>JASVER010000001.1:30466030-30986901 GCA_030449065.1 Oceanodroma leucorhoa
TGCATAATTTAACTTGATGTCATCTGGAATATTTTAAAAAAGACATTTTTCTGCTTTAGGGCCATTAAGGTGATTAAGGGATTGGAGCATGTGACATACAAGGAGAGACGGGGAAAGCTGGAGTCTGAGTCTGGCTCCATCTTCAATAGTCCCTCCCATCTTCTCAAAGGTATCCAGTGAAAGGACAAAAGGCAATAGGCAAAAATTTAAATACAGGATATTACATTTAAACGTAAGAAAAAAATTTTTTACTGCAAGGATGATTGAACATTGGAACAGGCTACAGAGAGAGGTTGTGGAGTCTCCATACTTGGAAATACTCAAAACCCAGCTGGACACAGTCCTGGGCCACCTGCTATAACTGACCCTGCTGGGCAGGGGGTTAAACTAGGTAATCTCTCGAGGCTCCTTCCAACCTCAACCGCTATGTGGTTCTAAGTATCAAAGGTATGATTATTTGAAGATATAAAGTTGATCTGTAAGTTGGGTTGTTAAAGAGGATTTTAAAAACTATTATTTATTTTACCTTTTCAGTTTCCCAGGGCAGGGAGAACCTTGCATTTATTTACAGTAAAACTGTTTCATTTACAATTAAATTACAAAGAATGGCACTGGAAGCAAATTACTGTGAACAACCATTCTGGATTCATTTGTGAAGGTGCCTGCCAGACTGTGAAAGTTCAGTGAGAAAAGTTAGTCTTCTGAAACCCAAGAATATCTAGTAGCATCAGATTTCCTTCTAATGAGGATGTATGCATGGCATGCTTCCAGCTAGTTTATTCATCACTCCTGAAGTGCTTCACAATATGCATTGGGTCTGACTTCTATTAGAAAAGTAAAAGAAGAAAATAATTTAAAAATCTGTATCAAATCTGTGGGCCTCTCTCCATCAAAGTGGCATCCTATAAAAMAAACACCTGATGAAGTAATATTTTATTTGTGCCAGCAGGTTGACTTCATAGATTTTTCCAGAATAGTTTTTAAGTACTCAGCCCATCACACTTCATCTATGGTAATAGAACTATTTCACTCAAAAGAAAATTTGCGTAGAGCTTTTTCATCTCACCATGCTATCTTACTAAGTGGCCTAAAATCTGTAATGTGCATTGCCCAGCCCTGGTAGAAGAGAACTACACTTGCTTTCAAAAATAGAGAGAGGGTTTCTCAGTAGTACAAACCATTGTAGTTCTTTAGATGTAGTTCTCTAGTTTAGATATAGCAACTGAACTAATTATCACTCTCTGTATTATGGTATTTGGGATTACCCTTAAAGAGTTCAGACTTGCCAAATTCATTGTTTTACTGAAAATTCTTTGAAGCAGCTTTAGACCAACCAACTTCAGTGGGTTTGCCTTGGCCAACAGCCAAACTCCCATACATTTGTTCAGTTACACCCCCCCCACCCCCGCCTCGAAAGGGTGGAGTGGAAAATCAGAAAGGACAGGAATGCGAAACCTTGTGGGTTGAGATAAAGACAAGGAGATCCCTTACCAATTATGAACACAGGCAAAACAGATTCAACTTGGCGAAAATTCATTTATTGCCAACTAAAAGAGAGTTGTGTGGTGAGAAGCAAAGGTGAAAACACCTTCCTACCACTCACCCCTCCTTCTTCCCAAGCTTAGCTTTGCTCCTTCACTCCCAACTCTTCGACCTCCTCCCCTCCAGCGGCACAGGGGGATGGGGACTGGGGGCTGCGGTCAGTCCACACCAGCTCCTCTTTGCCGCTCCTCCCTTCTCTCGCTGCTCCCCAGCTCCAGCCCGGGGCCTTCCCGCGGGCTGCAGAGAAACACCCGCCCCAGCGGGGTCTCTGCCGGGGCCGCCGGGGCACCTCTGCCGGGGCGCCCGGAGCCCCTCCTCCCCTCCTCCCGCTCTCCCCTCGGGGCTCGCAGGGCTGTTTCTCACAGGGTTTCCCTCAGCCCTGGCTGCCGGGCAGCGTTTTGCCCTTCCTTACCCAGGCTGTCCCCGAGGCGCCCGCCCGTGGCTGAGGGGCTCAGCCGTGCCCTGCGGTGGGGCCCGTGGAGCCGGCTGGAACCGGCTGTGTCCGGCACTGGCCAGCCCCGGCCACCCCGCACAGGGGCCACCCTGCAGCAGCCRCTGCTGCCAGCACCTGGGCACCTGCACCTCACACAGGACTCTATCCTGTAAGCATTTATTTTACTTTATGCTCACATGGATGGTTTTATGTATGTGGAGGCTTGTATAGCTATTAATACCTGTGCTGCACTAAACTTCTTACAGTAGAGCTAAAAACATGCTCCTGTTCAGTGAAGCCCACAAGGTAATTCTAGATGAGGCACAGATACAGAAGGCAGACGGAAAAGGATAGTTGGGGGTTATTTACACAGCTTCATTATGTGTATATTTTGATTATACTTTTGCTTGGAGGTTTTTTTTTGCTTTTTTTTTTTTTTTTTTGTTGAGCGTGAAGGTGGTTGGTAGGCTTGGGACAAGTTTAAAGAAAAACAGTTTTAAACACAATCAGAATGATAGGGGATCATGAAAATAATTTAGTTTGACCATTGTACAGCACAGACACATTGCATTGCAGTAATAATTGCACGATGTTTTATGGGGCAGTAATTTGTAACTGTGTGGCCTTTGATACGTGATGGGGAGAAGCTGAATACCCCTGCAGCAGCTGTCTTGTCTCTTCCTGCAAGTTGTCCCTAAAATGACTCCAGCATGAAATCCTCAAATCATAGTTGAAGTAGGCTGGACTTGAGTATACTAGGAGTTCAAACAAAATTTATCTGGGCCATGATTGGCTTTACTTGGAGGACGATTACCTTAAAGCAAATAAGATGGTTTTGCTCCTAAATGAAAGGATCCTCATGGGCCTCTTTCCATAATGTGCCTCACCTAGAGGTTCATCWGCTCATCTTCACCTTCCTTAATTTTTTGTAAACTGAGCTTAGACAGAGGGCCTTTTAAACACTAAAAGATTTCGCGTATACTCGCACAATGCCTCTTACTTGCTGCTAAACTTTGGTCCTGTTTTTCAAAACAAACAGCTCCCTTTTCCCCCTTGGCCCCTTTCCCCAGGAAAAACTAAACAGATAATCAGAAAGAATTAGGAATAATGATGGAGACTCAAGGTACATGAGGCCAAGAAAGAGAGCAGCAATCCTCTGAAATAGGAGAGAAACCTCAGTTGTTCTATTATGATTCTGAAACTAATCATAACAGTTCAAACTTAAATCCCACAGTTGGTAGGGTGGGGGCCTTTGTTTGAAATGTGGCATTTGATTTCTTAACAATTTCTCTGTCATTTTGAGTTAAATTTCACCTGCATAAATTGTACTGAAATTTATCTGACATTTATTTACTCTTTATGCTAGAAAAAGAGAAATCCATCAGGGGACTATAGCAAAAGACAGTGTTGCAAGAGCTTTCTCTGAAACAGGTAGGATGAGATAGCTTTTACAGGATTGTACCTTGTTTGCTTTTTTTTTCTTTTTAAATTGGATTTTGGATCTCTTGTCAAGTAAAATAATGTAAGATTATTCTGAGAAGAGCTCTAATTTTTTTTTTTATTAAAATTCAAGTGGGAAAACCTCTAACAACTTTAAATTACACCATCCCAGGCCAGAGCCCTGATCTTTAAATGAAGTGCTTATAAAAATTTAAAGTGCTCTAGTAATTTTAAACCAGTGTATGCTGCAATGCCCGGAACCCCGATCACTTCCAAGTTTCATTTCCAATAAATTTAAATTGCTTTGTGCAAGGCAGAGTGATTTAAAATTATTGGAGTGCTTTAAATTCCATACTAAAGTGCCTATAAAATTTGAAGTCCTCCAATAATTTTAATCACTCTGCATGTTGTACTGCAATTTAAGCCTATTTGAAAACAAAAGTCCAAGCATCTTATGCTTTAATTTGTAATGATAAGCAACATTGGAAAATGGCTGTTAAAGATTTACACAAAATATGCCACTTCTCAGTGAATTAACTGAAATAAAGATATCAAATATAATGAGGAAGCATTCAAAGAAAAAAAGTTATGCTTCTTTTTAAGATAATAGGATAACATCATCATTGTTTTGAGAGAGAGGACTACTACTGTAGCACAAATAAAGTGATATGTGGAGTGTGAGATTAGGAAAGTTTGTGAATATACAAATTATTCACCTTTGTCACAGCTATAAATAATATAGATGATTGATATTCAGTAAGCTGACAATATGCAAGGTACTGAGGATGAAGACACCTACAAGATGYGTCAAGGCAACACATCCAGATGCCACCTGGAATGTGTTATATGTCAGTAAAGCCAAATTCTACTTTTAACACCGTCAGTGTACATTCAGAGGATGTACTTTCTTCACTTTAGTATTTGCTTTAAAAAACACTTAATAATCTTACAAGGTGATGTGTATCTTCCCTGCCAGCATCTGTACAGGATAGTTTCCTGTCTTGTCTTATGTATCTTGAGCAGATTTTAGTCATCTAAGGAGCCAGGAAATAAATAACAATAACAACAATGTTACAGTTACTCAGTATTAATGTTTTGGCATATTATATGTATTATCTCTTACACRGGCAACACTTTCCAAAAGCATACAGTGCTAGCTTAGCTTTCTTCAAGGGAATTTCAAAGGGAGGTTTTTCTTTCTGGTGAGAAACAATGTTGATTATTTGCATTAATATTCTTTCAGGTATAAAAATCTGGTGGTTTTGTTCTGAATTTGCATTTTTTGCAATCAGAAACAGGTAGCAAAATCCATTGAATGGAGGAAGAAATGATATCAAATAAAATTAAAGTACATTTTTATGCAAAACTGGAGGCAAAATGACTGCAGTCATTTGAATCCATTGAGGATACTATTCTTCTAAGACCCACAATGAGGTAGCTTAGTCTTTATATTCTACTCTACTCCCATGTAGTATGTTCCTTTTTTTTTTGGACACCAAGCAAAACACTCTAAACTAATATAGTAAGTGACACTTCTCAGCTTAATGTCAGAGAATTTATTAGGGGAATTAACTGTTTGTTTATAGGCATAGCTTCACCTAAAATTGACACTGAACATATAATAGGGATATAGCATTAGCTACTTGGGACCACACCATGGGCCTGAGGAAAAATTTAGAATCCTTTTGCAACTGCAGAAGGAATTTTGCATAAGCAAAATGGAAACATCAGCAGAAAATGGAAAATTAGCATCATTTTAGTGGAATAGATAAAATAAGTTTATTATCCCAAGAAATTCTATGGGCACTTTTGAGAATTGCACTTGAGCAAATGCGAGTGCCATGACATAAATCGAGATTAAAGGACCAGTTATTTTGGCTAGAGAGGGTTAAGAAAACTCGCTTGCCCACACCCTACTTTTAGGCTACGCATTCCTGATAGTGAGATGACAATTGTCTTTGCCATGTCTTAGATTTAAATGGCAGTAAGCCTTGTTCCATCTCAAATACAGTTTATTTCATTTCAAATAGAGTTTATATTATTTCATTTGTTGGCAACCTCAGTAATTATTTGTACCTAGGCTGAGAGACTGAATTTCTGGGATAAGACAAAGCCAGACAGGTGACAAAGTACATCTCTTGGCAGCGTAAGAGCCATCTACGACCCTAGTTGCTTCTTTTTACTCCTTCACGTCTTCTTAGATGTGCTGCACAAAGGCCTGAACTAGATAGAAGAACTGCTCCCAGGTAAGTAAGAAGAGTGATATTTTTTTCAAAGCTGTCACTGCTACTGCGAGAAATGTCAGCACACTGTACCCTTTCTTTTGTTCCAGAGTAGATTTTCTACCAGTAGAAAAACTCAGCTCCAAGTGGAAGGGCTAATGCATTTGTTCTTTAACTGCTTAAGAACATTTTTATTTAATGAAACAGAGAAGCAAATTTGGCATATAATCACATTACCTAAGAGTAAATAAAGATAACTAAACACACCAAAACTTTCTTTTTTTTATCATTTTTCTTAGAAGAGAATTCATATTTATTACTTCCTGCATATAAATTGACTCCAGGAGGCACCTAAGCAACACACAGCTGCTTTCTTACTCTGTCCCACAGTGGGAGAGGGGGAAAGAATGGGAAGAGCAAAAGCAAAAAAAMCCCATGGGTCAAGATAAAGACAGTTTTATAAGGAAAGAGGAAGAAAAACAAAAAAAAAATACAGTGATGCAAAGGCAGTCACTTACCACCTCCGACAAATAGAGTGATGCCCAGCCTGTCTTTCAGCAACAGCTATCTACGCAACATATCCTTCCACTTCCCCCCCAGGTTTTTATTGCTGAGCATGACGTTATATGGCATGGGATATCCCTTTGCTCAACCTGGTCCAGCTGCATCCCCTCCCAACCACTTGCCCACCCTCAGCCTACTTGCTGGGAGGGGGCAGAGTGGGAAAAAGAGAAAGCCTTGCTGCTGTGCAGGTTACGTTCAGCATTAGCCGAAACACTGCTGTGCTATCTACAGTGTTTTAGTCACAAATCCAAAATACAGCACCATAAGGACTGCTATTAAGAAAATTAACTCCATATCAGCCAGATCCAGTACAATGTTGTAAAAATACTCCCCTACCTCTTGCGGTCAGACCCTCTGCTGCTATCTAGCCCTTGAAGGAATGGGGTTCTGAGTCACAAAGTGAGGTTTATTAGGATAAGGCATTTATTAAGTAGATAACAATTACACCACCCTGCGAGTGGGGACTCTTCTGCTTCTATTCCAAATTCCTTGTAAGCTACCTATTAGGTATCACTCAGTTTCCAGGGAAGTGTCCTTACCTGGCGTCCCAAGTAAGGGGAGATTACCAAGGTGTGGGCCAGCCGTTCCTCAGGAGCACTGGAATTGGGCTCTCAGGGAGCGGTTTATACACCTTTCCTCGGGGGTTTCTGTGGTCACCGCCCAGTGGCATCATGTCACTGTTGCCAGGCAAACTCGGGGCTTAGAGTTGCCAGGCAAGCTTGGGCCCAGCACAACACAAGGTCAGACCCCTGACCAAAGCACTGCTGCTCAGTCTGGATCGTCTCCTCACACTACCTTCTTTCATTTCTTTTGAGTCTTTTCTGTCTGATCCAAGTTATAATGGATGATGAACCAAACTGTTTTATTTATTCCAAAGATTTTATATGGCTCATTTATATTTACTCTTAACCATTTCTTTCTATGCTTCATAAATAAAATCAGTGCTCTGTAACTCACTCTTTTAAAGTTTGCTTTGCTGTGTTGGTAAATTAGAAAACATTCAAAAAGTGAACAAAATGTTAGGGACACGTGGCATAAAGAAAAATACTGAAAAAAAAGCTGCAGCACATATCAGTCTTGTCTTCTTCCCTGAAATGCTGTTTTTAGTTCTGTGCATGACAGCAGAAGAGCAGAGATGAATGAAGAAAATACCTGGAAACATGGAGACACATTCAAATGAAGAGAGATTTAAAACATATGGTATTTATATAATGGGGACATGGAAATGAGAAAYTGTAAATCCCCAGAGTATGGTTAAAAGCAGATATTTAAATGGGGTCTATTCATCAAAATTATTTCAGCCTGTTTCTCAGCTGGCATCTCAGCTGATTATCTTCCCACTGGTGCAGCMATTCGATAGGTAACAAGTGCTGAAGCCTAGGAAGGGAGAATTGATCATTATCATTTCCTCAAAAGCGTAGCTGTTGCTGGCTTCTTGTTTCAAAGTTCATGTTGCCGCTATTTGGTGATTTTCTTAATAAAGGACCGGAGAAATTTCTAGTCTTTGGACATGTTGAAACAGACAATAAACTTGTTTATATGGGATTCTCCTTTACCAGCTTCCATGAACAGGTCTGATGGAAGAAGGCTAAATGGCACTATCACGCTTCCTCTGTGCACATAGCAGAATTAAGAGCCTGGGGAATCACATACAGCTGCAGCTGCCTGATCCTGAAGCACATCCCTGTGCAGCTCTTGCCAAATTTCTGCCATTCTACACTGAAAGCTTCACACCAGATAGTGGAGGTGATATTTAGAGAGGAAACATTTATATGTGTTAATAAGCGATATTAAGAGGGTAGGAGGAGGAAAGGCATTTATGTCCCTGCATTCTCATAGTACAAMAGTGGGATTGCATTTAATCACCTTTAAAGTGTCTGATTTAAAGTAAATAAGAGAGTGATATTTTCCTGAACCACACAAGGAATCTGAAAAACTCATTGCACAAAATGTTGGACAAGTTGACATGTTGGAGGACTTTAAAAAAGGTTGGACAGGGGAGTGAATGAAAAAACCATCCAAGTCATGGCATGACATTAACAATGAGTATATCCCACAGGTTTTGGACAGGACAGAGCCATCCTCTCTCTGGACATAAGAAGCCCATTGAGAGAGGGCAGAGGAAGGAGAGGCTGATTTAAATAATAATTTGGGGGAAGAGTGTGATGATGTCTTGCATCTTCCKATGAGTCACCTGCTATCAGATACTGTTGGGGAAAAGTCTTAGACTAGATATGCCACTGATGGTCCCACTCCAGCATCATCACCAGTCTTTTATCTTCTGTGTCATTAAGGTGAAATGGTTAGCGACCTGCTACACCACTTAGACACACACGGGTCTATGGAGCCGGATGGGATCCACCCAAGGGTATTGAGGGAGCTGGCGGAAGTGCTCACCAACCCACTTTCCATCATTTATCAGCAGTCCTGGCTAACCGAGGAGGTCCCAGTTGACTGGAAGTTAGCAAATGTGACGCCCATCTACAAGAAGACCTGAAGGGGGATCCGGGGAACTACAGGCCTGTCAGCCTGACCTTGGTGCTGGGGAAGGTTATGACGCAGATCATCGTGAGTGCCATCACGCGGCACATTGAGGACAAGCAGGTGATCAGGCCCAGTCAGCATGGGTTTATGAAAGGCAGGTCCTGCTTGACTAACTTGATCTCCTTCTATGACCAGGTGACCCACTTAATGGATGAGGCTGTGGATGTTGTCTACCTGGACTTTAGTAAAGCCTTTGACACCGTTTCCCACAGCATTTTCCTGGAGAAACTGGCTGTTCATGGCTTGGATGGGCACACTCTTTGCTGGGTAAAAAACTGGGTGGATGGCCGGGCCCAAAGAGTTCTGGTGAATGGAGTTACATGACTGGTTGGCAGCCAGTCAGAAGTGGTGTTTCCCAGGGCTCAGTTTTGGGGCCAGTCATGTTTAATATCTTTATCAATGATCTAGACGAGGGGATCGAGTGCATCCTCAGTAAGTTTGCAGATGACACCAAGTTGAGTGGGAGTGTTGATCTGCCTGAGGGAAGGAAGGCTCTCCAGAGGGATCTGGACAGGCTGGATCGATGGGCCAAGGCCAACTGCATGCGATTCAACAAGGTTAAGTGCCGGGTCCTGCACTTGGGTCACAACAACCCCAGGCAACGCTACAGGTTTGGGGAAGAGTGGCTGGAGAGCTGCACAGCAGAAAAAGATCTGGGTATGCTGGTTGACAACTGGCTGAACATGAGCCAGCAGTGTGCCCAGGTGGCCAAGAAGGTCAACAGCATCCTGCCTTGTATCAGAAATAGTGTGGCCAGCAGGACTAGGGAAATTGTCATCCCCCTGTACTGGGCACTGGTGAGGCAGCACCTCAAATACTGTGTTGCAGTTTTGGGCCCCTCACTACAAGAAGGACATTGAGGTGCTGGAGCGTGTCCAAAGAAGGGCAATGAAGCTGGTGAAGGGTTTAGAGCACAAGTCCTATGAGGAGCAGCTGAGCGAGCTGGGGTTGTTTAGCCTGGAGAAAAGGAGGCTGAGGGGAGACCTTACTGCTCTCTACAACTACCTGAAAGGAGGTTGTACCGAGGTGGATGTTGGTCTCTTCTCCCAAGTAACAAGCGATAGAACGAGAGGAAATGGCCTCAAGTTGCGCCAGGGGAGGTTTAGATTKGATATGAGGAAAAATTCTTCACGGAATTGGACTTGGCAGTGCTAGGTTAACAGTTGGACTTGATGACCTTAAGGGTCTTTTCCAACCTAAATGATTCTATGATTCTATGATTTTTAGGAATTTAATTTACTATTACTAGCAGATGTACAGCATCTGAATTTAGTGGTCACACTAAGCATATTTCGTTCTCTTGTTCTCTTCTTCTCCTATACACAAGAGATGCAGAGAGATTAGTGATATAAAGACCATCTTACTTTTCCCATTTCTTGCAGCATTCCTCCTTAAGCCTTCTCCCTAGCTATATATTCAATCATCGTTCATCTCTCTAGAAGTCGTAATATAAGCCTAACTATATTAATATATATTGAATTTTGTTTGCTCTAAGTTAGTTTGCTTATAGAGTAAAGCTAATCCTTGTCTAGCCTTCTTTGATGTTGACTCTCGTGTTTGCTGTTTCCCTGTTTTGTTTCATGAGGAACTGTAAATGTTAAAGCTGCATGGAGTAGTAGTAGAAAGCAGTGGAGAATCTCCTTAACTCCCAGAGTTGAATAACTTTTCTAAAATTCTTGTAAATACTTTTTTTTCTGTGTCTCAGTTACACTTTTATTTATCATCGTGCTACACCCTGGATCTAAATTGTCCAAGGTTTAATCAGCAGCTGTCATGTGGAATTCTATGAAAAGCCATTTGAAAAAATATATATACTAATAAGTTACATCTTGAGCACATAATGGTGAACAGAACATTAACAACTTCTGTTATACAGCTTTTCAGAAGCTCCAGTTTTGCTGTTAACATGAGATCCTGCCTTAAATCAGACACTGATTATTATTCCACATCTTTTGACTGCTAGCATAGACTTCATTATTGTGTGTGCACAAAAAGTTTTATGGCAAATTCTTGCTTTTGGGGTCCTGTTTGTCTAGAAATTTCATAGCAGCATAATGCAGACATATTCAGCATTATAAGTAGCAATCATTGGATCTGTCAGTTATTCCTCGCTGTGTCTTTAAGATGCTTTACTTTTGAAATGGACTTAATTTTTAAAAACTGAGCTTAGAAAACAACCTCCAGCACAGAGATACGAAAGAGGTATTTCTAAGGGCTGTTTGTTCAAATACTGGGATTTGTTAAAAGTAAGGATAGGAATTAGCCTGTTAGTTTTTTTGGTTTGTTTTTGTTGTTGTTTTGTTTTTCTTTAAGGCTTTGCTGAGTGTATTAACTGTCTTGCCATTCTTTATGGCTAGCATGATGCAGCACAAGGTCATGAACATAACAAGACAAAGAGAGTTTAAAGCTGGTCAAAGTTTATTTTGTAACAAATTCTAGCCACTTAGAATTCTTCTTAAACCTGACATTTTGGTGGAATTATTCTTAAACCTGACATTTTGGTGAACTACACTCACAACAGATTATATCTTCTGTTATCCAAAAATATCTCAGTGGTTCAAGTCCTAGCAGCTATCTTCCTGCTTGACTAAGCAATATTTTTATAGTTACCACAGGTCATATCGGGCTAAAAGCAGTCATTTGGACTTTGTTTCCATCACTGAATAAGGATGCCTGTTTTTACATCACTTTATCTGTTTGTCAGTCTAAAGATGTAGTTGAACTTTGTACAACCTTAAAGTTGCAGATAACTCTAATTATAGGGGTTTTTTAATTTTGTACAATGGGTGACAGTTTTATATTTAAATTGCATAATTATGATTCATATGATGGAACCAAATAGCACCACTTGTTGCTAGGTGAAAATCTACACTGGCAAGAGCAAGAACAAGAAGTATCATGTTGTTGATGCTTGGCCAAGAGTAAGCAATACTCTGAACAAATTTAGAGGGAAAGAATAGTTGATATGAGATTAAATGGAGAAGTAGATCATGATTGACTTCTAATTCTTTTCGTTGTTGTTTCTTCAGCATGGGGGAAGTGTTTGGTGGTTTTTTTTGTTAAACAAGAGTAGTGATTTTTGTGGACAAAATAAATGTATCTCGTATCTGGTCAAAATAATTTGGTACAGTGCTACAAGGTAAATTAGTAGACTTAAATAAGAGGAAATCAGTAAAGGGATTCTGAAAAGGGTAGCCTATTAACTAAAGGAGAACAGCATCAACACTAACCTCAGTGTCAAGCTAGGTGGATAATGGGATTTTTCATAGTTAAGTAGTAAACAATATTTTCAGAGGTGATGTGACACAAATAGTAAATTATGGACATTCTTARTAGGGAGAATGTTGAAACAACATTCAAAACCACCTGCTTTCTGGAAACTAGAATAATCAAAATAGGGTTTAAAGCTAATAGGAGAAGATGCAATATTATACATCAATCTAATCGCGGAAACCTTCATTAAACTAGAAGTTCATCAGTGGAAATGGCTGAGGAAGAGAGATTTCTGTGCACTAGTTCATTGCAGAATGATGTGAACTGCCAATATACTGTAGCTGATAATAACATCATCTTTTCTCAATAGAGAGAAATACTAGTACAATTGAGCACGGGATTAGTAAAATATAGTTTGAAATTCTGTGCATAATTCTGACCACTCACTTTCAAAGAACTATAATTCAAACTAAAACAAGTATGGAGTGAATCAGGAATTTGGAGAGCTTATCATAGGGACAAAGACTAGAAGAACTTTATTCCTCTTAAGCTTTTAATTTGCTAGGATAAAGCATGGGATTGCTCTCTATACCCATATTCAGGGGAAAAATACCACGGGAGTTGAAAATCTACTTCAGTTAAATATGATATTAGCACAAGAATATCCATACCCCAAAATAACCTTCTTTCTGTTTGAAGATTAATTCTTTCTGCACTGATCTATGGAACACCTAAATATTTCCTTGTGCTAGGACAACTCAAAACCTATTAGTATCAGTCAGTAGTTAAATTATATAGTTTTGCTTATTGTCTTTTATTCGTAAGCACTACATTCACTCACAATGTGTAATTAACATGGCTATGAGCTGAAAGTCCAAAAATTAAAGAATGGCATATAAAACACATGTAAGGAAATATTTAATTAAAAATATTTTTCTTTCTTACTAGTTATTTTTACATTAATAAGGCAGTGCAAAACGTCTAAGACAATTTCCTTTCACTGTAAAGTACCATTTTTAATGCTCAAAACATTGTCGGAGTTTCTCAGTATAGATGCAATTTTATTTAAAGATAAAGCCACAAGGAATTTTAATAAAATAAAAATATTCTGCTTTGACTACATTGGAAGAATAGTTTTCAGCTGTCATTCTTAAAATTTATGTTCAGCATAAATGATCAAATGAGCATTTTCATGTCTTTTTTTGCTTTTACAACCATTTCTTGGTTGTAATGGGTCTCTCTATGCATTTGTTGCATTCTCATGTCTTGAGAAGGTACTGAGAAAGCTAGAAAAGAAGTAAGAGAACATAGACAAATTCAAGAGGGAATGAGGGATGGCAATCAGTAGAAAAACTGAAAATGACAAGCTTGGGGGTGAAAAGGAGAGGACAAAACTAAGGTGATCAGTGAAGCTCTYTGAACTTATGCATTTCAAATTGGACTAACTTGATTTTTTGTGTCTTAGAATCTAGTATTCTCTTTCTACCATAAAATGGACATTTAGGTATGTGACAACATAGGTACTGGGACATTTGTTGAGGACTTGGATATGTATATTTGTGTATATGGGATCTACCATTTTAACTTTGGCTTATATCTGTTCAATACTTTGGACAGCTTTCTACAAAATTTAATAGAACAGGATGGCAAGATTCTGCATTTCACTGACATACAGTTATGCTTTTCTTTCTGTCACTTTGGAAGTTTTAGGATTTTGGTATAATTGGTAAGGCTATGAGAAATTCATTGGTTTTGATTACAGTGAAATTTAGTTAAACTTATTTCAAAAAGGTTTGCCACATGAAAGGGTAATTTTTCAAACTAAGGTACTAAGGAAGGCATCCTAATCTACTAAATATTATTTTATTCTATAGCCCATAGAATTTTCCCATAGACCTATTATATGATACTGGTCTCCTCAGAACATGCATGTGTCTAACACAGCAGGGGAAACTATTGCTTGTTTCAGCCTTATGAAATCAGTGGCAGAGGATGAAATCTCTATCTGTGTCCTGCTGCTTGCTTGGAAAGCTAAATATGGGTCATTGGAAATTATGAAGAGAACATGCAAGTAGGTGCTAAATGTAGGTTAAATGGCTTGCACTTGTGATGTGCTGTGTCTCAGGTGGGCTGTTTTTGATAAGCTAGAATTGGTTGGAGATGTTCAAGTAGTTGGATGGGACTCCTAGAAGTTTATTACCCAGTTTCAAGATTACAAAAGTACTTTAGTGCTTTACAAAAGTACCTTACTGTCCTTTTGTCTATGAAGAAAGAGCTGGGGGAGACACTTAAGCTAAAGCTGAGTGCAAGTAAAGTCACTAAACACCTGTAGTTCATTTCTAGTTATGAGACTGCATACTGTACCTTTAGGTGTAGATTGAATGGCTCAGTACTCAAAAACCTCAAGGTGTAGAAATGCTGAAAGCATCTCTTTACCTCTGAGACCCTTAATAGAGCTGTTTCCTAAATTACCTTCTTGAGTGCCCTGACAGATCACGTGAGCTATTCTGGAAAAGTGGGCTAGTTTAAACTTTCCTGGAAAAAAAAGTTTGACATTATTTGGTCTTCCTTGAAATAATCTTGAAGAACTTTCACTGCCTGTTTAGAACGTTGCTTGTACTTGTGTCTGGACAGAGTAACACCGGACTCAAGTACAGACTGTGAGACAAGTGGCTGGAGAGCAGCCCTGCAGAAAGGGATCTGGGGGTGCTGGTCRACAGCAGGCTCAATAGGAGTCAGCAGCATGCCCTGGCAGCCAAGAGGGCACACCGCATCCTGGGGTGCATCAAACACAGTATAACCAGCCGGTCAAAAGAGGTGATTATCCCACTGTATTCAGTGTTGGTGCAGCCCCAGCTTAAGTCCTGTGTGCAGTTCTGGGCCCCACAATTTAAGAAGGATGTGAAGGCCCTTGAATGTGTCCAGAGGGGGGCAACAAAGCTGGTGAAAGGGCTGGAAGGAATGTCCTATGAGGAGCGGCTGAGGACTTAGGGTTTGTCTAGTTTGGAGAAAAGGAGGCTGAGGKGCRACCTCATTGCTCTCTACAGGTTCCTGAGGAGGGGAAGTGGAGAGGGAGGCGCTGATCTCTTCTCCCTGGTATCCAGTGGCAGGACACATGGGAATGGCTCAAAGTTGCGTCAGGGGAGGTCCTAGATATTAGGAAATATTTCTTTACTGTGATGGTGGTCAAACACTGGAACAGGCTTCCTAGAGTGGTGCCCGATGCCCCATGCCTGCCAGTGTTTAAGAGGCTTTTGGACAATGCCCTTAATAACATGCTTTAACTTTTGGTCAGCCTTGAAGTGGTCAGGTAGTTGGACTAGATGATTGTTATAGGTCCCTTCCAACTGGAACTATTCTATTCTATTCTGTTCTGGTCTGTTTTTCTTACTTTGTCTTGGCTGAGAGGCAGATAACTACTTGTGAACAACTTTCCCCTCCATTCTAGTTAAGGTATGGATAAAGCAGAGCAGGAAAATTCATAGAACTATGTGCTGGTCCCCATCGTGGCAGACATCACCAAATGCTGCTTTTTAGCACTGAGTAGCATAGTCCCACATATCTGAGGCAGGTGCCTGATACCATGGCTCTGCTCTGTTGTGTTGGAATGGACTGGAAGAGAAGTTTCCTTACGGCTAGCTGTCCATGGAAAACTTAAGACATGAAAGTTATCATCTGAGAGAACAACATTAGCTTATGATAGCCTATTTGTCTCTGTTACTGGCTAAAACAAAAAATAAACAAACAGATGGTTGTCTTACCAAAACTTGACAAGATAGATAGGTAAAGAGGGCTCATACATTGAGGTATACAGCTGAAAGGCCACCTAAGAAAATCAGTCTTACTACCTTTCTGCTTTTAGTAATAGGTTTGTACCTTGGTTTTGATACCCAGCTGTGATATTTAACAAGCGCTGGTGTATCAAACGTGAAAACTTATCTGATGGGTTAATAAATATTTCATCATTGTTCTCAAATTTAAAACTCATTTTTATAACTTTACAGACATAAGCTAGGTTAAGTAGGGAGTGGCCATTTTTTCATTTACCATAAGCTACCTTTTGTGCATGTACAGAAAATTCAAACACTGTTTTAATTGGCTGTTAGGTAACATTCTTGCATAGTGGTGGAACTATATTTCTTATAATTGTCTGTTGTACTTGAAATTTCAGTCCTGAGCCTTATATCAAGAAATACATAGTTCTATTTTACTTGCATAATCTCTCTTGAAGGATGTGGAAGAGAAACTTAATGCCCTTCTGTCATTATTTYATACCAACTATCTCTCAATATTGATTTATGCATCCATTAGTAATGGATTAGTTCTGGATGGAAAAAAGAGTCATTTAGAGGATAAGCTTTGCATTGCTAGAAATATTTTTTCCAATTTGCAGATTATTTCAAAATTAATAAATAACCCTTTCACAATGCAACGAAAAGAATGATTTCTCAGTGAAAGCAACCCAGTACAAAATAACATCAAAAATGTCATGAAATATTAAAGGGAAGAGGGGCTTTGAAATTTTTTGACAAATATCTTTTTTTTCCCAGTTCTCAATGAGTTATTGCAAAGCAGCCCCTCCAAAAAAAAGCCTTAAAAAATTAACTTGCTGTCATCACCACTTCATTTTCCATATATTATTAATAGAAATTGCATTGCATACATGAAAAAGATGTGAGACTGTAATTCAATGACATAGTTCTGTGTCAAAGTTCCAGTGACATGAAGAAACCATTGTCTTCCTTGTCCTCTTTGTCTATCAGAGCACTTCCATTGAAATTAGTCTTACAGTCTTACTATGCACCATTCAGTGCATTTTGCAGTACATTCTACTGTTCTATATTTATTACTGCATCAAAAATAACCAGAAAAGATGTTGTCTTGCTGCTTTTCAGTATGACTGCCCATGTAAATATTGCATGGTCTTGAAGCAGTGCAGGTAACATAGCTGATGATTGAACTTGATCCTAAAGGCAGCAAAGTTAAGATACTCATCACAGCGTGGGTTTTCTTTTTTTTCCCCCTTCATATCAATACAAACTGACCCTAAACTAGCAGAACACCCAACGTGACAGGATTATTTGAGATAGTGCTATGGTATTAGTTCTTACATCACTCAGCTTGTCAGCAGCCAGCATCAGAGTCGTGACCACAAGGTGATGGAGATCAAGATAAGAGAGCAGGGAACAAACTCTCCTGTGTCATGGTGCCAGTTGACTTCTGTAATGCTCCCCTGAGGTGTTCAACACCTGGCACAGCTAGAAGTACCCTCAGTCTATTGTAAAATACACCAGGTGGCTAAACCAGCATGTGTCCCATCGATGATTATCTAGGGGATGGGGGTTAAAGCTCTCTGTGTCTGTTTTTACTGATTCATAGCTGGAAGTTGAGGCAAAAAATTCTCTACTTTTTAAGTTTATATTATTGCTGTTGGAATTAATATGCATATGCACACGTGAACAAAAAATAGAAATCCTCTAGAAGAAAATAATTTTACATGTTTTAATTTGAAATAGGAAAATACATATTAAAAAAAAATAGTGATCAAACTGACTGCTATTGCAATGCAGCATCAGTCATGCTGTTGCACAGTAACACTAGACAGGAGAAGATAATTGAGAGCTGGTGATGTATRTGAACCACTGCAATATCGGTTGGCAAAAGCTGGCTGTACCACATTTCAGGGAAAGAAGTAGTGGGCAAGTTAAAGTTATGCCATTGAGCAGCCTACGAAATAACTTAAACACAAGCTTTCTCAGTGTCTCTGTCAGGAAAAGCAAAGGTATTAAAGCATTTAAGTATAAATTTTACTTTATAGTATATACTAAGCTATTAAAAGGCATGAAGACTGTAGTCAATACAATATATGTATTTTTTAGAAGAAAAAATAAAAACTAAAAAAAAAAAGGAAATAAGAAATCTGGGACTATGCTGCAGAACTTCCTCTCCTCTATTTGGGACAACCTGATAACAAGCTAATGCTAAACAGAGCTAAGATTTTCTACAGCAGACCTCTGTTAACCTTTATTGGGACCATGAAAACATGAGTGCCCTTAAGAAAACTATTAAGCTAAACATGTGASGGGAGTTAAAGCTGTTTTATATGGCTAGCCAATTATCCCTTCACAGCCATCATTTTCTGGCCATCTATTAGAACCTGGTGTACTCCTTGAAATAGATCATGCATTATATTGTAGCAGGAACCTGTCTTCCATCCAAAAAAATAGTTATTTGACAGAAAAAGACTCAAAAGCCAGATACGAGTCCTTTAGTGTTGCAACACTAGGAAGCAGCCACAGGTGTATTATTAAACTGCTGAGAAACACTGTGAGTTGATACTGATATTAATGACAGAGACCACAGCTTTCCCTAGCAGATCCTGAGTAGCCAAAGAGAGGGGGCAAACACTGATACTAGCTAAGAGGGTCAGTGCAAGATATATATTTATATCCTGTAGGATTGCCTCTGATATCCCACAGAATCATAGCCCTAGAAAGAACTCAGAACAGACCTTGTTCACCTTTCATTACTGAAACTGTGGAGAACTAATGTAACTGTCAAGAGGAAAAATGCCAGTAGACCTCATGAAACCTAGAAGAAGGTCCTCTGGCAGAGCTGCGGGAGGGGAAGGCTCAAAGCAGGCACCGGGAAAGAGAAGGCAGGTAGAGGATACCAGATATCTTTGCAGTGAAGTAACTCCCTGCCCACTGAGTACATTTGAGCCAGGCATTAATCTTTTCTCCTAATGCAGAGTAATGTCTGTGAAGAGAAGCATGTTCTGCTGATACTTCTTCCTAGTTTTTAACATGGTGTCGTGGTTTAACCCCAGCTGGCAACTAAGCACCACACAGCCGCTCACTCACTCTCCCCCAGGTGAGACGGGGGAGAGAATCAGAAGGGTAAAAGTGAGAAAACTCGTGGGTTGAGATAAAGACAGTTTAATTGGAAAAGCAAAAGCCGTGCACGCAAGCAAAGCAAAACAAGGAATTCCTTCACTACTTCCCATGGGCAGGCAGGTGTTCAGCCATCTCCAGGAAAGCAGGGCTCCATCACGCGTAACGGTTACTTGGGAAGACAAGCGCCATCACCCCGAACGTCCCCCACTTCCTTCTTYTTCCCCCAGCCTTATATGCTGAGCATGACATCATATGGTATGGAATACCCCATTGGCCAGCTGGCCTAGCTGTCCCAGCTATGCTCCCTCCCAGCTTCTTGTGCACCTCACAGAGCATGTGAGCTGAAAAGTCCTTGGGACGTAGACTACCTAGCAACAACTAAAAACATTAGTGTGTTATCAACATTCTTCTTATACTAAATCCAAAACATAGCACTATACCAACTACTAGAAAGAAAATTAATTCTATCCCAGCCAAAACCAGGACACATGGTACGTTGTAAAGGAAAAATATTTCATAGCAAGTGCATGGAGGGTCTTAATTATCTTATATATCTGGAGGAACTATTAAATCCAGATCTCAATTTACTTATTGCAAATAGGTTAGTCTTTCACAAATCAAAGAAAAGGTGCTGATCCAAACTCCAGTGGTGCTGCTGGAGACGATTCCATTTCCTTACCAAATGTATTTTTTGGCATGAAAACGATCTTCTTTCCTTGTTAAACTACTAGAAAAATAAATGAAAGAGAAGTCATGTTTCTGTTCACAAGGTGGGTATTTTTCCTGACTACCTGAAGCTAATCCTTAACTTCAAAACTGAATTTTTAAAAAAGTGAAAGTTTAAGAATGTCAGACAATAAAGGCTATTTTACAGATGTCGTTTGAAGTGTTATTTGTAAATACAGTCGCTCTATAAAATGCTATCAATTTGGGAACTGCCTGTATAGCCCTTGCATGTTTCTGACAGCATTTTGAGTACCTTTTTTCTTATAAAGAGGATAGTTTTAAATTACTGAGCATTGCAAACTGTGGAATACGTGTTTGATTTCCACAAGTAGGTAGTTACAAGGTTAACTATGATTTCTGTGGAGGGTTGACCTTGGCTAGCTGCCAGATGCCCACCCAGCTGCTCTCTCACTCACACTCTTCAACTGGACAGGAGGAGAAAATAAGGTGAAAAAGCTCATAGGTCACGATAAAGACAGGGAGATCCCTTACCAATTACCATCACAGGCAAAACAGTTTCGACTTGCGGAAAATTCATTTATTGCCAATTAAAAGAGAGTTACATGGTGAGAAACAAAGGCACCTTCCTACCACTCACCCCTCCTTCCCAGGCTCACCTTCTCTCCTTCATCCCCAACTCCTCTACCTCCTACCCCCTGAGCGGCGCAGGGGGATGGGGMCTGGGGGCTGCGGTCAGTCCACACCAGCTCCTCTCTGCCGCTCCTTCCTCCTCTCGCTGCTCCCCGGCTCCAGCCC
Source organism: Oceanodroma leucorhoa (assembly GCA_030449065.1). NCBI lineage: Eukaryota > Metazoa > Chordata > Aves > Procellariiformes > Oceanodroma > Oceanodroma leucorhoa. The sequence goes on from JASVER010000001.1 coordinate 30,486,367, forward strand.
GGGGCCTTCCCGCGGGCTGCAGGGAAACACCCGCCCCAGCGGGGTCTCTGCCGGGGCCGCCGGGGCACCTCTGCCGGGGCGCCCGGAGCCCCTCCTCCCCTCCTCCCGCTCTCCCCTCGGGGCTCGCAGGGCTGTTTCTCACAGGGTTTCCCTCAGCCCTGGCTGCCGGGCAGCGTTTTGCCCTTCCTTRCCCAGGCTGTCCCCGAGGCGCCCGCCCGTGGCTGAGGGGCTCAGCCGTGCCCTGCGGTGGGGCCCGTGGAGCCGGCTGGAACCGGCTGTGTCCGGCACCGGGCAGCCCCGGCCGCCCCGCACAGTACAGTTTCTTGAATGTGATTTTTAAGTAAGTGTGTATTCACATTGCCCTCCTGAGCTTTCCTTTTTCTTTGTAATTCTGTGCTCATGAGACWTAGAGCGGGAAAAAAGTGAAGTAAATGTGGACTCTAAGCCTTCTAATTTCTGCCCTTTCTGAACTGTAGCATTACAAAAAATTCCAATGGTGTTTTTTCTTATAAAGTTCATAAAACTCAAAATCAGCTGGCGCTATTTGCCAATGTTGAGGTTTCAGTGACATAAACCTACTGAGTTACCTGGCTTTATTTATTATGAATAACACCTTCCTGTAAAAAAGATTAATGTATTTTTCTATGATGCTTATGATGAATCCCGGTTTCTGTATTTCCCAAGAGCAAAAAAATAAGGAAATTATCAGAATAACAGGTCTTGTCTTCTTCAGTGTCAATTTTTTTTTTTCATAAAAAGTGCTGTACTTTAACATCTCTTATAAATTGTTACAAGAAGCAGGAATTTTATAGTGAAGTCTCAGTATTTAATTGCTATTAAAGAGGAAGTGTGCATTAAAGCTAGCAGTTTGCAAAGGCATAGAACTTCCCACTTCTCATACTGCTGTGCAACTATTATAAGGAAAAGGTGCTGGATTTGGATGAAAAGGTGAAGAAAATAAGGCCTGCCATGTGCTTGAATAGGAATATCATCACATGTCACCTATATAAAGCTGTTGCAAACAAATTTTAAGTTTTGGATTGTTAATCATTTGACAGTTCTGAATAATAAAACAGATTAATGCAGCTCCTTTGCAAATAACTCAGAGTTGAAGGTTATGATGTTTGCTATCTGAATGTTAATCACTCATTGATTTCTTTTTTATAATAAACTTGGATTTAACGTATGACTTTGATATCATGACAATATAAGCATTCTCAGTATACCCATTCCTCTTACAGTTATCTGTGTTAATAACTTAGTATCTAAGGCTCCATCACCCTTTCGGTCTGACAATCTGTATTCACTTGAGCAGCTCCAAATTATTTTCTGCATTTTGATGATCAACATATTACTAATACACCAAGAGAATGTTAATATCATGATTTCTTAACAAAATTATGATTATCAAAACCAGGATAACGGAGAATATGTTACTACAAACTAATTAGGCAGAAAATGAGTAATCTGGGAATTCGGGAGACGTAACTATTAGCACAAGAAACACAGAAATCACCATGTTGGAAAACAGCACTGTGACCCTTCTGGCATCTTTGTCCTCTTCCCACACTCCATCTCTGTTTTACGAAGGCTGTACAATGGAAAAACTATTTCATGGGGGTTGGCTTTTTGTACCAACGTAACTGACCAAACTTTATTTACCATYCTTGTGGATCAGACCAGAAGTCAGCCTTCATCATCACCCTGGATCTTCTTAGAAAAGATAAATTCATGGCAAGTGTTGAGCTGGTGGTTTGTCAGGAACCACTCAGGTTCCAGCATTCATCAGTTTACAGACTTTTTAGGCTATAGGTTGCCTCAGAACCAAAGATCCTGTCCTTGAAAAATTGTCTGATATCATTTTTAAGACATTTCTATCATCTTGTCCCACTACATCCTTTGGCAATTAGTTCCACAAATCCTGTGCATGTGAAAAGCAAAAAAAATACAAAACAAAASAGTGTTAGCTTTTTTCAGATTTTTTTAACTTTTGGCTTCAATTGGTGTCTTTTTTTTTTTTTTAACAATGCAAAATTTAAATTATTATTTCCTATTTGTGTTCTCTGCGCCATCCCTGATTTCATGGATATTTATGAAATCCTTAGTGATCTCTACTTCTGTCCTTACCAATCTCAATYGCTTTTTCTCCAAAGCTTTAGCTTTTAGAGCAGGACTCTTCAGTGATTCCCATATAGAAGTTATTCCTTATATCCAATGACATAAGTTGATTTTTTTTCTATGCTTTTTTCTTTTCCGCCCCTAGTTTCTTTATGTCTGACATAACTATTAGGTAAACTGTAATTAAATCGTACAATGGTTATAGTGCTAATGCAGGATATGGACAAACTAAAATAATTTCCTTGCTCCTCCCAATACTTCCTACATTGTGACATGTTTGAAAATGTTTTCTCCATGGTGAATCCACTGTTAGTGAAACTTCAATTTACTGTATTAAACAGCTGTGAATATCRCATCTGCTTATAGCTAGCTTATTTCCTTTGTAGCAACAAGCGTTAAGGGATCAGTTGCTGTTTGGAATGCACTTTGTAAGCATGACTTGCATACTACTATTTCTTTAAAATATCTGTACAGCTAAGAGAGAATAGAGGAACCTCTATTTCGAACTATAATTCAGAAAAACAATACTGTCAGGTGTTTGATTGCTAACAAATATAGTAACTATCCATTTTACATAGGATGGAGGCCTAGATGGAGTACCAGACTTGCATGCTTAAGTAGAGAGAGCTCTGTATCCCCACAATGCTCCAACAGTGTTTTGAATGACAGAGTATCAAGAGAGAGTATGTCCCTGGAAGGAAGCAGATGGCTCTTAGGGAATTAGGTCTTACTGGAAAGACAGACTTGACAGCTATAAGCAAAGCAACTTGTTTTATGTATGTTGCTTTCCTAAAACTGTAATTCTTGAGTAGCATGAAGATAGAATTGGTTGTGTTAACAACATGAAGGTATTGAATAGGACCTGGATTAAAAGCTACCAACTGTGCCTTTTTATGGAAGAAGATAAAACTAGATGAGAAGCTTTGGATCTGTTTTTGGTTTTGCATTCAAACCTGTGTTCTTTTTTTTTTTTTTTCTTTGGTTGCTTTTTAACACTTAGTAGTCACACGGGAGAAAGAAGAGCAAAGATTCAGGATGTTGTTTTTCCGTGGAATTTTCATATCCTGACTTGTCAGACAGAGTCATTATAGCACACGACAAACTTGTCCCAATGTCTGTCTGTTTATAAAACAATTTGTTTCTTACCGTAGCAAGGCAAACAGGAAAAAAAGAAAAAACAAAATCAAACCCAAAAAACCTCCATCCTTCCTCTCTGAGAAATTGGACTTTTTGTGCAATTGAGAGATAGAATTCACTCAAGTATTTCAGCATTTATTTAAGTTCCTCAGGACTTACCTGAAATGAGATGCCAGTCTGATTTTAACTCCCTRCTCTAATCTAGACACCATGTCCTTCAGGCTAATGTTTTCATAGGAATAAAAGGTAGGAATATAAAGGACAGATAATGACAACCCCCACCAGAAAACATACTTCTTCCAGTCCTTCAGTGCTTGTGTTCTAATGTCTCAGAAGTCCAATGTGCACACAAGAAAGCAGCAATAAGGAAGTGTAGAGAGAGATTTTGGTAGAACTGAGCCCTAAAAAAACACTACATGATAGCAGTCAACACACCAGTCCTTTGAGTCCTATTGTTTCTGATCTATGAATATTTACAAAAAATRAAACCCTATAAAGTTATCAATACTAAAATAACTAAAATTAATCTTAAATGAATCTATTAGAATTTCCTAAATGCTGTATAGTAACAATAGTGCTACAGATCTACAGCAGTTACCTAATTAATCTTGTTGGAAGATAAGAATCTCTGATCCAGAACTCTTTTGAGATACTGCTTGTTATCCTATTTAATTTTAAAATAACAATCAGACTTAGTTATCTTTGCAGATGTTGCGCAACTAACAGAATCTGACAAAGGCTCATGGACAAATTATACAGGTAAATATAGTATACTTAGCTGCCTACCACTTTGACAGTTCTATTGCTTGTACAATAAGGTTTTTGCAAAAACATTTTAAAAGTATCACCGTTCCAAAAGAATATCATAGAATAGAATCATAGAATCAGTAAGGTTGGAAAAGACCTCTAAGACCATCAAGTCCAACCGTCAACCCAACACCACCATGCCCAYTACACCATGTTCCAAAGTGCCACATCTACACGTTTTTTGAACGCCTCCAGGGATGGTGACTCCACCACTTCCCCCGGCAGCCTGTTCCAATGYTTGACAACCCTTTCGGTGAAGAAATTTTTCCTAATGTCCAATTTAAAYCTCTCCTGGYGCAACTTGARGTCATTTCTTCTTGTCGCCAGTTACTTGGGAGAAGAGACATTTAAGGGAACAGTATTTATCTTGCATCAAAATCTTAAAATCTTAAATGATTTCAGATTTTAAAAGCTAGTACAAAATTAGCTGTTATAAATTGCATGCTATGCTTTTGGTAATGTTCCTAGAGCTAATGAGCTACATTCATAAAGCAAGAGACTCCTCTAAAATCAAGAAACATTGCTTGTTTGAGTCCATGCCCATATTTTGTGTTTAGATGTGTTTTTCCCTGATCACATTGCACTACCTCAGCGCAACTATGTATAAACAAGGAAAATTGTCAAATCTGACTCAATATTCATTCTTTTAAAAATGTAGAATAATAAGGTTGTAGTGAGAGAATTGTTTAATGAACATTCTAGTAATAAAAAAATGCTCTCACTTCTAGAATTCATTTAGAAATTAATAGTAGAAAAGCAGTTTATTTCATATCATTCTGTGATTATTCAAAATATTTTAAACTTAACTTTTTTATTTCTTACAATTGAAACTTAGGCAGCTGAAAGTTAGGTGCTAGGTTTTGAGACTAGTACCTAAAAAAACTCAGACATAGGCACAGGCAATGCTCTTCTGAATCAAACTCCTAATTTGTGCTGGCTGGTGCTTCATAGTAAAGCTCAAGAAACCCTTCAAGAGACAATTAAGACATAACATTTCCAGACAAAATTTCATCCCAACTCTTGACAGTTAGAGGTTAGTCTGGCCTGAAATACGTGGATTTATATCTTTCCCTTGGGTCCATTACTTTGTACACGGTTAGAGAGCTGAAAATGAAAGTTAAAATTCATTGGAGCTGCTGTGTGGGATCAGTTAGAATTCTTAATTATGTTGGCCTGGATCCACAGAAAGATCCACAGAATGTAGSTGCTTAAGGCTAAGTCTCATCCTCTGTTCAACATTTAGGTGCTTTAAGGTCACAGTTRCTGCAATTCAAGCTAGTAAAGTTCCCTCGGGAATATTTCTTCTGCCCCCATCTTTGATGGTTTTCATTATTGGGTTGAGCATCTTGTCATCMTGTATCTCAGACAGAGCTTACAGAGTTCGTTCCAAAACTCTGGACAGAATTTATGTGGCTCAAACTACATAAAAGGACAGATAATGAAAAAATTTTAGAAATAATAATCTCTTCTATACTTAGTCCTGCCGTTGAAAGCAATGATATGTCTGCAGGTATTGCAAGAGTATGATTAGTTCTGTGAGAGATCTACTTGGGATAACCACAAAGAAATACGGAAAAAATTGCTGCTCATCTAATTGTTCCCCATAGAAAAGATACCTGTTGTGTTTGGATAAGAAAAGATATGAAGTCAGGTCCTCCAGCGGCTTGAATGGGCAGTGTTCCATTTCACTTCAGGAAAGCATTGCTGTTTTGGCTTAGATTAGGCAAAATCCAGGGTTTCACAAATGTTTAAAAGTACATTTCTTACAAAAGTTATTTACCCTCTCATTATGCCCTTGAGTAGCCTAGTTGGTAAGAAATTGAACACATTTTAGAGAAAGAGATTGTAACAGGTTGAAATGATACTACTCTTCTAGATATTACAGTGATTGAATACTGCAAATTCTTACAATAATAAAATAATCGTAGAACAAGAAATTTTGTTCAATTTTTCTTTTTATTAAAAGAAAAGCTCCATAGAAATCCAGTATGTCTTTGACCTGTGTCAGAATGGGGGAGAGTGGGCCCTGCTGTTAAGATTAATTGTAGCTTGTAGTATAACCTTATCTTAAGAGGTTCCTTTTCTTAAGTAATATATTACTTGCAGATCTAGCCATAAGCACAACATTTATCTCCTGCTCTGTGGGGGCGCAGGATGGATAGCTTCTGCATTACTTTTATCATGATCTTGTGGTAAGTATACCTGTAATAAGATTATTTCATTTTCCTGGGATGGTGGATTGTGGGCTGCGGGGATTGCTAAAGCATGTAAGAAAAGGCATGTGGGGTACTGATGAAGTAATGAAGGTGGAGGAGTGTGCAGAAAAACAGTTTCACAAGTGGTGGAATTTTGGACATCTCTGTGGATATGTAGTGTCTGATGCCTAATAAGAAAATGAAGGTCATACTCTGCTCTTAACCCGAGTTCTCTCTCCTCTGTCTGGCTGCCTGTTTTACAAACCTCATAGGAAACATATATCTTTGAGATCATTTCTCCCTTGCAAAATTTCGTTGAATTCAGCAAACAGTCTCAAAGTTGGAGGGAAACATTCAAACAAGAGTTTTGGTATTTGGGGTGGAAGTGTGTGAATAAAGTAAGTATAAAGTTTTGCTTCCTTTAAGTAGTCCTGTATTTCTTCTAACAGAAAAGACAAAGGACAATAAAGACATCCTCATTGCAGTCATGAAGGAAAAGGCTTGGGTTTAAAGAGTAGCAGCTGTTGAGCTGTATGTAGTTTTGAAGCATATGATAGGTATGTATTTTAAACTATTATACTGAATCATACAGGATTTCCTATGGTTCTTTTTTAATTCAAACACACTTTATGAAGCCCAGATGGTTTTGCATAAAAGTCCAAGTATAATCCTGGTAATAATTATCCACAAGTATTTGCATCCTTTGTCAACCTGCTACTTAGTCTTTCAATGGATGTTGTTTCTGTGTCTTTAAAATTTATTTCAACTCTAGCAATAACAGGAAAGAGAGCGGGTAGCAGTCTGAGGGGACAGATTAGAGCAGATGCCTGTAGTATTGTATGTGGCAGCATAACCTTCCCCATCCCCAAGATTGTGGTCCCTGTGATCCCAGGCGAAGGTCTCATATGATGCAGCTGCATAACCTTGGCTCAGACCAAAGATAAACTGTAGAGACGAACCACGCAAGAAAAGAACAGTAAAACTGCAGGCTGAGGTTAGTTTGTTGAGGTGGGCATACATAGTAGGTCAAGGTTTGAAGATGGGATAAACCCCCTGACACAGAAACATATAAAATTAAAAGGAAAAACAGGGAGTTGGAAGGTGGTGACTAAGTAATGCCAAGGAGCTGTTTCAGGGGGTGGGGGAAGTTGCCCCTTCCTCACCTCCTTGAGGACTGCTTGCATGTCTTACAAGGGTGGTCCTTACAAGAGYATACTCATGCTTAGTCTAGTATGTTGTTATTCCTTGCTATCTTTTTTGTGTGTGTTAGCCACTATTCGGTGACTTTATAACTGCTTTATACTCCTGTGCTATGTATATTTTGTGGTATACTTGTGCACATCAAAAGGTACCCAGACAGAGTCAATAAGGCAGCAAGTGAATGGATTTCATGTCAAAATTTACAATTGCCTTATCAATCACTAGAACTGTCAAGATTTTGCAATTAGAAATGCTCATTTCCTCTTCTGCTTTTTATTTAAATCATCCTGGCTAATGTCTGGTACAAATATTTTCCCAAACACATTTGCAATTTGTAATACACAAAAACAAATAGCACTTTGGTTTTGCTCCTTCATTAGGGTAGTTAAAGACTTAACTACTCAAATTTTCACTTATCGTTTATTTTGTACCTGAAATCTTAACTGGCATTCAATTGAGGAAGCAAAAATGTAAACATGCAAATTGTTCTTTGAAAAAAGTCAATTTCTTTATAACTGTAACACCAAAATAAGCACCAATTTAGACCTCGTTTTGTGCAGAACTCTTTTAAATCTAAAAAAAGTGAGAATTAAAATAAGAATTGGATGTATAAAATCAAGCTCTGTGCAATAGACTACTTCATGAAAATTCCAGCTCAAGACTCGCATCCATCAGTGTATTGGGAATAAAGCCATCCTGGATATTGTAAACTTAAGAGGTTTGGAAGCTTAAGATATTAACCAGATAAAGCATTCCAATTTTTAGATACTTATCGTGAAATTGCTTTTGAGGTCCATCCCTTTATCACTCATCTATTTGCTTTGCTGCAAATCAGAATAATTTATTTATTTAATATTTATTAGCTTGTGTTCTTGCTGAATGTTATATTAAAGGCACTAGTATGAATCTGAATAGCAAATTAGTRCCTCTTCAAATCTGATATGAATAAGATGCTGACAATTTTCTTCAAATAAACCATGAATTTTAAAACAAAACTCAAGATGGTTTAATAGAAGAGGATTGCTAACTTAATATTTTGATCATCCAGATAGCATATATTTCAGATAGTTCACTTTCTTTATGTGTACAGCATCGACAGTAAGAAAAAAAAAGGTTTTCTACATCAAAGCGATTTGCAAAAACTAGGAAATATCATGTTTAAATAAGATGGTAGTGTTACTGAATCCCAAAATAAATCTGCCATTAAACTATTATTCATTKGGTTTATTATTGTTACGTGTTTCAGATCTGCATTATCTAAAACTTCCTGTCAATTGCACAGAACACATGATTTCAAAGAATGCCTTGATCTTGATATGTAAGAAAATTGTAGGTGACAATTCCCTTGAATTTTAAAAAGCAATCTTTCTCTGAAATTTTCTCAAGAAATAAAGTATATGCAATGTTAATTCTTTAACAAAGAATACTGATCATAAAAAATAAACATTTTTATGAAGAGAGATTCCAGAGCAATAAATTACTAAAGTGACTGAACAGAGGTTCAGGTTTGAAGATTTCTTGAATTTTGTTTTAATGAGGATTTCAAAAAAGAAAAATAAAGCTCCATCTAAAGCACCATTTACATAATAGAGAAGATAAATATTACACATYGTTTGTAAATAACTCAGCAGATACTTGCAGACAGCTTTTTGAGACAGTATAGGACTCCATGAGCTATTTTATTTTCTTGTAAAATGGAGCATTTATGGAATCATAATATAGTTGTTAATAGAAATTGTCTTCATGATAAATATTTATCAGTGGCCGTCTTTATTTTAAAAAATAGGGACCTAGGAGGATTTACAAAAGCTTTGGCACACTCTCAAAATATATAGGCAATATACATATTAGCCTATGTATTATAGGCACTTTAGAGGCAGGAGCAAAGTTTCACTAGAGCTTGGTAAACTAGCACAGTTTACTTTTGAAAAATCAGTAGGTCAGACCAAATACTATGAAGAGTTTGTACATGTCTCTCCATGCTGTTAGGGGTAAGAAGAGTCTTTCTAGTGGGAAGTGGAATGGAGGACTTGCAAAAGACAAATGCATTCGTTTGAAAATTAAGCAGTATTATTTTACTGCTCTTGACATTTTTTTTTTTTTTTTTTTTTATTTCTCATTAAAATGAGAATACTCAACCCTGTGCCATTTTAAATTCAATAGCCATTTAATAGATGGTACACAATGGAATAAAGGAAAAACTCTTTCTTTTGGTCCACAATTCAATCTTTCACTGGCTGTTGGGTATGATTTAAAAATGGCCACTCTAAACAAGGTTACCAGGCAACTAACAGGAGGTTTCTTGTCTTGCCCCAAAACATCTTAGCCAGTTTTCTATTTTAATATGCAGGGGCATTTCCCTATCAAAAGTATCTTGATTACCTACTCTTACATAGTTTTGAAATTAATTACTTCATACTGTCATTAAGACAACTCATTCAGTGCTTACCAGATGTTTGGGGCATACATTTTTCTGATTGTATTTTTTTACCAAGTTTATAAAGAAATATGCATGCTATCAAAGAGTCATGTCAGAGTTAAACACAGTTCTGTTTCAAAAAAGAAGGTGGTGGACAGAAGCAGAATGCTCTTTATAACTGAGGAGCTTTGATAAAACTGTACAAATATATAACACAAATTACAGCACGTAGACACAAGTAGGAAATCCAGAGAGGGTTTCATCGGGTATCTTTTTTTTTAATGTGTTTGTAATGGTAACTTACAAATTTTAAACATGTTAAATAAATGTTAGTAATCTCCCTATTTGTGTGTTTGTGTAGAGTTTGCTTTTAGCCCGGAGAAGTTGACATTTGCATGGTTTAAAGCCATAGAATGTTCCTAAATACTAGAAAGTCTATTGATATTTCTGAGCCTTCCCAGTTTTCTCTAAGTGTCCACTGTGCACTTAGGTTGGCATACAGTTCGTGATTTCAGAATCAGAACTGGGGTCCCATTGGTTATAGTAATAACCTTGATTTATCAATGTGGTGCTGGAACCTGAATTTTTCTTTTTACTTGTTTTTCAGAAGGGAAGGAGTGGGAACAAAAACTATTTTCTAACTTGTCTACTGTTGGACAGTAAATTTTATTATTATTTGGATAGTAGTACTGTACATTACCCCTATTAAATAATTAGTTTTCTTCCTCTGAAATAGACTGTTGGCCTATCCCAGTCGTTTTCTCATTGCAGCAAAAGGCTTGCCTTTCATGCTTCGAAAGAGTCACAGTGATATTTTGCACTTCCTAATACTACACAGTAACTGTAAACTTGTTTCAACAGAAGAAATCATTCTGAAGAGCAGCTTCCTTAAAGTTTGCCTGTGTATTTTGAATACATTCTACTTTTATACCTTTCAGTTTTAAATTATGTCGTACAAAAACAGAAATAATGAGATTTTTTTTTTATCCTCTGCTTTTGAGCAATAAAAGTGGAGGGACAGTGAAATTTACTCATAAATTAACAAGCTTTGAGGTTGAAAGTCTATATGAATGTGGAATTATATATCAGTATCCATTCCTGAGTGTGGTGAGCTATAAAGCAAGGAGGCGCTTCGATCACAGAAACACCAATGTATGAAATTATTCACAAGTACCTAATATATCTTAAACTCACTCCAGATTATAATTCAAAGTTAGTTCCAAATTTAGAAACTCTGTAAAGAGCACAATAGGAGCAAAAGGTACTTTTCCAGTTTTACAATYATCTTTAATACTGCATATAGCTATGAAGGTCTGACAACTGTTTCCTGGAAACTTATATATTTGTGTGTAATTTTGACTAGTCACTTTGATAGGGTAGTTGTGTGGCTCTTAACAGATGAAAACCTGATGTTGTTTGGTTCCTTGCCTGTCTCTTCTTGAGGAATCCCTCTGTCAGAAATGCAAAAATATAAATCTGCCTGGGTGAGATAGAAGATGATGATACTGGGGGCAAGATAAGATGAAATAACATATTACAGGTCCGATTAAGTGTGTATTTATGAATATCAATTAAATTATTTAAAGCCTGCTTGGCAGGACTACGGGCACTATGGAAAGCCTGAAGGCAAGCTATGCATTGTATATCTGTACATGTTTAGGAAAAGAACAGACTGTCATTTTTGTATGTTTTCTTTCAGAATATGGGAAAAAAAACCAAAAACAACACAAGAGTTTTTGTGTGAGGTTTATGTTTTGCCTCATCAGGACTTGGTGATTTTCATGTGAAAAAGGATGATAATAGATGTGAGCGTCAGGATGTGTGGAGGAGGTGGCACACCTGAGAGCAGGGTGAGGAAAGGGCAGGGACATAGCGGGAGYAAGATGTCTGAGCCCCTACAACAGGAGGGATTAGGCAATTGCTATGGCAGCCCAGCCGTAGTGGGAGGGAGGATGGCTGTAGAAGAGCACCTGGCAGGAGTACCACTCCGTCTAATAACTATCTCGAGTTGGAGCCCAAAGTCATGAGYGGCTCATGCACACTGAACTGCTACACAGATGTCCCCAGGCACACACTGCTATTTCTTTGTGCTTTCAGAAATACTGTAGTCCTGCCATGCTTCTGCTTTTTGCTTTCTCACAGCTAGGTCACAGGGCCTTATCTTGTCTATGAAAAAAAGTCAGTGTTTTTTGGATCAGATCAAGTCTAGCTAAAAAAAAGACAAGGTTAACTGAGCTAGAACTATTGCACGCTCATTACGGTGGGAAGAGACAAAAAACGGAGTATATAAACTCTGGCCCTGACTGCTTTATTTATTCTTGTAGGTTGTTCTGTAGAGTTCTTTCGTGTGAGTGGCTCATCCAGTACTTGAAAACATCACCTCGCTAGAGAGGAATTTCTTCAGGTTGTTGTGTATACAGGATTTACTGAGGAGTCTGTTTTCTACAACTTACAGTAATGCACAGTGGGAAGTAGGGAAAGAGAAAAAGTTTACCTATTTGTGCTGTGAAATACAAGAAGAGGGAGAAGCTGTCACTTTTTTACTGGCTGGTACAATGCCTTTCTTTCATGACTACAGAGTGTGCTTTGATCTGCRAAATCAAAGAGGTCGCAAGATACCAGATTTGTTTTCATTGTAAAGGAAATTGGACTACAGTCTGGTGATTCAGTTCTTCCTTTTCTTGGCAACTCTATGGGCACTAGACCCTGGGTTTTTGTGACAGTTTGTGTAGGGCATGTACTTCTGTTTTGAAGGCTGACAAGCTATTTTTAATTTTGCCTTCGTAAAAGTCCTTATTTCTGCTAACCAGAACAATTTACATTAAAGTGTCTCTCACAGATTTTCCAATTGCATGCCTCCTTTGGAGATTCCCATGCAGCAGTCTGTTTCTTTATAGAAATGGGAGTGGTAAATGCATCTCCCCCTGGTGATGTGAGTCCATGCGCTGGTACGAATTCCACGTCTAGGCCGAAAGCCACTATTATGCCTTGAAAGATAGTAAAATAGAAATATAAACAGAGATTAAAAGGGCCAGTGCCTCAGTTCCTCCCTGAAATCTGCATCTCTTTTTGTCTCTGCAGTAAAGATTATTGAAGACTCAGCACAGTAGTACACAGCATATGACTGGAAAGCTGTCAATTTCTGTATGACATACAGTAAGCCTAATCATCACTCTTGTTTGACTTGAGGTCGAGTGATTTTATGGTGCAGCTTGAAATTCACTCCTGCTCTGACCTCACCTGAGCTCATCTCATGTTACAGTTTCTAGGACTGCTACCACCAGTTGGATTGCACTGGTCATTCCATTTTGTGCCAATACAAATATGATCTATATGCTGACAATGTGTGGGGAAGACAGGATCGTGCTCATGCGCATGCATAAAAATCTCAGCTTTCAAAAGTCCCTATGAAATGTAATTTTACTCAAATTGTGAGCCAGAAACCTGACCCAGAAGTTGGGTGAAAGCATTCAAAGGCACAGGAATAGAAAAATCTCTGTGTTTTTCTTGAGGTTCTGCTTCGGTACTTGCAGTTCAGTTCTGCTTGCTACTCAGTCACAAGACATTAATAAAAGCCCTGTACAAAGGGAGCATTACGTGTTCCTTAGTATGGCTCATAGGGGTTAAGCTTTRTATTGCTGCAAAGACCAATATTTTGAGAAACTTGGATGCTCAGTGTCATACAAAATTTTCTTCTGGGCTACAAGGGAATTTTGTATGTCAGTGGCCAAATATATGACATTGTATAAGTCTTTGGCAAGCTAATTACTTATTACAGGGGAATTTGAAARAAGTGTTTAATGAATGAACACTGCCTGCTTAAATATCAGCTTATGGCATTGTAAATCAAGGTTACTGTGCTTAGGTCATGCAAGATTAGGAACTATAAAAGTGGCCCTCTATCTCAGGGAAATAATCATTTTAACTTTAACGGGTTTTAATTGAAATGTGGGTTACGGATTGAAAGAATTAAGGGCTTTCATTTCAAACCTGTATTTTCGACTGCTCGACTTCAGGCCTCATAGCCATTGTGGAGGAAGGGGAAAGTTATGAGTATATGAACATACGGATAAAGTCCTCAGCAGCCTGGTGACCCCACAGCTGACTTTGCTTTGAGCAGGAGGTGGGGCAAGAGGCCTTGTGAGGTCCCTTCCAGCCTGAATTATTTAATCTTTCTGTAATTCTATAATGTCAAATAAAGTCCAGAAGCAATACTCAAATGAAAGCTGAAATCTTTCAGTGATATTCTTTCAAGATATACTTTTAATTTACCTGAAAACATAATTTTTATCTGTAACATTTTTCCTCAGTCCTCATAGCAGGCTAATGTATATATTCATATAGATAATATTTATGTCTTCTGACTTGATGACGAAGCATTTAGAGATAAGAAAACCTGCAATCCTTCCAAGAAATGATGTCTCCCAAGAACCCATTACATCACTAAGGTCATGGCTAGTCCCCCAAATCCATCTTTAAAGGTTGTATTTAAAATCTAAGCTACACAGAAACTTGTATCTTCTGGGGAGTTGCTTTTCCAAATGCAGTTAATTTATTTTTTCCTGGTTTGTATTACTTTAATGTTAAAAATGAATAAACAAACAAAAAAGAAAAAAAAACATGTTTGGGGACTTGAAATTGCTTTGCTATTTCTTGCCATGCTATACTTGTTCTGCTGATGACAAAGGAAAATAAGTAGATTCTAAGCTCACACATAAGCTGCTCACATCTAGTATTACTATGCACTTTACACAGGCCCAAAATTAATCCTAGAACTGAGTAAATACAGCAAGTAAAAGAAATAATAAATGGGAAATCCTATGCTGCAGCATTTCTTCTAGTTCTTAATCTCCGCAAATAAACACATTCAGCTTTTAATTTGTTTTGAGTGTTGTATCCATTTAGACAAATAATATGTAGCTTAAGAAGCAGAAGCAGAAAGATGGTCACCAATGTGTGTGTGTGTGGAGGGGGAGGGGGTACCCAGCTCTTCCTGCTGGGAAGGAAAGAGCAAACAGTTGTGCTTATCCCTTTATAGATATATCGCTAGATAGAAAGTCCACAGTAGTGTTCTGCCAGATGGACAAGGTGCATCAATACTTTATTAGAAATTACAATCAAAATACAGGTAAGCAAACCTGAGCTAATATTGATCTAGATAAAAATGGATTACAATACCAGCAGAGGGACTAGTTGTCAATAACCCCATGCCTGGGTAAAGACAGTACGGTTGGCATATTACGGCCCAGTCCTGTGTCCCCAGTGCTGAGTTACCACAGAGTTATAGCACCTCCTACCAGCAGTTAGCTTGCTTCAGAGATTTCATTGTGGTGACCAGAGCAGGAAGAAGAGTAGTGTTTTAGAGGCAAAATGAGTATTTGCATCACTTTTTTCTTTGCATGATATAACTTTATGACAATRGCTAGCACATCAGTACCATCATATTAGCAATATTAGTGTTTTTTAAAACTTTTCAATGAAATCAAGAGGAGTTTCAAAGCTACCCCTTGCATCTTGTGACTATAAAAGTTTTCTGAGATAATCAATTCAATTTAAAGGGGAAACATCTGTGTAAAGGGAAAAAAAATCTATGAATACTTTGTTTTCCTCTCTGACTGCTAATTTGAGTGATATTTCAAACATAGGGGGAACTCTTTGGATAGCAATTTATATTATTTTAAAGATTTATCTATCTGGTTCATATTATGTGACTGTATTTTAAATATCATACATCTGTAGACACCTCTGCTAAATTTTCTTTTTCAAGGGTGACTTATCAACAATAAAAGAAAGACACTTCTTTCCTCTGCATCAGTATTTTTTTAAAAAACAAAACAACCCAACCCTAAAATATCCTCCTTCCACTCCAAAGTCAAGTAAATCCAATAGATCTTGCAGAGCTGACTAAATTCCATCTATACCTGAATTTCAAAGCAGACTTCTTTTGCTATAATATACAAAACAGGTATCCCTAAGGGAAAGAGGAGCTTTGAAATTAATCCAACAGTAGATCTCAATTTCCTTCACTATTTCTTTCTAGGTTGTAAGTCTGTGTGAAGATATAGGCATTAAAAATAATCTCCAGAATCTCAAACTAAAAGGAAAAGAGAGCAAGCACAAGATACATAGACAGTATACTGATAAACAACTTACACATGCAGGTTGTCTCTCCTGTACCATTTTCATCACTCCTTGCACCCTACCTCCCTATCCCAATGAACCAAAAAAAGCATGTATGAAGTATATTTGAGACTGCAAGTTATTGCCAGTTACAGGATAAAGAAGAAAAACAGCAGGTAATACAAGAAAGCAGGATGACATGATTCAAAAAACAGTCAATCACAAGTACAAGTGTTAAATAAGGTAAATCTGAGAGAAAACACAACCAAGACAAAATTAGACTTTTCAGTGAAAAGAAGTAACAGACAGTTAAAAACATCAACGATATAGCATGATAGCTAAAGAACCATTATATCTTCTGTAGGTGAAGAAAGACTATGATAAATGAGGAAACTTACTTTTTTCTGCTTTTCAAGCAAAGACTAGTCAGTGTTCCTGACAACATCTTAACTTTCTAGCTGCTTTTACTAGACTTTACAGCAAAGGGCTAATTTCAGACAGTGGCTTGTTACATGTCTTCCAAGTAATAGACTTCCCGATCAGTGTATCTATCTGATCATTCAAAATCTGAAAATTTAGTCTTTTGCTTTATTAAAGAGAGAGAGRGAGGGAGGGAGAGAGAAAAAATCTTTTAATGGTGGGGGAGAATAGAAACTTCTATAGAACTTAACAGAATTCTGTGATACTGGACAGGGTGACAGCATAAAGGATAATGAAAATTTAGTATATTGACATAAGATGTAGGTTAAATGCACCAGCTTGTAATGATTGATTTTAAAATACATGGAACCTTACATTATGGCAACATTAACAGCAATGAAAGTCCTTTCTTAGACATAATTTAATTGCACTCAGCTACATTTTTTTGTAATCTGTCCATTCTTTACAGAGGGTGAAAAAGTATTGTTAGTTTTTGCAAGCAATTTTTTGTAAAGTTTTCACCTTCACCTCAGCTGCACAGCAGTCCTTTGCTATACATTAGTGCAGGTTTCTATAAGCTGTAAAGTCTGTGGCATATTTTTCCAACCACCTTTCAAGAGCTTCCTTGAGACAGAAGGAAGGAATTGAAGGTGGAAAAATTTTGCAGTCCAGCATAGTAAATAAA
This sequence comes from Oceanodroma leucorhoa, assembly GCA_030449065.1. Classification (NCBI taxonomy): domain Eukaryota; kingdom Metazoa; phylum Chordata; class Aves; order Procellariiformes; genus Oceanodroma; species Oceanodroma leucorhoa. Next base: position 30,503,468 of record JASVER010000001.1, read on the forward strand.
GATTGACACAAAAATGTTGTAAAAATAACAATCTACCAGTGATCTAGGGAATGGCAATAAAATATTTAAAAATGACAGGACAGTGACCAGCTCTTATCTGAAGATAAGTAGAATATAGGAAACTGATTCAGCAGTCTTTTGTTGTGTTTATAAGTGTACTGCCAACTTGACAAGCCAATTTGAGAAAGTCACTCTGTCTCTGAGCTTTCTTCAAATGTAAGGAGTGAGTCACTCAGATACTGTAGTTCTAGCACAAACACAAAATTGTTAAGCACTGMAGGCCAAACCTGATTTTTTTTCATGTAGTCTGGCAATGTTAGACCTTATAAGCTATTTCAGACAAAATATTTTGTGTCTGTATCTTTCAGATTTTTCATTAGTTGTATACTGAGCTAGAAAATAAATTCTTATTTCTCCCAGGGAGGAAGAATGGCTATTCTTATTAAGAAACTGGTCTTGAACTTGAGATCTGCACCCTGTTACCAGCTTTGGTATGTTTCAATGTGTATTTTTATCTCTAAAATTTCTGATGAGGTGCTGTGAAATATTTATTACTGTTGAGAAAAGAGAGTGTGAAAAGCAGGTGTTCACGTATCAGTCTTTCCTAAACATCTGTAGGGGATTTGATGGTCCAGTGCTCAATTCTAATCCCATTTTCTTGTATTCCTGTATTCAGTTGAGCAAGTTACATTGACCAAAGTCTTCAGAAATACTCAGCTGTTAAGGATAGGATTCAGCTCCAGATTAACTCTTAAATTTAACTCTCTTACATGTAGGTGCCAGCTTCTTAACTTAGTGTCTAAGACCCTAGTATAGTCAATGGAGATCTGATCGTGTCTAAGACCCTAGTATAGTCAATGGAGATCTGATCAATAGTCAGCAGACTGTAGAAAACTATTCAGGTGAGCCAAGATAGGTGGCTACGTTAAGATTAATTAATAGCTCTTGGCACAGAAATAAACTAGTATTCTCAGACACAGTGTCCCGTCCCTGCCCCCAAATGCCATTTAGCTGCTTAAAAGGGTGATTGACACTTTACTGCCTCTTTCTTTTTACTATATACTGATCATTAAAGAACGACGTACTTGGATAAGGTGTGTAGCTTAAGTATTTACATCTGGGTAGCAGTGGATAAYTTTGCTTCTGCATCTAGAGGTTTCTTCTAAACTAAAGCACTCCCAGAGAACGCTGCCCCAAGCTGGACAACCAGATTCCTTTACGAATGAGTTTCCTAAACTATTTTTGCTCCAGATTTGTATGTGTAAAATGGAAATAATAGCACAGTCTTTTTTCAACAGTTTAAGTTGTCAGTTTATATGACATTTGTCCTAAAACTGTTTTTTAGAGGGTGCAAGTAAAGTGTCCATCACCTGAAGTCTCTAATTCCTGATAGGGCCTTGCAAATTTTATAAAGTACAAAGAATAACTAGCTGCAGTTTACGTAATATATATAAGGAAATTGTGCTGGCAAGAAAAATTGACTATAGTCTGCAGTAGCTCCCAAGTGTCAATTAAAGGCAGTCATGCAGAGGAACTCCCAGATAGACCTGGATATTCAGAATATAGCAATGTCTAGAATCTTGGCTGTTTAGAGGTTATGAGGAGTGATCATATAGGTATGAGATATTTTTGAGAGATTAATTTAAGTTTTTGCTTTGCCACAAGGATTCCTGTGTGAACTAGGGAAGGTCTGCTAATGCGAGGTCTATACAAAGGATTCTGGCAGCAGTTGCATACCAAAATGACCTTTTTTGTACCTACATTCTTCCTGTCCAGGCTTAGCTGCTGCTTAGCCTTGGAGGAACTGAGCCACCCAACACGCTGTGCTTTTCTCAGTGACTTCTGTAGACAGCAATCAATTTCCAGGATTTGAAGACTTCTGGGTTTTCAGACCAAGCAGTACTAGGTACAGATTTAAATTAGAGAACAATAATTATCTGTTAATTACAGTGAACTCATCTAAAGAAAGAAAATGTCAATAGAGGCCCAAGAAAAAAAAGATCTCTGAGAAATTATACAGAGGTAATAAAAACATGCAAGGAAGGGGCAAACCTGACACACAACATAAAAGATGAGAGAATTACTAGAAAGGGAAGGAAATACCAGAGAAAATAATTTTCTATCACAACATGCAAATCTTCTCCGGCAAAATCCAAGTGGAAGAGACATGTCAATAAAATCACCTTGAAGATACATAAAAAGCAAATCAGATACAGGAACAATTTAAAGTTTATTTAAATGTGCTGCCAACAAGCAATCCTTCCCTTGTTCACCTTTAACTTATCATATATTTACGCYTAGTGCTTTTTTTTTATTTTGTCTTCCTCAGAGAGTTCTAAAGTGCATTACTGAAAATGCACAGAAAAGCTAAATAATAAAGCCAAATTTTATAGTACCAAAATATCTGACTTGAAGTCTAAAAAGGTTTAACTGGAGAAAGCACAATCAAAGTGTTGCTTTAGCAGAGTCCAGAGTATGATGCTTATCTAACTATTCATTGCCATTGTGAAACTTCTGCTCATAAAGGAAATGATCCTTTCCCTGTGAGCTAGATCAGGAGGGAATAATTTCTTTTATCTGTCTGGATTGTGAATCTCAGACAAGAAGATGGGATGTTGGTTCTGATTTTCTTTGTAGCTTGGAAAARAAATGATAGCGTTAAATGCTTATAAACATGTTCATCAAAGCTTTTTACAAGGGAGATCTAACTTGTTTGTTTCGTTCCCTTCCTGTAAAAATGAAACATGGAAGAGACTTACTTTTCACAAACATTTTGAAGCCTGGGGTTAGAGTTGGGAGCCAAGCCAGCTGTATACGCTTGTCAGCTGGCCAACATTGCCTCCCTGACATGTTGAGTAGCAAAGATGTACTACTAATGGTCTTCAACTTAATGACATGAGATGCACTGAATTGAAGGCAGTATATTTGAAAGGTTAGATATGTGAATTTCTGCTAATTGAAGTATCACTGCAAAATCTTCCTTTTCCACTTTTTACTGAACTATGCTTTTGCTGCAAATACTCTATAGAAATGTCTTCTCTTATTTTTCTTTGTATCGGGACTATTATAAATTGTTTTTTCTTTCATGGGGGATTGGGTCAGGGGGACACACAGATCACAACGTCTGAAGCCTTTCTATGAAGCATTTTATTCATCAAATTGTTATTATTAATGCCATCAAGCTGTTATTATTAGTAAAAGGTAAGTTATTCACACAGTACACTCACTTACTCACTCTCACCTCGCCTTGTAGTCACCCAGGAGCCGCAGTCCGGGACCAAGCCCAGTTGTTTCCTCTGGAGCAGGGGGACATACTGATGTCACCTGGCTTTTAGGCAGGAGTTTGGGCAGACCTTCAGAGGGATGTTTGTTTCATCAGATGTTTATGTAACACTGTAGCCTTCCTCTGCACAAAGCAGCCATCGCACTCTTGGATGTGGCTCAAGTCACACAACCTCTTGTTGATGCCGAGTGTGTTCTAGTGGCCTTGTAGAGATTCCGCAAACTCRTGGTGTCCTGACTTTATCCATTCTTGCAGATCCAGCAGGAATCCTGGCTTCCAGATCTTGTCCGTGAGTTTGTACACACTCCTTACTCAGCAGGTACTTTTCCTGTTTTCAGCCTGTTGTTTTCTAGTAACTATTTCTCCATCCAAACCTATTGAAACTTACAAGAGTTACTATTACAAACTGACATAAAGGGGGCCCTTCTAACAGGATCAATCCTATAGGTTTCTAGTGGTTTTGTCTGTTTTTTGTCTAAACTTCAAAAATAATTTACTTTTATCAAATTTCATAAGACTTTTCTTCAGTTTAGAGTAGTTCTGTCAGAGTACTTACTGGTAGATTCTCTAAGTTCTCTTCTAATTCAGTTGCCCAGATTTCTTTCCGGCTTTCCACTCCTGCGTGAGACACTAAATAATTCCTCCAAGATTTACATGTAAATATCCTTCAAATATTATTCACTTTCTTTCTAGATGTCTCTTACCCTTAACAGAGCCAATGAATTCACACTCCATTCTTTCAAATTTCATAATATTCCCTGCAATGTCTCTTTTTTAGTATATCTCTTCACATTGTAAGTAACTGCAAAATCATGAAGCATCAGCAGTGAACACAAAATAGTAGGCGGCACCCCAAAAATCATTTAGTCGCTATTTGGTACCTCTCTGTCTCTTGACATAACTTGTCTGCCTCTCTCTGCTTCCCTTTAACACTCAAACTTGTAACTTTCTCTCCTGTTTTGATACTGTGTATTTTTTTTTTCCAGGTTTCCATTGTTTCAGTGCTTCGTGTATTAGTGTTAAGTACTGTGGGATGTAGATACAAGCAGGTTGGCCACTGCATGGGGAGATCCTGCATAGTAAGACTGCAACCAACAGTCACAACATGGAGGTCTAGTGTGTTACTAAACCCATCAGGGAACAATTACAAGATCAAGATCCCCTATATCCTAGAAACACATCAAATAAAACTCAGTATCTCTGGAATGCCCAATAAGAAATTAGGTTGATTTCTATAAACTGATTGGAGTTTATCTTTAGTCTGCAGTGTACAAAGCATCATTAGTATTAGCATTTGTTAGAATTCAGAAGATTTGAACAGCTTTGTTATAGTTAAAGCTGAATCATTGTTGCTAAAGGGAAGCAAGCTGAGCATTTTTTAAGAAATGCAGTAAAATGTTCTCACTGCTCAAACAATATCCGTTCAAGCAAATTTGGAATAATAGTTTAGTTTAATGTGTTTGAAATATGTCTATCATCAAGGCTTTAACAGCCATACATTGCAAAAATTATGGCACATATAAAATATGTTTATTGTTCTTACCCTTCAGATAATTAAAAAATATGATTCTCAGAAAAGAGCTCACTGTGAGGACAGTCATTGCAAGATCTCAATGTATTTATCAAACAATAACATCTCAGACTCAAACACCTCAATAGCTCTTGCTATTAGGAAACTTTTAAAATTAACAAGATATTGCAGTTATTGCAGGCACTAGAACTTGGAAATTTATTACGTGGGGAAGCTGCAGACTGGGAAAAGTGGAGGCATGATAAATGTAATGACTTTGAAGCAGTAATAGAATTTTATTTGCTCAGGTACATTGACAGACAGAAAGAAACCAATGTAAAACTGTCACATTAGAGTTCCATATTGTTAGGAAACTTTTAATTTAGATTTTCTTTTTTTGCTTTAAAAATTGCTTCATGAAAACTGAGTACTCTTGTAAGTAGCAATACTGTTGGAAACTTGGAAACCTTGGAAAGCTGAAGTCTATTCACATAGAGGAATAGTTCAGACACTAGCATTTGACATGTTAATTGACAAATAGTAGTGACATTACAGATTCATCCTTAATGTCATTCTCTGCTCTTGTAAATTGTCATTGTTCCCTTGAAATCAGTGTCAACTGAGTTTTCATATTCCTTCAGTCCTTGACAACTTTGTGAAAAGTACAAATTTGGTATTTTAACTTTAAAAAAGACTGCACAGACATGATGCTTAAGTCAGAAACCCTCTAAAAAACACGGTAACTTGGGGGATCTGGCATTTATTATGAAAATGAACCATGGTGATGACTGTGAGGGTGTTTTTCCTGTTTTAAAAGTTGAACCAGAACCATTAAATATTTCTCTGTGGTGATTAGAAATACAAATAAGCAAAATTTCCGACAGAGTTTCTCTAATAGGCAACATCTGAAAATGTCTACCCATGTTCTGGAGGAAAAAAATTATTAGCAACTTTTTTGGATTTAAGATTTGCTCTGATTTTATAATAACAAACATTGGGTTTTTAAGGTAAAGTTTAATTGCTAACTCAGAATTTGTAATATGTACATATTATCTGGACTTGATTTTACAATGTGATCAGAAAAAATAACTTTTAGGCTGTTTGATACTGTCATCTTCTGTTTGTTTGGTTTTTTTTTTTCTTCAGACGTAATAGCTATGAATTTTTCAGCATCATGGATGATATAAAATCCTGTCCATGGTGAAGTCAATAGTAGTAATTAAAAGCCAGCTTTTTACCTCTTTGTTCATCTGTTCCTAAAAAGAATTTTATGCTGAAATTAAATTAGCTTCCTGCAGTTTGAGCAAATGTCTCTGACTGCATCTACACATTCCTCCATGTTCAACCTTGTGCCAGATAGGATCTCATTGTGTGTAATTTGATTTTAACAGGTCCAGATTAGCTCTGACAATTGGGATTCCACATTCAGGCATCCTGTAGACAGAATACAGGTTTGTGCTCAAGTTATAGACCATTAACAAAGCAATTTTGCCTTAAATTTTTCCTGTGCTGTAGGTGGCCCAGTCTTGGGTTCCTTCACTGCTGATTTAAGGAGACAAAATCAGTTGCAAACAATTAATTTATGGTTTGGCAAGAAATTCCATCTAATCAGTTACTATATTGCCCTATTCCATCCTTGCACAAAATATAGCTATTTTCCTTTATCCTTGATTTTACTAGAGAGTTCTATTTTATTTAAAACATTGAATACTAAATTGTGTACCTTAGAAGGGTGTAGAAAAAAGGAAGTAGTTTTTAAGCTTTCAGAAATCTATTACAAAATCACTTAACTGTCTGACAGTTCTGAACATTAACTTTGTAAAGTTAACATTTTGTTCAATACCCTGCATATGTATGTTTTTTTCTTGTCACCTGAAATATATACGTACCTAAACCATATACATAACTAAACTCAACACAGAGGCTACTCAACGCAGAGGCTGCAGTTGCTCTAGTAAACTTCATTGTACTATACACTCAAAAATAGCCTGATCAAAATAAGAAATTTAGTAAAATAGTGATAGTAGCATGGCTCTCTATGGGGTATCGGCCCTATTATCTTTATCTCATGTGAAAATCATGACTATAAAATTTCTCTCTGGATGGGTAGCATGTTTTGAAAAATCTCTATTTAGAAATTTAAAGTAGTACTTTAAGTGAATTAGATTACTTAGAAACTTTATGGGAAATCACACCAAGCCAGCTCATGAAAGTCTCTTCACTTTTATAGCAAAATAGTTTGATAGTTAATATTTTATTTTTAGTGTATGTACTGGACCTGGCTATGACAGAGTTAATTTTCTTCATAGCAGCTCATATGGTGCTATGTTTTGGATTTTTGACCAAACCAGTACTGATAACACACTACTGTTCTAGTTTTTGCTAAACGGTGCTTGCAGAGCATCAAGGCCTTCTCTGTTTCTCTCTCTGCCCCTCCAGTGATTAGATTGGGGTGCACAATAGGTTGGGAGGGGACAGAACCAGGAAGATGACACGAACTAACCAAAGAGATATTCCATACCATTATAATACCATGACCAGCAATAAAAGGGAAAAGAGGGGGGTTTAGGAGGGAAACCAATGCCCGATCAGTTCAGAAATAAAGTCAACTGTGTATTTCACAGTAGGTGTAAGATAGCATGTTCTTCTTCCCTTCACTCTTGAATTATGTTGACTTATCTCATCCTTATAGTTGGGTAACAATGAACAGACCTGATAAGTGCTGCACTGTAAGTTCAYTAAGTCTTTGCATCATATCATCATACCTGAATTGTATGACAATTTGGCTGTTCAGCAGCACCTTCGGTTTTTGAAAAAATTAGACTAAATAGAATATACCCTTTATGCACAAGAAGTTCAACACTATCTTTGACACATACATTTATATTTATATAAAGAAGAAAAAGTGCATTCAATAATAATATCTTATTTTGCTTCCTGTAAGCTTCATATATTTTTTAAGCTATTTTTGGCTAATAAAACTGATTAATTTACAATTATCAATCTGTCCTCTTGTTTACCATAAAAAGCAACTGACCTAAGGAACAGAGAAATTTCATAAGCAAATAGTTGTATATTGTTCAATTTTTCTCATAGACACCCCTCTTCCCAGCACAAATAGTGAACATTTCCAAATCTAATGCAAGGAAGTAGGGGTTAAAAAATGCCTCTCTCTCCCTCTCTGTCCTTCCTTCCCCCCTGCCCCCTTAATTGAGATGTCAGTTTCTACYTACAGCCATATGCAGTGTGCCTTCCATGAGTTCATCAAATTACAAATAAGAATCTTCCCATCTGTTTCCTGTAATTTCTACCTCGTTTGGTATACTTTTGTTCCTTCATAGAAAATGATTTCTCCTCTCTCTCTCATCCCTAAACAACAGAATGCTCAGAACACTTTTATTCTTTTTTAATAGAAACAGTAGTATTTTGTTTGGAGGCCAGAAGTTTGCTCTATTGATAATTACAGTCTCATCCTCTTTCAATTACAAAACCCTATTCTATTGTATGATGGGACAGCACAAGTACCGGAAGACATGCTTGAAATTTTAAAGTCAAGAGTATTGCCAAAACTTTCAGACAGTGATATTTATACATTAATTATCTTACTACATTTAAAATAAAAGAAAAAAAGTCCTGATTTTTAAGGTAAAAAGACATCTAAGTTCTTAAAGCCTACTTTGATTTTAAGACCTTTTTTTTGTTCCAGTTAACATTATGTAATATAGAAATGTATATATAKAGAGAGATAAATATAGATTTATATGATAAATATTATCAGGTATACATAGCAGTTCGAGCCAGGATCAAAAGTATACCAATTTCATACAGATAATTGCATCAAAACTGGAAGAACATTCTAAATGTTGGAAAAGAACAGTAACCAGGAACTTTAACAATAACCATAAGACATGAAGGATAGCATAAAAGTATAAAATTAAAACAGAATTAATTCCACAAGCAGATATAGGAAATTAACTGACATTCACATACTGATTGTTCATATCCACAATGAATTAATCCTTTAGCAACTTCTGTGGTTTAACAGCAAAATCTAAACAGAGTCCTGTAAAAAATTAATTTGCCTTTATTAGCTTTCCATTAAACAGAAAATGTGAGATTTGGGAGTAGGCAAAAACTACTGAGAGGACAAGAATTGTGGGAAAAGTTAACAAAAAGATTAGTGATATTTTCAGGAGGAGGAATATAGACAACACATAGGAATAATTATATGGTGACTGTATATAATAGAAAAGAATATGGTGGCACTGGGGATGAGGAACCAATAAGGCAGATATAAACAGCAGAGACTAGAAGATTTAAAATACAAAAATATAGGAGAAATGAATACAGGAACTCTACAATTGGAAAGATGGTAGGTAACTCAGTTTTGCCTTTAGGTTGGTGAAAACAATAACTGTCACTGATGATATAAATTCATTGATGTTTCATAAAAGCAGTAAGGTAGCGACTAACTAAAAGTAACTGCTGTAAGTTAAGCTGGAAGTCATAAATCTATATGGTCAGAGAGAAGAAGATGAAAGATAAATAAATACAGTATTCTGTACTCCATACGTAAAGAGTGATTGTGATATTGTAAGTATGGTTCATTCATGTCAACTAGGTGTAGAAAATAATGCTCACATTTATTTGTCTGGACAAATAAAGATGATTGCAATGTACTGAAATCTCATGTAAATATATACTGCAGCAGTGTAGTACAGGAAGGTTAATGGCTTAGAGCCAAGGTGTAATAAACGTCTTCTTCCCATATGAGCTGCAACCATTTTTTCTTCACTCAATGAATAATGGAGAAACAAATGGCAATAGAAGCAAAATCACCTCTGTGTCATATGAATAAGGTTGAAAAATACAATTTTTAATTTGGTTCTGCATAAGCTGCACTGACATCAGATAAATATTTCATAACAAGGTAAGTCCATGAAAGACACATTAGTGTAACCAAACAGGACACAACTTGTCCAAACGAAATTCTCATTGTGCTGTAGACTTTAAAAATATAATAAAAATCAAGAAAGTCTCATGTGTCTTGCATGTTCTTGTCTGTGTTTAAGATTGTTAGCCCTCTGGAATATAAGTGGCCTTTATATCGTAATATTTAAATATAGAGGATTAGAATAAACTCATTATTTATAATCCATTCTGGAGACACTTTGAACTAGGTTCTACAATAAAATCTATCTGTATCTCTGGAAAAGCTAATCAAGACCTTATATTTCATATCAATTATGGGAAGAGATGGATCTTAGGTTATAATTAAAAACAAGAAACAAAATCACAAAAAAACCCACCCAAACCCAAACAATATTATGGTTTCCATTCTACTCTGTTCAGGAATTTAGCTAGAAAGAGGATATCATCCATAGTAATGGGTTCAGTCATCTGAACTGCAGTAGCCACTGACTGTCCAAACACTAAGTGAGGTTAATAAAAGCACACATACCTATGCCTATCCTATTTGTTTGAAGCTATGTTATRTTATGAGAAGAAATGTTATGGTAAAAACAGTTTCTTGCCTTCTGAGAGGCAATTACTTTATTCCTTTGGTTTAACATCTTTAAAAGTCAAATGCATTCTGAAAAAAAAAGTCAGAATTCRTAATCTAATATTTTAGATATTATTCACTGTAACCACTGAAAATTTTAATCCAGATGACATTTGGATGAGTAAAATGAAACCTTATTGGATTTAGTGAGGCTATTCTTGTGACAAAGCTTTACTCTTATTAGCAGCTGAGGTGGTTTTCTTTTTATTCGTGATACTGCTCCTATGAGTGCCTGTTTGACTTTCACGCTGTTGATGTAAATGAACCTTTTCATTGATGATGATAATATAGTAGAGCAGCAATATGTGTGTATAATTGTACTTTTTAAAAGTACCTTTTAAATTTAAATCCAAACTGCAATTATTTTAGATATGCAAATGATCAAATTAAGGGTAATGCTACAAGAGAAATTCATAAGAGATTCAAATCAGAATAGAAATGGCTATCTCTGCCTTAGGCTTATTGAAGATATCCTGATAGAATCCAAATTCATGCCAAGCTGAGGAAAAGAAATAATAACATCTTGCAAGCTTTATGTCCTCCTGTCAGAGTCCAGTACTTGCTGTCCACGTTCTTTCAGAGAAACCCTCCATACCAAATTTACTTACCGTTACACGGGATTTTAGTTTAACAATGATACAAGCAATGCACTGAAATCCCAATGCAAGCACAACATAGCAATTGCAACATACAGTTGAATCACAATACAAATTTCATTCTCATTACCGGTCTCCCTACATGCTCACCATCATGACACTGGGCATTCCCAATCACTAAGAAGGAATAATGGGTTGAAGCCAGCTCAAGTCCATTGCTTTCTTCAAAGATCCTGTTGCTTGTTGTTCAATCTTTATACCTTATGATGGGCTAAGCCACTTTTACACTTTCGCTATGCTGGTCTGGCCAACTCAGGAAGGCAGTACTCTCTATTAATTAGCTCTGGGAAGGCCACTTACACAACGAGCTGACACACTCAACTGATACAAACAGTCGATCCACCGATATAGTCATTTTTCTGAAACAAAGGCCACCCACTGCTCCCCTTGGTATTGAGATTAAGTTCAGTTTTCTTTGCAACAGTYAGTCACTCCCTATGTTCTTCCYTGATCTTCCAAGCACATTGCTCTTGCCCATCTCCTCTGAGCCATCTTCCATTGCTGGGGTTTGTTGATTGATCACACTTACTTATGCTTTTTGGAAACAAGCCAATTTCTATATACAAATTCTTGATTTTGTCTTGTTGCATCTCCTTTTTCTGCTTTGGGAGCAATTTGCTTTTTCTTACAAAAAAAAAAAAAAATTCAGAGCAATTCTTGGGTGTATTTTAGTTCACATCAGAACTGATTTGMTGAATCAAGTCACCTAGTCACTCCCACATGCTGCGTTTCAGCTAGTTTCACAGAACAGTCTTAGAGCTTGTGAATTCTTTTTTTCCAAGATTAAACTAAAATTAGAAGATGCAAGGGTGCATTTAATGCTTAACACCCGCTCATGGATATTCAGTCCATAAGATCAGACAGGTATTAAAACTCTGCAAAACACATATAATGTAGATCTCAGGTCGTCAGCATAAGGTCCAAATTTGCTCTTATTCCACTYTAAAGAGGCTTCCAGTGTCTTCCTGGGAGTACAGAAATTCTTTTCTGCATCAGAGGGATCCTCAAGGCATTACATTTTGGCAAGTCTAGCTAACAAAAAGTGTTTTGTAAGCRTAGTTGTTTCATTGATCTTCGTTTAAACATGTATGTTCAATAATGGTTGCATGAGATGGTCTAGAGATGATAATTTCTTAACCTTGCATGTTGAAGACATTTATTTTGATATGCCAGCTTTGATTACAGCATACATAGACATACCTGAACCAGTTAGCTCAAAAACTGGCAGAAGCCCATTTGGGAATTGTAAGTTTCCTCTGGGAAGTCCATACTCAATTTTGAATCCTGTGTTGTTTTGATTTTCTTGCTGCCATTACCCATGATAAACATAATGATACTTTACATAGCCTGCAGGATTGCTTTCCAGTTACAGTGTCACTTTCCAGTTGCAATGTCCTTTTATTCCCATTTTCCCCATACACAGATGAGATAGTTTCCTGRACACTAATACAGTGGTACAGTTTATAAGACATTTGTATATGAGTAGCATGTTGGGATGTTGTAACAAATAACAATCAAAGCTCAGTAAGACACCTGATAAAAATGAGACGTTGTCCCTACTGTCTTTCAGGTAAAGAACAATGACTACTGTTTATTTTTGTTGAGAAAGAACAGAAACTATCTTTCATAAATTCTGAGTGTTGGGCAGGGGGTTGTTGTTGTTTGTTTGCTGATTTAATATTCAATAAAGCTATGTCAATCTTGGTCTTATTAAACTAAGAGTTGCAGCAGCTTAAAATATTTTTGCATTATGAAATGATATTCAAAGACTGATTGATTTTATATAATTAGTGCAGTAAAGATGCTTGAAATGACACTCTATTCTACAGTCTTTTTTCCCCTCATTTTTTCTGTTGGCTATATGTTAGGACATCAGTATTAAACCAGGGGACTGCAGAGAATGATGAAAACCTTTGCATATCAAATGAAATTAGAAAATCAGTTTAATTAGGAAGAGCAGAATTACAATCCACTGTAACTCAAGTACAATCAGGCAAGGTCTTCATTCGGATTTAAAGGTGAGACTTCTAATAAGGAGCTGCCTCCATAATGATCTTGATTCATTCACTATTGGCATAAAATATGTTAATAGCTTGTTGTTAATAGCAAATATATACATGTATAGATGGATGTTTTATATCCTGACTTTTAACTTGCAATATTTATTTTCAGTTAAGTTTTGATCAAAAAAATAATCTTTTCTGAATATTTGTTGTGAAGTTGGTCTTTGGGAAGGTAATGCATCCTAGAGAAAATATTTTCAGTCAGTGATCTAGGTATGTAGGTCGTCTCTTTTAAAAACTATCCCAAGCAGACTCTCCTTTCACAGTGGGACATTGCGCCCTGGGAGTATTGTTGATATGTCTCTTCATCTCCTTGTGAAAATAATGTATTCCTCTTGGACCAAACTTAGGTCTCATGAGCCTTTGTATTTTTGTCTTGTCCTTTGGAATTATTTAACTTTTCTTTACTATGGTTGAGAAGATACAAGGAAAGTGAGATAGCTGCTGTAACAGCAAGAGAGAGTTTGGATTGCATAATTTGCAAGAATGATCAAAGATAAAACTCACTTCCAGGTAGATTTTTCTAATTTCAGCCCCATGATAGAAAGGTTTAAATGAAACCACTTAGAAATAACATGATACTGGTACCTTAATTTAAAAGTAAAACTGTCAATAAACGGGAAGGTGTATTGCCTTCTGCCAGGTTCTTACTGATTTACCGTCTTCAAACTTCACCAATGGATGGAGATGTTGATCTCTTCTGCAGCTATGCATTTTCAGAAGTGTTACACGTTATCACAATGCCTATTTTTAAGAAAAACATTTATTTTGTTGCCTTCAGTTATTCATATTTCTCAGTACCCACCATCCTCCTCTCCACACTTCTTGCTCTTTGGGAATATAGTTTCCAAGGTTAGGAGGTGCTCTTCCATGCATTTCTGGATCATATAGTAATGGCTGCACAGTTTCACTGTGGATGAATATGGCTGTGATAAAATTAATATTACCTGTGTTACAACCATATCTTTAAAAATATCCCAAATGTGTGTACCCAACTTCTACCTTGTAAAACAAGTGATCTAATTAGTAATATCAGTATTTTTTACCCTTGAAAAATGTTTTTCTAAGGAAAGCTGAATTAGAATATAGTTCAGCTTGTTGGAGTAATTATAATAATTATCAAGTATTGTATGTTCTGTAGTGCTGTCCAGGAGTCTTACAAATTCTAAGAAACTCTTCCTCTGAGAATTAGGGAAGATAATTCATCCTATTTTATCCTCAGTTCAGCTTTGAGTCATCATCTTTTTTCATTTTTTTAAGATTAAGAAGATTTAAATTATTAGTAATATTAATGAATCACATTTTTGTAGGCAAACTGAAGACTATGTTTCTTCCTATGAAGCTGGGAGTTGTCATGAACATCATGCAATTGCATGAAAGAAAGAGTAAACAAATAACATGAGGGTTAAGGCTCCTATGATATTAATACACATAGCCAATTTTAGCACAGAGTTTGAGCAATTCAAGGGAAAAAATAATCCCTCTAAGGAGAGTCTCTGTAAGATTTAAGCATTTGTTTGAGTACTTTAGCTAGAGTAAATTGTACCCCTCATGAAAACAGTTCCAAAATTCTTCCTTTAAATAGGATCTGGAAGTTCCTCTCACTAAGCAAACCCATTTTATAAACAAATACCATGGTATGTATATTGAGAAGGAACGGGGGAAAAAAACCCGAATAGTTTCTAGTCAAACTTCGATTATAGCCTAGTTCAGAGTTTCAGGGTAAGTTCCTTATGGCACTTTCACTTGGACATGGAAAGAAAATCTAGACAATTTATTGTGAAAGACAGGGAGCAGGAAGGTGCATATTTATATGACATGCACCAGCCATCTGAGTAGAGCTAATGTAAATAAGAAATAGCAAGATTCCCTTTGTTGTGTCTAATCAGAATAATTTAGCATCTACATTGCTAATATTTCAGTTTGTGAGTTTAAAAAAAAAAAAAATTTAAATAGCACTTTCTTCCTATAGTTTCAAACTGAAATTCAGCATTTTTTGGCTAGATCCACAGATTTAGAAACTGCTTAGAATTTCASCTTTGGATTCTCATTCAGAGTTGCTTTACAAAGAGCTTAATTTTGCATATGAAAATCAGAAATTTTTTAATGATCTCAAATTGGTCTTCTAAATGGCAGTTGAGGTCCTTAGAAAATTTTAGCCGAGATGGTGATATGATTTCATTGTTAGGTGGAATGTTTATTATTAACTTGTAGTATCACATTGCTTGTATAAATACTTCTGATGAAAAATCTCTTTCTAAGGATTTAGTATTATTAATTTAAAATACACCGGATCTTTCCATCCCTATAATTGAGTAATTATTTGTGAAATAATAATTTGCAAAATAATTCATTATCAGATTTGACAGAGCTGTTTCTGATATCGCTGTTTCTCATTTGTTAATCTTTATTTAATTTTGGACAAATAGTTTTGTTCAGTTACTTTGAAATATTCTGGGCCAAACCGAACAGTAAGACTTAAGGCTAAAATCTACCTGTAGGCAAAAGCTGTGAATTAAATGTGATTAACATAGGACTTAAATATTTATAGAAGAATGAGCTAGATGACTTTCAACTGGAGACAATTAGACCCTAAGTGGAAGATACTATCCATAAACAACTGGTGTGAATGTTCCTGTCTTAAATGATATTTATTGACAGAACAAATGACCTGGAGCTTTTAGCTGACCAAGTTTATCTCCATGGAAATTATGACCCTACCATCTATAATTCGGACTGCAGAGAGAGGCACCACCATGCTGTCATTACAGAGTGACAACACACTGCTGTCCAACCAAAGATTGCCACTGGCGCAACACAAGGATGGAGCAAGTCTGCCAAGTCTTGTTAGGCTGTCAGGGTGTGCATGCAGTAGTGTTTCAGCTGTGTTTGGGAGAGCTCTAGTGAAATGAATATCCCATTTCTTTCCACTTGCTGTGCTGTGGTTCGCATTGTGGCATAGTCTCATGGTATATGAACAGGATTCCTTCAAGGTGATACTAAGCTGGAAAATGAACTCCGGGACTCTGCCAAATGCACTTCTGCCTCAAATGGGCATTTAGTACATGGGACCAGGCTAGGGGTAGTCCAAAGCATTTAAAAAAAAAAAAAAAAAAAATTTAAAAAAAAAAAAAAAAAAATATATACTTTCACTTTTTGAAAGTATATTTTCCTTTGTAATGCTAAATCTACAGTTTCAGGTTTTTTTTATAAAAAATGGAGTTTTAAGTAGTTTTAGTTTCAAGAATTGATTTCAATTCATAAATCAAAAACTGCTTTGGTTCTGCTGTCAGTTTGGAAAAATAAATGATAACTGTATGAAAAAAAAGACAGAACAGAAATATGCATGAGAATGAGGTTCCCCTAGTATATCAAAGTATGTGCCCATTTTATGTGACTGAATAAAAATAGTAAATATATTGTTAGCATATACTCTTATGCAGAATTTTGGAAAATACTATAAATAAGTGGCATGAGATTTTATGTCACATTATCTATTGCTGAAAGTCTCAGACTTTAAAGGAATTATAGGAGTATACATTTTTAGTTTATGTACTATTTTTTTCATCTATAAGCTATGAATCTCACATAACGCTAAATTGATGCTTGATTTGTTTGGATTTGGGGTTTTGGGGGGACTTATTTTGTGTTAGACTGTTCCATAGATAACACTTGAAATCAATGTGCATATAAATTTACTTGTATTTCTGTAAGTTATCATACAAAAAGCCATACTTATTTGTACCTCAGCTCACTGTGAGCAGAGTGATCCCTGCATAATTTCGTTTTCTTTCTCACACTGCTTACTGCGTAATTTCATTTTCTTTCTCACACTGCTTCTGTCTGCTAGCAAGATGCCTTACAGAAACTTTACATGGCAAGCTTCTTTCTCTGCTCTTGCATTTCAGGGACCAATTGTATCCTTATTCAGTTACAGCACCATATGTGTTTATGTTCCTTGTAATCAGTATGCAGCAAAGTCTGCAACTGAGGTGCCTGTTAGGTGAAGCTGCCAGGAAGACTTTGCTGAGAGGTTGGAGGTGCCTGAAGGACTTTTAGATAYGTAAGGGTCTGAAGGACCCTCAGATGCTTCGCACTAGCCAAAAAGTTGCAATAGTTCTACTCTTTGTCCCTTCTCTTCRTTGCTTCTGTCCAAAGGATTAGTGACTTTTTGGGTCACTTAAGTCATCATCTGCAAAATTCTATCCATGCACCAAGGAACCTATATCCCTTTTAGCTGTCCTACCTTCAATCATAGCTTCAAACATTAGGAGAATTCTGGTCTTAATTATATTTTCAGAAAAATATATTGACAAAAGCAAACTCACTGACTTCCGGTGATTGTATTGAGCCAGTAGCTCATATGGTACAAAAGGTGCTACAAAACCCACACTAGTAAGTTATGAACCAAGGCCATTTCTGCCCTTGTGCCATAAATTGAGCTATGTGTACTGTGGGTAGAATATTGCTGTTATAGAGTATAAAGTTACCATTTCATCACAGTCTTCTGCCACTTGGATTTCACTTATCTTTAAATAGAAGATCCAAACCTAGATATAAAACTATTATCCATCATAAAATATTGCTAACACTGAAGAGCATCCTCAAGCATTTCACTAGATTTTGTACTGAGTTGAAGAAAAGGAACTGTTCAAGAGTTGTGTAATTGATATTAAAAGGTTCTTCAAGATACATAAAAATTACACCTGAACTGAAACCTAGTATTAAAGGAGATGAGTAAAACTACTGAGGGGGTCTGCTGTTTTTCCCCTGGATATCACTACAGGCCTTCTTAAAATATTAGACAAATACTAGTTTGTTTGCCTTTCAGATCTGTGATAATTTGTCAGTGAAGTGATTTTCCAGAGAAAATGGAAAATAGGAATAAATGGAAAGAGAAGAATAATGAGATTTGCCTTAAAAAAAAAAAAANAAAAAAAAAAAGAATTTGAAGAGGAGTCTCAGAACATATGGTCTGGAGGCACAGCCAGAATTGCAATAAAGAGGAAGGTGCAAGAGACTCCAGAAAGGATAGACATTTATGAGCAAATCCTATAAGTCTTTCACACCAATAATCTGAAAGCCACTCCAATAAAATGTGATACCTGTATAAACCGTGAGGCAGTCAGGAAAAAATAATAATTGAAAAGAAACATAACCTGCAGTAAAAATCAAAATAAGCAAATAGCACAGGTAAAGAAAAGAAATATGCCTATACTAAACTCTCATATTTATATAATGGAATGTTTGCATTTCAAACTACTGTTAAAAACCATATAAAGCAAGATATATATGAAAATTTACAAACTCTACTACTGGAAATGTAGCAATGGTAAAAATGTTGTCTCATCAGATTTCCTGGAAGAAACATGTAAAAATATTACATGGACAAGTTAAGAAACTGAAGTTAGTTCAGAAGAGCCTTAACATCAATCATCTAAAAGTGTGAAATTAAAACTCATTATACATAGGTGGAATGTAAGTGCAATAAATACATGTAAAAATATACTAAATATGAAAATGCAAATGTATATATAAGTAAAAAGTAAAACAGTGGCGTATATTTCACACAGAAAAGTTCAGTAGACTAGACAATAGAAATGTATCATAAGAAATATATATTTGGTACAACAATGGTAATCAATTTTTTTCTGGTTGTAGCAGGACATAGGGATATATAATATAAWGTAATGTAATGTAATATAAAATACTATAATATAATTAATATAATATAATAAAACAAACACAATTAATATAATATAATATAATATAATATAATATAATATAATATAATATAATTTATATTTATTTTCAGAATTTTACGTCATGCCTTACATTCAAGCATCTACTTTTCGGGGTATTAAAATAGAAGAAAGTACAGCTAGCATTTTTAAATAATTTTTTAATAAAGTATGATATGACAAAAGTGAAGTAAAAACAACAGTTAAAATCTTCAGGYTCACTGGAACAAAAATAATCGGTATTAGTGAGTTGGGTTTGGTGAATTTTCCCTTTTGAAATAGTTCCTACAAAAAATATCTTGAAATGTTTGAAAGTTCTCATTTAAACACTGAAAATGACTGACTTTTCATTTTTAAGTGTGGGTAATAATATAAAAGTAAACATGAAAATAAACCGTTTTGAAACAGTCTTTACAATGGACTCAGCAAAATGTTTTCAGTTTTTGAATCTATAGGAACTACCAAACTTCCCCTAACTCTATTTAGGATGGTTTTTAATTTTTTCATCCTCCAAATTCTATTTCCTATCATATTTTCAAGTGGCAATTCTAGGTAACAAACAGAATCTCTGATAACATYAGTCATCCTTGTTGTTTCTGTCAAAGTGAACTCACTAGCCCAAAGGTTCCTATTTTAACTAYAATTTCACTGATGCTGATAAGCATTGCAAGCAAGTTAGTAATTAAGAATTTCAAATATTAGTGTGTGATTTTGACCTCATGTACTTATAGGAACTGAGAGATTACAAACGTTAAATCTGATGAAATACCAAAAAATTACTATCGTTCTACAGTAGAGTATCTTACATTGCTCAGAGAGACTATACAGCAAAATATAAATCATCTATGCTTAGAAGAAATTATATCTTGAATAAAGGTTTCTTGGGGGGGAAAATCAGGAAAGACTATTTCAAGATCTAGTTTGCCTTTAAATGGAACTTTTATCAAATTGGAGGAGAACACAAATGAACTGAATGAACAGTGAAACTTCAATGAGCAGTGACACTTCAATGAACAATGACATATCTCACTGTCTCAATATCAAAATACACAAAGGACCATTCAAGCCCCTCTTCCTCTGACAGTTCCTTTCCCCCCTCCATCAGTGTCTAGAGAAGCAGATGACTGCCATAGATGCTACCTACAGCCACAGGCCAGGACAGAAGCTGTGAACTTCTGTGAGCTTTGCTGTAGGTGCTACACAAATTGAGTCTGAATGATTTGATTGWTCTCCCAGCTGTATTTCTCTAGACAGTATGAAATTCATTCACTGCCACCTTTGATAAGTGAAGAAGCAGGTAAAAAAAGAACCAACCAAAAGCATAAAAATAATCAAGACAGAGGAATTGTCTTGGTTTATGAATAATTGTGGTTTGTTGACCAAAAAGATGACTTTCTGATATATCAGACATTCCAAAGGGATAAATATCTCCCAGATACTGCTGTGTGAACTGAAACTGAAAAGATGTTGTGCCCTTCTTGAACTGAAATGCCACGGGTAATGAAGAGAGAGAGCACTTTGCAGATGCTAGTGTGTCTTAAGTGCTATTTTACAGGCTTTTAATGGATTAGCTACCTTTCAGAGGTTCAAAGTACAATAATGATATTGAAGTACTTCTGTAAGCAATCACCAGCCTCCTAGTTGGTTAAATGAACAAAGGACGTATTCCATTTCTCAACAATACTCAGCAAGAACTCAGGACAAAAATATTTTCACACTTATGTCCAACAACCTCATTGAAATAAGCTCATTGAAACTTGCAGTGAGTAAGGGATGACTGTGATCAAAATACAACACTTGCTTTAGGTAACAAGATACTCTGCAGAGAGGTGTGACATTCACAAAAGCAGTTAAGAGAGATTTGCAAAGAACTTTGATATGGCACAACTGATGGCTGTACTCTGTGAATACCTGGGTTAACCTAACTAGGACAGAGACCTAGAACCACAGCAGAATGAAACTGGAAAATATTTCAATGACGACATCATACTTTTTTTTTCCAATTATTTTTACTGAGTAGCTGGTTCCTTGCAAAAAATCCATGCATTCACCAAAGAGAGCCTTGGAACTGATCTCACAGTGCATAATCATGAACTCCTTATGTCTCATTCAACATTCAAAATAAACTGAAACCTCTAGATTTCTATATGGATTGTACCGTTTAAGGTAATTTTTAGATAATACTATATCATATCAAGGTGAAAATTTTGGAATATTATGTAAGCAAAGGTCATTTAAGGCAGAATGAATTCAGGACTTTTATTCCATTGCTGAAATCCCAGTAGCATTTCTGCATCAATTTGCTGTGATTTTTAAGACATCTGCATTACCCTGAYATATACTAAGTAGGTGAAGCAACTGGTAAACATTCAAGGGTAGCTGGTTAAAACTTTCCTAATATTAAATGATAGAAAAAAAAAAAAGAAGAAAAGAAAAGAAAAGAGGACGAGAGAGAGACATTTAACTAATTACCTGAAATGAGCAAGTTATTTAATGTTTTGTTATGCCTTAAAAATTGGAAGATTTCGCTTTTGATAACATCATATTTCCACATAGGAAAAAACATATATAAACCACTTCACAAAATTATGCTGATTTTCTTCATAAAAGCTTCCTTCTTTTAATAAAAAAAAAAAAAGTGGGTTTCATCATATTTTGAAGACTACACCTCTTCCTCATGCTACAGAGGGTTCGTACCATCTGATTCTTCCTTACACTAGTAATATATACACGTTCTGAACCTCTGAGTACAGATCTGCAGACTTACAAGTCCATTATTTTGAATCAAGTAGTTTAGGGACCAATTTAAATAATGAATTAATTGTAGATTATTTTTTTCTTTTGAACATTAAAGTATAGGAAGGGTAACATGACCCTGGCTAATAAATGGAAATTTGAATTCTGGAAATCTCAGCTGAGACGAAGAATATGACTCTGCTCAGTTCAAAAGCAGCAAAGCTCTGCGGCTGCTCCAAGGCTGGTCTCAGGCTGCTTTAGGCAGCAAGTGCAGTAGGAATGAATAGGGCTTAAGCTAGCGTTGAATTTGTCCCAACAAGCTCTATTATTCAAGTGTCAATGGCTCATTAATCTTTATGCTCCTGCTTTTATAAAAGCAGAAATAGTGAGCAATCCAGAAGAAAGTCACTGAAGGAAATATTAGCCATTGTACTGGCGCTTTACGAAGAACTATATGTATGTATTTGGATCAACAAATGACTATATTTCAAAGACAAGGGTACTCAAATGACCTTTTAAAACAGGTTCACTGTCAAAGCATGTGACTGGGACATATAGATGAGTGTAGGATTTCCTCTTATTAGTTTGTTGAGAAAGAAAGTGAGAGGGGAAGGAAGATGAAAACCAACTACAAACAAACAAAATGAGGATCAAAGTAATTTTTTTTTAATTGGGAAACAATTCTGTTTACTTCCTGCTTTTGTGCAATCACATAAGTCCGTGAATAAAAATAGTATTATTGGTATTAGCACATTATTTTTTTAAAGATGCATTTTAAATTTCCAAACAGATTGTTCCAAGTTACATCTGTCCATAGCTATGATGTACGTAAGTCACAGAGACAAGGCCTATCTCTAAAGGCCTGCTTCCTGGTCCTTAGAAAATAAAAGGAAAAGAAACATAAATCAGTCACTAGAAAACACAGAAAAGAGCTGGCAACAAGGCCATAGGACTACACTTCACAAACCTTCAGGTAAGTGCTTGGAGAACACAAGTATCTGCATTGAATTTAATGGAGTCTGATGCTTTCAGCCTTAATATTATCAAAGTGTAACTGAACCTGCCAACTGAAAGTATTTTCATTAAGTATTCCTAAGAAATGAAGAATCTTTGAGTTGTGTTATTGCTATCAAACACCATACATTTTAAMCTGTCTTTTCCTTTATTCTCAAATTATTCTGTTAAAGACTTGAGATATTAACAGCTTTTGGGTTTTATTTTTTTTACCCTTTCTTAAATGCTTTGAAATTTTTCTATTTTATGCTGGGAAGAGCAACATCAGCTATTTTAGCAACTGCTGTGTGCCTTTGCTAGCCTGTGGTTGGTATCCTTGGCTCCATGAGTCATCATGCAAATACCAGGCAGTGGTCTAAACCTGGAGTCTCCAGAAGTAATCCTTGGTAGCCTCAGTTATGGGTCTTCCACAATCCCTGAAGAAAGTGCAAAATACTTCATTTTCCTTTGAACTCACTGAACCAGCCTATGATGGCTTAGGAAAAGGAGATGGATGGATGAGAAGAAGTGATAAGAGTCACTCCCTGGCAGTATCCACGGACTATACTGCGAACATGGAACTCTGGACAAGTTTCATGTAGGAGTCCAAAGCTTCTTAGGTTTTAAATGCCCACAGTAAAGTCTCAACGGCAAAGAGTAGCTAAACAGGCACAGCAGATTTTTTTCTTGTGTAAAAAGACAGATGAATTTTGTTAACAAACCGTTCCATCTACCTATCTCAGTGGGAATTATCCTCATATTAGAGGTTCTGCCATTTTATGCTTGTGTCCTGCCAGATGGGCCTGAAACTTAAATCTGTAAAAAATAGATTTGATATTGGAGAAAGCAAAAATAYGGAAGGTAGGAATCTTTGCACTTTCTGGATTAGCTTTTTCCTTGTGTGTTAAAATAGATCATTTATTTTGTCTAGTTTATCTTAAGATCATGTTAAGTCTTCAGTTAGACAGTTTAATTTTATTTTGCTGTGACTAGCTTTAAAATCTCTGCTGGAGAAAATCATGTGGTATAATTCCTGTGCTTTCCTCACCATTTAATCCTGAATTATAGATAAATCATGTACCACAAGCACCAAACTACATATTATAATTGTGGTATTGACTTTGATGGGGATTCCAATAAGAGAAGAAATATAAATTATTTTCTCTTACATCAGCCGCTCACTCACTCCCCCACTGGTGGGATGGGGGAGAGAATCAGAAGGGTAAAAGTGAGAAAACTCATGGGTTGAGATAAAGACAGTTTAATAGGGAAAGCAAAAGCCGCGCACACAAGCAAAGCAAAACAAGGAATTCATTCACTATTTCCCATGGGCAGGCAGGTGTTSAGCCATCYCCAGGAAAGCAGGGCTCCATCACGYGTAACRGTTACTTGGGAAGACAAACACCATCACTCAGAACGTCCCCCTTTCCTTCTTCTTCCCCCAGTTTATATGCTGAGCATGACATCATATGGTATGGAATACTCCATTGGCCAGTTGGGTCAGCTGTCCTGGCTATGCTCCCTCCCAGCTTCTTGTGCACCTGGCAGAGCATGGGAAGCTGAAAAGTCCTTGACTAGTGTAAACACTACTTAGCAACAACCAAAACATCAGTGCGTTATCAACATTATTCTCATACTAAATCCAAAACATAGCACTATGCCAACTACTAGGAAGAAAATTAATTCTATCCCAGATGAAACCAGGACATATCTTTAGTTCCATAGTCTTTGTATCTTTATTCTAATTAACTATAAACTTATTTTTGTCTGTCTGTGCACCTGGATCTGGATTTGTACCAAAGTTCCTTTTTCTAGGCTTTGAATTATTGATTTCTTGTTACTATAAATTACCTTTAAAAAGGACTCTAATTTCATCTTCTAATGATTTATGATTAAAAAAAAAATAGTTACTACACAGCTTTTCACCACTCAGCAGTGTGTCTCTTGACAATAATAGTAAATGCAATTTTGACATTTACTAGTGGTAGTCCAGATTTACTTCGTAGTAGGAAGAATTATTCTAAATTATTTTAATAGACTTTACAGGCTGTTTTGCACACTGGGGAATAAGCTTTAATTTAAAGCACAAACTCCCCTCTCCCTTGTCTTGTCAGTTCTGGTATATCTGTAAGATAAGCCAAATTTCATCACAACAAAAGCTGTTTGGTTTTTGGGGGAGGGGAGGTTCCTGCCCCCAGAGACTACATGAGATATTCTCTATTTCTTTTTTTACCCTTTACTTTTTTGGCTGTGGAAGACTCTTTCCTGATTAGTTACCCATAAAAAATGGTACTGTCATTTTTGTACCAGATTTGTTTCCTGTGCATAATCAGAGTCTTATAGGTTTGCATTTTGCTTTACATTTTTCTTTTTAACACAAAAGAGACAAAACAGTGAGAATGCTGGAACAGAAAAATGGAAGACAGTTACCCTCAGGAGTATTGATATTGACATTTCAATGGCAAATGCAAATGCTGCTCTCCTTTAGGACTGATGCAATCTCACAAATCCAGTGCAGCAGCACATGGCACATTTCTGGTTTCAGTTTCTTCTTTTTCTTTTTTTTTTCCCCTTGTGTAATGTTTCTTTTGTTTCATTTGCATTTTTTACATTGTTTGTGTTTAGAACTGAGTATGCTAAGCCAAGAATCATTGAACTCCAATATGCCATTATTTTAAAGCTATTTTTTACAGTTTAAGATCAAGTCAGAAAATCTCTGTACTTGCTGTGTAAAATTCTGAAGTGGGTAGATTTTTCCTGTCTGAATTTAGAGACTGATTCCATTGAACTAGACATGTTTGTGGATTTTAAAAATCAAATCTGTGACTTTTAGAGGGAATAAAGATACAGAGATTGTCTTGTTAAGATCTTTGGGGTCAAATAATTTATACTTTGAACAAATCTTGGGTATTTGGTACTTTTTCCAAGGAAATTCGGTAGTGAGAAATTGACATCCTTATTAATACATTCCCCAACTTTCCCATGCCATTTTGATCTAGAATTTTCAAAAGCAGCCAAAAATGGCTTGCTTTTATTCTTGACTAAAATGAATATTTGCAGGTTTGATCCTGATCTTGCTGAATTAGGCAAGTGTGATACTCACCTGTTGTCATCCCAGAGCTTCATTTTCATGTCAGCTTTCCCATATTTTTTAGAGCATAGGGGGAAAGACTAGGATTTTTGTCATTGACCTCATTAGGGCCAAAAAGTAATCATTAAACTTCTGGATGTTTCAGGACATGTTGGTACAGTTTGGGAAATCATGACTAGCATTTTCATATGCTTTCCTCAAACTCTTTTTACCAYGGTTGGGAATCTTTGCTAGACCGCCTTCCTGCAGCTGAGATATAAGCACACTTCTGTTTACGTTCTTCATGTACGTGTTATTAAGACTGTGTGGTTAAATATAATTGTCTAATACTTTTTGCAACTGCTAGCTTCACTTAATAGGTTTATTTAAAAAGTAATAATAATAAAGAGGAAAGTCAGAAAAGCAAAAACAATGCGCCTATTATCCAAAGTATGTAACAAAATGGAGAACAGARAGATCACGGGAAAGTAGTGGAAGAAAATTGGTTTTCTTTGAAGTTTTTCAATACACTGTCTACAAACTAAGATTTGAACAAGTAGGCTTCACTGAAGCTGATCCATGCATGTTGTTATTATTTGGGGGCTGTTTCTTCCAATGCAACTGAAAACATTTATTAGCAACGGCATTCACTTCATTAGTGACCATTAAATGCACTCCCAAGTGAAACTTCTAATTGATGGTGCTAAAAACAAGGCCATATTATTCTTCTGTTTGTAAATACACAAAATCAACTATGCTTAGTGCTTCTTCTGTGCATTTATTATCAGCAAACCAGGTATTTGCAGTTGTCAAGGTACAACTAATTCTTCAGAATGAAACTAAGGAGAAATATCTAGTGACCGCTGTCCTGCTTATTCAAGGAGTGTATTCCACAGGAAATAAAAGTATAAAGTGAGGCTGTTGCAGGATGGTATATCCTCAGAGGGGCTATATGTTGCRTACACTGTTTTCTTCCCTTTCTTTAGCTTCTGTGACTTAGGTACCACATGAGTATCAGGTTGATGAGATGTCCAAAAAATGCCTATTTTATATGATGTTTTTATTTAACTAACTTCTAATTTCTGAAATGTAATGGCTGATAGTCAGTAATTTTGAAGAGAAAGCTATGTTCTTTTTTCACTTAGGATGTGTTGTTTGATGTCCAGCTCATTGGAAGCATTATCAAGTGCTAAGATGCATATTTTCTTGTCAATTGTAGCTCTTGTCTAAAAGAGGAACTTTAAAAAAGAATCAGTAGCACTTTATTTTTCATTTTTTGAATAAATTTTGATAAATATCTATCATGCCCTACTAGAAAATGCATTTCCAGTTTTTATTTCATTGACAACACATCGCTCATACAAATATCACTGTATAGACTACTATAGATTTACTCCTGCCTTATCTGAGTGTGTGCAATATGAGAATCAGGTCTAGAATACAGGTATACTTTCTCCTTCAATTTTTCTTTCCAAATAAAGGGCAAGTGAGATTTAATTTCACGTGTGAGAACATTTGAAATAGCCAAACAGCAATRAATAGGCAACAGTGAAGGAATTACCTTTTAAATTATAGTAACAGGCTGGAAAAGTGACCTTGTAAAATGTCACCTACATGTTCCACATTATTTATTTCTCATCAGAGATTCTGTACCAGAAGGTTTCAGCTCATAAGGCAAACAAGATTTGTGTTAGAGCAAGATCAATCTGCTCTACCTTGAATTCTTGTGAAATACAGTACTATAGAAAGAACTACAGTGGTTGTTTTTGTTTTGGTTTGGTTTTGGTTTTGGTTTTGTTTGTAATCAAAAGCTGAGTAAACATAACTGATTATTGTCTGTTGTAAGTAGCCTTATTTTAACATTTGATATATGAGATGCAAAGAGGACATATAAAAAAGATTTGTAACTGTCTTAAAGTGAAACAAGATATGTTCTACTGCATCTGGCCTAAACACTACTTTTAGACCAAATTTATGAATGACAATAGCAAGTATTTCAGTTAAGTTAGTGTCTTCAAGAATACTCAGTTATTTTTATATGCCAGGCTCCTATGTTTATTTCCATATAATGTCTATCTTTAAATGATTTCAGGGACTGTCACAAAACCTCGTAACATTAAGAAAAATATCAGCATGGCATSTCCGTTACAGCATCTCCATGACAGCTTTAGAGTGAATAATTCTTAATTCAACTGCTGACACGGTTTATATGGAGCTCACGGTAAACCAGTGGCATACCTGGTGAGTCCTCCATGGCCAGAAAAATACCTGACTGAGGATGACATTACTGTTTGGGAAATAGAGCTGAGCATCCTAGGATATTCCTATACTTTCAGCACTATATTCTGTTGCTACTTTTCCACAACCTTTTATGAAGTAGATTAGTATATTTTGTAGTACTGTCAACATGCAATATCTTCCATCATTGTATTTTGAAGAATGTATAGATATATAGGGAGATAGATACCTAAAAGGCAATTACTAATATCCAAGGTATGTATCAACAATACTTTTCCTTTTTTTTTTTTTTTTTTCCCCTCCAGCTGTGGCTGGTTATGGAACAACCATTTCTGATCACTGGGATGTCTGCTTTGACAACAATAACCAAGAATATCCACTTACCATCTTAATATGTTTACAGGCACAGCTCTAAAGATGATAATTTGAGACCAAAGAAGCAGTTGTAATATAGCCTTTTTTCTCAGGACAGCTAATCAGTGCAAGTAAAGAGCCATTCTGATATAACTTTTCTGGTGAAGAGTTAGTTTAGGCATCACTGGACAGAACTGTGGGTGTCAATTCAGATAGTCTCTAAAGAAATTTTTTTGCAAACTGGACTACTCTGTGTCACTCAACTATGAAGAATGAAAGTGTATTTTATCAGACTGCTTCTTTGCCACAGCTGCTGCAGAGAGCTGCATTTTGTGATCACAGCTTCCCTTGGGCAATTTGCTTAACTTGCAACAAGCTTCTGATCATGACATTAGAAATTCAAGGTTTGGTTTTTTTTGGCTAAGCATAAAGGCGTAGTTGTTAAAGATCTGGGTTTTTTCTTTTCATAGAGATGCCTCTTTTACGTCAAATAGTACTTGACTTCAGAATTACTGTAGTGATCCTTCAAGAACCAAAGCACTGCCAAATAGTCTCAAGCATGCAGGACACTGAATCATATTGTACAGGAGCAACATTAGGCAGTACAAATATGAGCTCTAGGTGGTCTTGTCAGGGTCCTCTTTTTTCTTTGGAAGTGATTCAATTTTATCTATACTTTCTACTTTTACCTGGAACTTTCCTCTGACTTATGATTTTTTTGCAATAAAGTGAAAGAAAAAGGCAAGGACCCCATTTACAATCTATGGCAGATTGCTGCATAAAAGTACCTGAATGGCAAGTACCCATCAATTGTTTATAATTGCAGCAAAACCCCAGTTCCCTTTTAAAACGTAACACACGGGCAACGCCCTAAGAAATCAGTGTATACACCAGTCGGGAAAATAGTATGCGAAGTTTTATTTTAGCCTTTGATTTAATGTGAGCTCTGGACGAATACCGATGAGGCATGTATCTTAATATATTTCTATTTATTGCCTTTTTTGAGATGTCAAAGCTCTTCACAAACACTTATTGAACAYAAAAGAGACAAATAGATATATTCTAAGTGTATGTTCCAAATCTGTATCTATAGGGGAAGAACAAGCTGGGAAGTTTGACATAAATACAGCTTTCAAATGACTCTGGTTCCAATTTTAATCTGTCTCAGTAATGCAACAATAAACAATTCTGGTACATTCCCCACACCTCTCTAAAGAAAAAGAGGGGGCACACACACATGTATTYTAAGATTTTTCAGCTGTATAGTTAAGATGAGTGCATATTGGGAAACATAATTAGGGAAAACAGTCTTTCCACATAGCTGGAATTAAAATTCCTTTTGACTGGCAGTGTCCAAAAGCAGAAGGATCTGATTATTATGGAACATGCATTAGCTAGAATTCTGAAAAACACACGTTGCAAATTTGGCCAGCCACRGAAGAGTGCTGGTTTGGGGTTACTTTTTAGTTTATTATGGGTGAAAATAGTTCTTCTGCTGGGGAGAGATGCAGCTTAGGCAAGGCTGACACATCCTGGTCTGATGGTCGAAGAGTAAGTTTTTCTAACCCTGACTGGTTTGGTTGAACCAGTGTAAGAATGACCAAACGCGCAGTTAATCTGGCAGGTCTGAGGGAACAGGACCATCTATTGTGGTATGAGCTTATACTGAGGGATGGACTGTGATGAGAACTGTGTGACAGTACTCTCTCCCTTAGCTTAATTGCAGCAAGGACAATATGTCAGACCACAGAATAAATAATATATAAGCCAAAGCTGCTGAAAGTTTCCTCCCTTRCTAGGAAAAAAAGTCCTTTACAACAGTGTCGTCATTTTGCTTGAAGTCCTACATAGTATGGATTCTCACTGTGGCTTATCTAGCTGATTGCTGACCTCTTCTCTGTCCTCCTTATACACACACATGTATTTTTGTGTGAGAAAATGAGGAGATAAATGAAATGAAGGTGAAAAATTYACATTCCAGAAGTTACTGGATTTTTTTTTTTCACGTACATTGGTATAATCTGTGAAATAGATGTATTGACTTAAAGGCATAAGGCTTTTTTTGGTTGGTGGTTTGGTTTGGTTTGGTTTGGGKTTTTTTGTACTAATGGATGTAACAGAGATTTATCACTAATTTTAAAATTTGAAAGCCGAGGCTTTGGAACAATGGACATGTCTGTTTGTTCCTCCCTTGCTGGTTCTTTAAATCCATTCTTCAGAAGAGAGCATAAGCAAGAGCTGCACAGGGCTTGTTCTGGTGTTTTGTATTAAGCTGGATTTCACCACAGGAGGTTTTTATCAGTACAACAAAACCAAGGGAGAAAAAAAAAATAAAAATGTTATGGAAGAAAGGGGAAGAACCTTTACCTAGCCACAATTAGTCTACAGTCATGCTGTCCTGTGTCAGACAGAAAAGGTGATTATAAGCCTACCTTTCAACATTTTGAAGTAGGAGAAAATTCACGAATGTTTTTACAAAAAGGAGTTACCATCTTGATTAAAATCAGCTAAGTACAAGTTAGTAATGTTAAATTCCAGGGATTGGTTTGGTTTGGTTTTTAATCAATCCATGTTAGTTAATGGCCTCATTATACTAGGTTAATTGGTTAGATTTCTACTATTTGCCACCCCAGGTCCCTTTTTTTAATGAGGCTTCCAGATGGAGCTACCTTTTCACACACAATCCATTGCTTCCTATTGCCAACAGAAGAGGGTCCTTTTTTCCACTGTCTTCTGAGCTAAGTCCTGCGTCCTCCCTCACTCCCGCTCTGGTGCTCATTAGACCCTTCTGGATCAATTCAGGTCAGTAAGCCAACAAAAGTGATCTTTCCTTTTCCTCCTGAGTTTATTACCAGAACTGGTGCAAGGYGCAAATGACAAGGAGTATGTGCTTGGAAGAAAGGTGAGATAAGGGAGCAGGAGAGCCCCTTCTCAGAAGCAGTTACATTGGCTCAACTTTTCTCATGAAACCACAGCCACAAACAGGGAAACACCCCCCCACCCCCTGCTTTTGTAAGTATGGACACATTGCACCTTATCACACAAAGGGCTAGTCCCATCATACTTAACAACAGTGTGTGTCCTATAAAACAGTAAGGGACATTTTGGATCAGCACCAATCAAAAGCCAGGCATGCATTCAAGGATTTTATTCCTACAAATCATTAGTGGTTTTGTCCTTCGTGACAATACTGACTCTTCTTGAAGTGTGAATGGCAGAAAATTATCTAACTCCCGAAAAACTTTCTGTGAAACAGAACCATTAGCAACTTCTCTTCCAAGAGTCATAAGGAACAAGGAAAAAGGTCTGAAGATTTGCCACATAAGCCGCACTTTTCCCACAGTGGATATTCAACTTCCATGAGTGCAAACTTAAAATCCGTAGAATTAAATGGTAAGCAGTGCACAAGCTCCAATGTCAGAGCAACATGTTGGATCAATGGAAAAGTGTAAGTGCATTGTTAATTTTATTTTAAAAATATATTTGCAGTCACAGCATTGTCAAACTTCTAGAAGAGAGAAGGGAAACTGCTGAGGAGTAAAAAATACAAAATAATGTGGGAGATTAACTGCTAAGCATTGGCTTGATATCATTAGGGGAGATAAAACTACAGGTTGGGAATTGCAGATTTACCTTATTGAAGAAGGTAGATTAAATAAGATGTTTTATTTAATCTATCATGTACAGTTTTACAAACTGCACTATGTAATTCCAAAATTCCTGTTTCCTTTTCCTCCCATACTAGAACTGTGATCAGAAAATAGATGGAACAAGGTAAATTTGTAGCACAACTCTGCTAAACCCTAGGAATTGTGACATCTTTCCATATATTTTGGGCAGGAATCCAGACCAAACTGAGAACGTAAAGTTATAGTTAGCAGTCTCTTATGTCAGCCCTCCAGGAAAGAAACCATCCCATGCTACTCTTGTCCTCTGAGTAATTAGTAGGACCTACCCAGGTCATCAGTCTTGGGGTGGGAAGAGAGGAAGAAGACAAGAGCAAAGGGCCACCTATCCCAAAATGGAATCTGCCTTTCAGTTGAGCAGTTGTGCTGCTGTCTAGCAGGGTGGAAGCAAGGCTCCTGAGTGGAAAAGAAAGGAGAGCATTTCCCTCAGATCTAGGGATAATAACAGGTAAATAAAACCTTTTTATTCCACCCTGGTCCAAAGAATCATACCCCTACTATCTCAAGACAATATTTTCCTGCTTTTCCAAGGCTGCTCCAGCACTTTGCAGTTGACAGTGTGTTAACATGTTTCGATAAGAGAAAGAATGAAAGAAAGGAACAGAGACTGGTGCGAGATGAGGGTGGGGGTGTGGTTGCACTCAGATATGTTGTTCATCCCAAGCTCCACAAAGCTCTCTGTAGTGCTGGGAGGAGGTGAATGTGAATTATAGTTTATTCTTTCTTCTAAAAGACAGCAGGAAGAGAAAGAAGCAGAAGAATTTCTTGGTGTACATGTTGACTATGAATATTTTATTGAATTTTTGCATTATAATAACATCTCTAGAATTTAGCTGAAATATGAGAAATAAGCATCTTATTGTTTTGAATATTCTAAAAGCATACAGCAAGAGATAGTGCTTTCTTCACAGAGCTATGAATTTTAATAGAGGGGATGTACAAAGGAAATGCAATTTCTATTTTAAAGGCAGGGCTAGAGACACAGTGAATTAATTAATTTGCTCATGGTCACTCAAAAAGTCAGTGGCAGGGCTTAGAAAGGAAATTAACTCTCCTTTCAGGTTCTAGTTCCCTCTTAGGAAGAGTATTTGTTTATTTATTTATTTAAAGCGGTAATAAAAGATAACTATCACTAGAAAGGTGTAATATAAGGAAAGGTTCGGGAAGTGACCTAGGTAGATTAATATTAATGGCTTTGCTGAAGAACTGAAGTGCCAAGAGTGTCAGAATGCTTATTATTATAGAAATACCTTATACTATTAAGTCTTTCTTTTTAAACCTTAGCTATTATTAAAAAATTGAAGACAGAGAACTTTGCTAAATGTAGAAGGACAGATGCATGCCAGGCCAAAATCTGCTTCCATTAACTACCAGCCACATGCCAGTGTTCATCAGAATGACATCACAGAGATGGGAAGTGAACAAGTTCAATCACTTGCACATCATTAGTTCAGTAACAGTTTCCTTTAAAGGTGCCTTTAAGAAGCACTTAATTTAATGTCATATCAAACACTGTCCACCAATGTGTCCTTGATCACATGAAAAATTGGGTTTCTTGCATACAGTGCACCAAACAAAAGGCAGTCCAGATTTCACATTTAAAAATGAGTAATGTGACAGCAGTAATCATTATCTCATCCACATTGATCTGTGTACTGGCAAAGACTTCCTATGAAGTCCTGAAGAGAGGCTGGCAGCTTCTACGGCTATGAAGCTCCCTGAGAGTGGGGCAATGAAGTAAGCTAAAAACTTGTTTTAAAAAATTAAATGGTTTCTCGAAACCCTGTAGGGTTTTGCTGCTTGCTCAGGACAGAAAGTGTATTATGCCAGAGATTTGTGCACATCCTCATACTGCACAGAGAGACGATGACAGTATAGAAATAGAGGCCATAAAGAATTCAAAACACTGCTGATCCAATTATTAATATTTTTATCTTCAGACCAGATTTGAACTATATATCTGCACAGTACATCACTAATGAAATGCAGCTTTCTCTGGGATGGAAGCTCTTAGTAAGCTGATGGGCACAGCACGCTGCCAGAAAGAAAGGGAAGAGAAAATRTAATTTTAGTACATCATGGAAAGCCCCTGCTGCTGAGGAAAGTGCAATGGCATCTTTAGGAGCCAAGCCACTCTCAAAGTAGGGTAAATTGGGAGTAGCTATCAGAAATTCAATGGAATAATGATAGTGATGAGAGAAAATCATCAGGCAACTATGTCCATCAAAAGCGGACAAGGCCTTCTCTTCTGCCCACTSCCATTTCCTACTCTCAGTTCTTATTTGCTAATAACAAAAAAAAAGGGTCCTTTCCAGACTGCAAGGTTATTGTATGTCTACATCAAGCAGTGAAGCACAATACAAAGATGCTTAATCCAAATAAAGATCAAGATTGCTAAATTCCCATGCAGCACAATGCAAATTTGCTAGTTTGGATCTGGAAAAATCATAATCCTGCTGAATCAGTGCTGTGAACAAGTTAATAAGCACTGAGCCTGGGACAGGTTTACTAGTTTGATTGCAGCACATGCTTACCTACTGTACTGCACCTGGACTCAAGCTGGCTCAGATTTACATGTTTTATGTGTCTTAGTATCATCTTCCCTTTCCTCTTGGTTTCAGCATTGAAATAGGGAGACTAAGCTTGTACTTGCCTGCATTAATCTGTTTGTGACTAAATGTGTCTTTAAACAGTACTCCCTGTATTCACTGTCAAAGCTAGTGCCAACTACTACTGTGAAATGAAGTGAGAACACCAGGAATTTCTAATTTAATTAAGAAACTAGTGGACTCTGGATGTGGTGGGAAAAAGTATTCATGTTCAGTTTGGGAAAAAAATGCCAAAACTTGGAAATCTAATTTYTTGATAGCCTACATTAATTTTAAAAACAAATAAATATAATGGCACAAAAAACCTAATAGTTTTCAGACAGATTTTTTGTTGTTGATAATGAATGGAAATGTCCAGTTCAGCTATTCTAATGTATAACTTTTGTTTTGATTTTTCCGTTGTTCAATATGTATAGCCATAAGAGAGAAAGTGCAGCAAACAGTAAATTTATGCATGTTTCCCATAGATGATGCTACCTACCATCTCTCTAAGTCTCTTGAGTGACAATATTTTGTTCAAATTCTAGTGAAATGACATGTTCTTTTTGAATGCAAGGGCAAGCTGGGAATTTTATTTTTTTTTTGTGAGGGGGTTAAAGAATGTACAAAGTTTCTTTTTCTGAAACATTTCTGAAAACATATACAGTTCATWAAAAAAAAAGGAATCTGTGAATTTTTTTCCTGGTAATCTGGTAGGATTGTATAGCTTCAAAATATAAAAATCTGCATTGCATTCCTTAACATGGATGAGATATTTTCACTAGTAAGTGAGTCTCAGTTATTAGGTGCTGTGATGGCTTCAGTATTCTACTGATAACCAAAAGGAAAATTTCTTCTCTGCTGATTTTCTCAGGGGGTGCTGAATCCAGTAGCCCATTCCAGATGAGGCTGCAACAGCTCCSTATATACTGATCCAACCAGTAGCAAGGCTGAGGATGTATTCCCAGTGGGAACATATACAAACTCACCTATACAAACACATATATACATACRTACATGGCTGTCCACTTTGGTCTCCATCGACAGACATACTCAGCACTCACACAAACAAAAACAGCACCAGTGGCCTCATCCTGTTCCCCTATCTGACTGATCAGGATGAAGGTCCGTTAGTGGGAAATACATATATATGCCTATATACAGTGCGGATCCCTCCAGCAGCTGGGCTTAGACACGCAGTCTTCCCATGAGCTACCCCTGGATCTGAATCTCCCCAGTTGCTGGCACTTGGATATACCAGCTCCTGGGGCCACAGTCCCACTCACAGACACACACACACACCAGATTTCCCCAGTTGCTGGTCCTGAATCAGTTGCCTCAACCCTAAAGAGAGAGGGAGAGGGATGCACAGATACACAGAGGTCTCACACCTAGAAATCCCCAGACCCCACAGTCTCTCCGGGGAGCAACGGGGAACTGKGACTCCTCAAGTCCCCCAATAACCAGCTCCTCCTGTGCTCTTGCCCTCAGAGACACATTTGGCCCCCATACAGAATCTCAGAATCATAGAATGGTTGAGGCTGGAATGGACCTCTGAAGGTYATCTGRTCCAACTCTCCTGCTCAAGCAGGGCTGTCTAGAGCCAGTTGCCCAGGACCATGTTCGGATTACTTTTGAATATCTGCAAGGATGGAGACTCCACAGCCTCTCTGGACAACCTGTGCCAGTGCTCAGTCACCCTCACAGTGAAAAAGTGTTTCCTGATGTTCAGATGGCAACTGCTGTTTTTCAGTTTGTGCCTATTACCTCTGGTCCTGTTACTGGACACCACTGAAAAAAGCCTGGGTCCATCCTCTTTGCGCCCTCCCTTCAGGTATTTATACACATTAATAATTTCCCATGAGCCTTCTCCAGGCTGAGCGTTCCCAGCTCTCTCATAGGAGAGATGCTTCAGTCCCTTTACCATCTTTTGGCACTTCACTGGACTCTCTCCAGTATGTCCACGTCTCTTGTAGTGGGGAGCTGGACACAGTACTACAGGTGTGGCCTCACCAGTGTTGAGTAGAGGGGAAGGATGCCCTCTCTTGACCTGCTGGAGATACTTTGCCTAATGCAGCCCAGGATGCCATTTGCTGCCTTTGCTGCAAGGGCACCTTGCTGGCTCATGATAAACTTAGTGTTTACCAGTGGCTTCCCAGGCTACCTCTTCACTTACCCACCAGCTGGTCCAGCTGGATCTTTGTCAGGGGTCACATGCACATTTGCACACCCACACTCACTCCCAGTGCTAGCACCACAGATGCACAGGCCGCTTGGCCCGTGGTCCCACACCAGTTGCTGGCATGGGCACGCCCATACACCCTCATACACACAGATAGAGTGTCCCTCTCCCAGGAAAGGAGTTAGAAGAGCAGTCTTATAAGAGGGCAGGACAGACTGCATTGAACAGGTGCAGGTCATGGCCAGTCAACTTTACTGACCTGCCAGCTGTTTACATGTGACTGGCCCCTTTCATCCCTCTATTTTCCCATACTTGTTCATCCCTAAATCGCTTTGATCCCTCTTTTTCCCCACATTTTGCTCCTCCTATAAACATCCCATAATAAATTGTGTAATCCCCAAATGTTTTTCCCCGGCATCYCATAATGTGTCCTGCACCCCAGGGCAGCAACCCTCCCTCCGTTGGCAGTATGCTCCATGATTGACTCATGGTCATGGTTTTCCATACACCATGACTGAGTCTCTCCCGCAACTGCCCCAGGAGAGGCCTGGAAATGGTGTCCCTTACTCTGAGTTTTTAATTTGGGTTCCTGCCTGCATTTGTGCCTCTGTACTCCTCTGGTCTTGTGGAGATGGGCCTTTGATGGGCTGCTGGCTCCTGGGATAGTCCTGGGACCAGCCAGGGCAGGGTGTTATTTGGGCTGCCCCCGCTGCTGTTGTCTCCCTGTGCTCCTCTGTAGGTATGCAGACGAGCTGTTTATCACATAATCTGACAGATTTGAACCATGACTTTCCATCTTCAGATATCATGCCTTAAACAAAGTGTATTAGCAGTTCTGGAATGGATTTCTTTTAACTCTTTCTGAAAATGTCTTTCGGTTATATAACATTTTCCAAATATTAATTGAATGAGCCAGAGAGACTAAACCGCACAGTAAGTAACTGCTCACCTCAGAGCCCCAAGTTCTAGTTCCTCCTCCAGTTAATGTTTGGGATGCTTTCTGAGGGAGGACAGGCTGGCATTCAAGCCTGTGACTCAAAGAACAGGCACAGGAGTAGTGCCTGCAACTCTGCTTCTTGCTCCTTTCTCTTGTGCAAGGTGTATGGTGTGGTTTCCAGTCACCTTCATCTTCTGGTTCAGCCTCTGGACATGACAGAAGTGGGAGAGAAAAAGACTGGTTTAAGAAACCTGCTGAGGTTTAACAATTCAGTATCCCTACTGTAATATATGTGACTGCATGCATGCTTAGCCATAGAAATCCAGATGCCACTTCACCACTGAAGATTTGTAGTCTCAGTGAATGCTGAGGCATTTTAAAATACAGATAGACTTTTCTCTCTATCTCTCTTTTTTTTTTTTTTTTTTTTTTTTTTTTAAGGAAGGGCTGCTGGTTTTTTTTAATCATTGCAGCTATTTTTTGAAGATTTTTTCAGTAATTTGGATTTTTTTAAATTACTGGACTTCATGGGCAAAATTTATCTGTTGTTATTTCTGGCAGGATTAAAAGAAACAGCTAGAACATCAGCAGAACTCTTAAGAATAAAAGCAAATGAAAAGGAAAACATGTGATTGCTTTCCCTTAAAAAAGAAAATTTAAATAATTCAAAATAGGTGGAAAGATGTCATTTTACAATATAATACACAAACCTTGACTACTTGTCCATCATTCTATTGTAGAAGGAAGCAATGGGAGATATATAACACCTCAAAGTTTCAGTCTCAGTGAAGGGTTTTGCTTTACTGAATTCAATGCAGTTTTGCAGTGTTACAGCTACTGAGTTTCTAATCAGGAGTAGTTATGAATTTTTATGTGAGGTTTCCTGGACAAAATTGATTTATGAAAACTGAAAACAGAAAAGGATCAATTGACAAAACTCACGTTTTGCTTTGTCTTAGAAAAATTATGAAACCATTATATTTTTATATTTCAAGCTAAGAAATTATTTTACCTGAGCACAGCATCTTGAGAATTTTTAGCTAATTATTGTAGAATGAAAACTATTAATACTGAAATTAAATGTATGGAAGATCTAAAAGTTGTTTGAATGATCTAAGGTACTAATTTCTCTAGCTTGTCTAGAATTTGACTTTTTACCCTTATGGAACAATTTGAAGCTCAAAAGAATTCCCAAACATGGAAAACACGCTTTATGCTCAGCTATTGATTAATGGCAATCCTGGAGGGAAAATAGGCTGTTAAATGCAAAGCATGGGAGAGTTAGAATATAATTTTTCTTCAGTTCTTATGAATTCATAAATAGAGACATACATCAAATTCAAGTCAGCCAAAGTCAACAGAAAGACTCTAATTAACATTATTATGCTTTGGATCAGATCCTAGATCCTTAGAAGATGTTGTTGATAAAATAGGCCTAAGATGGCAATATGTTATCTTGTGAAGCTTCATGTTATTTATGAGGACAAGAAACTTGTTTTTTCAGATTTTGATTAAGTTTCTTCTTTACTTTCTGAGCTTCCAAAAACAAAGATGATAAATTAGAAGATGATAAATTTTTTTAAATACTGGTGAATCTAGTCTTCATAAAGATTAATGAAAAGTTGGAGTCCAAATCTTGGATATTTTAACCTGATGAAGTTTAGAATTGGTTTTGGATGTGCGTCGATTTCGYAGTGGAACTGTGTTGTTTATTGTACTTGTAGCACTACAAATGAGTCTTTTTTAGCTAGATATGGGGAAAATGCAATGGGGAGTTCTCTTTTCAGATGAAATATGTTTCCCATTTTCACTTGTCATTTGTATATATATCTCTTTAAAGTAGGTATGATTTMAAGTATCATAACTGGTGTTAAATTATCCCGAGACAATAATGATTGGCTTTAAAAATAAACCCAATCCCTCTCTCTCTCATTTCTCCACAAATTCCTACTAATCCATTACATTGCTCCAGTACTTCAAAGAGTGAAATTTCACAATGTTGAGTGCAAAATCAGAGTTGTTTTAGCTGATCCTTAGTCTGAGGTTTCTTTAATGGCCTTAGATAGAGTAATTATTTGTAGAGCAATATGTGCATCATAGAAACCATATGTGTTAGCGCCTTGTAGAGGGGTACATGCCCAGTCAGAACATGCACTTCTAGACCTGCTTTTAAATACAAATTCCATTATATGAACATAAAATATGTGCCCTAATAATTTCACATTGAATGATATTTTGTTACTCTCACTCATTTTAACTTCTCAAATAATTTCAAAATAGTCAAGGAAAAGAGAGATTTCAACCAGTAAAGATGTCAGTATAGAGCTCTTATTAAACAAGTCTTGTCTCTACAGGCAAAGAGGATTTCATTTTCTGTTAGCATATGAGAAAATGAAAAAAATAAATCAGAATCATAGAATCATAGAATAGTTTGGGTTGGAAGGAACCTTTAAAGGTCATCTAGTCCAACCCCCCTGCCATGGGCAGGTACATCTTCAACTAGACCAGGTTGCTCAGAGCCCCGTCCAACCTGACCTTGAATGTTTCCAGGGATGGGGCACCTACCAGCTCGCTGGGCAACCTGTTCCAGTGTTTCACCACCCTCATTGTAAAAAAATTCCTTCCTTATTTCTAGTCTGAATCTGCCTTCTTTCAGTTTAAAACCATTCCCCCTTGYCCTGTCYTGTCYCCCGTAGTCCTAGACCCTACTAAAAAGTCTGTCCCCATCTTTCTTATAAGTCCCCTTTAAGTATTAAAAGGCCGCAATAAGGTGTCCCTGAAGCCTTCTCTTCTCGAGGCTGAATAACCCCAACTCTCTCAGCCTTTCTTCATAGGAGAGGCATTCCAATTCCCTGATCATTTTCGTGGCCCTCCTCTGGACCTGCTCCAACAGGTCTATGTCTGTCTTGTGCTGAGGGCTCCAGAGCTGGACGCAGTACTCCAGGTGGGATTTCATCAGAGCAGAGCAGAGGGGCAGAATCACCTCCCTCAAYCTGCTGGCCACGCTTCTTTTGATGCAGCCCAGGATATGCTTGGCCTTCTGGGCTGCGAGCGCACATTGTTGGCTCATGTCSAGCTTGTCATCCACCAGTACCCCCAAGTCCTTCGTGGCAGGGCTGCTCTCAATTCTTTCATCCCCCAGTCTGTATTGATACCAGGGGTTGCCCTGACCCAGATGCAGGACCTTGCACTTGGCCTTCTTGAACCTCATGAAGTTCACACAGGCCCATTTCTGGAGCTTGTCCARGTCCCTCTGAATGACATCCCATCCCTCAAGTGTGTCGACAGCACCATTCAGCTTGGTGTCATCTGCAAAATTGCTGAGGGTGCACTTGATCCCACTATTTATGTTATTGATGTTAAATGATATTAAACAGTACTGGTCCCAATACAGAACCCTGAGGGACACCACTTGTCACTGATCTCCATCTGGACATTGAGCTGTTGACCACTACCTTCTGGATGCGACCATCCAGCCAATTCCTTATCCACTGAATAGTCCATCCATCAAATCCATATCTCTCCTATTTAGAGAGAAGGATGTTGTGGGGGACCATGCCAAAGGCCTTACGGAAGTCGAGATAGATGACATCTGTAGCTCTTCCCTTGTCCACTGATGTAGTCACTCCGTCAAAGAAGGCCACTAGGTTGGT
Source organism: Oceanodroma leucorhoa (assembly GCA_030449065.1). Taxonomy (NCBI): domain Eukaryota; kingdom Metazoa; phylum Chordata; class Aves; order Procellariiformes; genus Oceanodroma; species Oceanodroma leucorhoa. The sequence continues at coordinate 30,544,721 of JASVER010000001.1, forward strand.
CAGGCAAGACTCGCCCTTGGTGAAGCCACGTTAGCTGTCTCAAATCACCTCTCTGTCCTCTATGTGCCTTAGCATAGCTTCTAGGAGGATCTGTTCCAATCTGTTCCATGATCTTCCTAGGCACAGAAGTGAGGCTGATAGTCGGTAGTTCCCAGGGTCCTCCTTTCTACCCTTTTTAAAAATGGGTGCAATGTTTCCCTTTCTCCAGTCACCCGGAACTTCACCTGCCTGTCAAGACTTTTCAAATATCATGGAGAGTGGCTTGGCAACTACACCAGCCAATTCTCTCAGCACTCTGGGATGCATCTTGTCAGGTCCCATAGACTTATGTATGTTCAGGTTTCTCAGGTGGTCTTGAACCTGATCTTCTCTTACAGTGGGAGGGACTTTGCTCCCTTATTGCCAATGAAGACTGAGGCAAAAAAAATTGTTGAGTACCTCAGCCTTCTCCTCATCTGTTGTTACCAGTTTGCCAGTCATGTTAGTCAAGGCGGGTACACTTTCTTTGACCTTCCTTTTCTGGATGACATACCTGTAGAAGTCTTCCTTATTATTCTTCATCATCGAGTCCAACCATCAACCCAGTACCCATGCCCACTAAACCATGTCCCGAAGCRCCACATCCACACATTTTTTGAACACCTCCAGGGATGGTGACTCCACCACTTCCCTGGGCAGCCTGTTCCAATGCCTGACTACCCTTTCAGTGAAGAAATTTTTCCTAATATCCAGTCTAAACCTCCCCTGGCGCAACTTGAGGCCATTTACTCTCGTCCTATCACTTGTTACTTGGGAGAAGAAACCAACACCTGCCTCTCTACAGCCTCCTTTCAGGTAGTTGTAGAGAGCGATAAGGTCTCCCCTCAGCCTCCTCTTCTCCAGGCTAAACAACCCCAGTTCCCTCAGCCGCTCCTCATAAGACCTGTTCTCCAGACCCTTCACCAGCCTYGTTGCCCTTCTCTGGACACGCTCCAGCACCTCAATGTCCTTCTTGTAGTGAGGGGCCCAAAACTGAACACAGTATTTGAGGTGCGGCCTCACCAGCGCTGAGTACAGGGGCACGATCACCTCCCTACTCCTGCTGGCCACACTATTCCTGATACAGGCCAGGATGCCGTTGGCCTTCTTGGCCACCTGGGCACACTGCTGGCTCATGTTCAGCYGGCTGTCGACCAGCACCCCCAGGTCCTTTTCTGCCAGGCAGCTTTCCAGCCACTCTTCCCCAAGCCTGTAGCGTTGCCTGGGGTTGTTGTGACCCAAGTGCAGGACCCGGCACTTGGCCTTGTTGAACCTCAGGCAATTGGCCTCGGCCCATTGATCCAGCCTTCCAGATCCCTCTGCAGAGCCTTCCTACCCTCAAGCAGATCAACGCTGCCGCCCAACTTGGTGTTGTCTGCGAACTTACTGAGGGTGCACTCGATCCCCTCATCCAGATCATTGATAAAGATGTTAAACAAGACGGGCCCCAAAACTGAGCCCTGGGGAACACCGCTCGTGACCGGCCACCAACTGGATTTGACTCCATTCACCACAACTCTCTGGGCTTGGCCGTCCAGCCAGTTTTTTACCCAGCGAAGGGTACACCCGTCCAAGCCATGAGCCGCCAGCTTCTCCAGGAGAATGCTGTGGGAGACGGTGTCAAAGGCTTTGCTGAAGTCCAGGTAGACCACATCCACAGTCTTCCCCTCATCCACTAGCCGGGTCACCCGGTCATAGAAGGAGATCAGGTTGGTCAAGCAGGACCTGCCCTTCATGAACCCATGCTGGCTGGGTCCAATCCCCCRGTTGTCCCGCACCTGCCTCGTGAGCGCCCTCAAGRTGAACCGCTCCATGATCTTCCCCGGTACCGAGGTCAGGCTGACAGGCCTGTAGTTCCCCGGATCCTCCTTCTGGCCCTTCTTGTAGATGGGCGTCACATTGGCAAGCCTCCACTCATCCGGGACCTCCCCCGTTAACCAGGACCGGTGATAAATGATGGAGAGTGGCTTGGCAAGCTCCTCCGCCAGCTCCCTCAGTACTCTCAGGTGGATCCCATCCGGTCCCATAGACTTGTGTATGTCCAGCTGGCGTAGCAGGTCATTAACCTCTTCCTCTTAGATTATGGGCGGTTTAATTTAAGATATTCAGTAAAAAATTGCTTTACATTTATATGCCATTTATATGCWATTTTATTCCGAAAAATGTGATTTCTTTAAAAACTGGTAAAAATAAGACTATTTGTGAAGGTCKTAGTTGAATAGTGTGATTAAAGTTAATGTCTACATAGTGTGCAGCACATGGTGTTTGATATTGCAGTGTTATAGCCTTATTCTTTGTCTTATACAACTCTAAAATCACATGATAGCTAAATAAAAATTCCAACTCAGAATATATGGCATCATACAGTACATGGATCTGTTGTTCTGGGTAGAAGTAGAGTTTAAACAAGGAACTGCACTAATTCCTCTCTTACAACATAGGTAGTATCTAAATGTAAGATCGGTTTATAATAGCAATATTCAGAAATACAAGAGTGTATCATTTGCTGTCTTATCAGATATTCTATCTGTTTGAAATTATCTGCAAAGTAGACAGTACCGTAAAGACAGTCTAGACTTTTCCCCAACACAGATGTTGTATTGTGATTATGGGAAAGTGGCCATAATCTTCATAATTATTCCCATGTTCTCTGGTTTTTCTTTCTTTCTTTTTTTTTTTTTTTTTTTTGTCAAACAGAAATCAAAGTAATTCTACTGAAATCAAGGTAGCCAGTGCTCTACTTTGAGAACACACTAAATATTCCACATGGAGTAAGGGACCCATGAGTTTCCCTACACAAAACATAATGTATCAGTACCTCTTTTCTGAAAATACGTGTACCTCCTCATCTGCTATGGTTGGCCAACAAAGGTATTTAGCCTTGTAGCTCCAGTTGCAACCTTCTGTGCTGAACTCCTCCTCTATTAATGCACAGTAAGTTGTATCAGGTACCAGTACAACTGTGTTTCCCAAGTTCAAAAACAAACAAACAAAGAAGCAAGCTGTGGGTCGACCATGCGAAAAAGCTATTTTGAAAGACTGTATATATGCAAGGCTACCAAATGGCAAATTTGCAGTTGCTTATTACAGTGTTTTCTCCCATTCTTTGGTTTTCAAGATGATCAACTTCAAAAGCTCATTCTACCTTTTTTCTCAAATAACATTATTTCATTCATATCACAGTAACAACATAATTAAGGTTTCTAGAAGAACTGTATAGCTAGCATTTTCTAAGTCTCTATTTTATGTGGAAAAAAACCTTTTGAATCTTTTGGAAAATAACTTATCTTTATTAAAAAAAAAAAAACACAAACAAACAAAATAACATTGCTAACTTGAATTGCATATATCTAGCCCACTGAATTTAATCCTTTAGTAATGATTATTTTTGAGTATATGTTTAGGACAGGCCCTGCTAAATAYGTTACAGTAGTACACTCATTCTGACTCAGTTTTGAACATCCTTCTTTGCTGCAAGTAGAGCTTAGCCAAGAGATGCATCATTTCTACTGGCAGAAAAAAAGTTCCTTCGAAGTTCAAATAAATGGTGATTGAGCCTGTACACTAGTATGGTCCTGAGCACATGGCACTCTGGAAGCATGAAATTTATTGGCAGAAAAAACTGCCTGCCAGTAATTTCCAGCTCATTTGTCAATACTTTCCTCTGAAATGGTCCTTAATTCCAGAAGAAGGTTTATTAGTGTTTATTTCAATCCAAGAAACTTCTGTTCATTTGTAGACAGAGATCTGAAGGGTTTAAATACTCTCCATGCTCCCTGCCAGCAGATAACTGTGGGTGGAAAAGGTAGATCRAATCAAAAAGTAAACAATGTTTCAGCCCACTGAGAGAGATGCTTGGAGCTTGATAATAAAGACAGCAGGATTATATCCTGCCTTTTCTTCAGGGATGGAGTATTGCACAGTTTCATGTTGATTAATTCTCTAAATCTTTTGCTTCATGTGCAGGCTTGCCACAGCCTTTGCTAGCTTCTCCACCGTTTTTTTTGAGTGGGAAGTTTGATTCTCAGCAGCACGACTGGGTTTCATACTGATGAAGAAAAGTATTAAATTCTTAGTTTACAAAAATGCAGAATTTTGGGTCTTTGTTCTGTGAGCAAGTTCAGGGTCACCTCCTTCAGCATGTGTTTATATTCTCTGGTATAAGCCCTGCAGAAGAGTAAAAATAGAACTGCCCAGAGAAAGGATATTGAGGTGAAGAGTCCTTACATTCTTGATGTTCAATAGAAAATCTCTAYGAGGCAGCAATGGTATTTGATTTTCATGGAGAAATTTTCTTCTTATCCAAAGAGAAATCATTTCAAAACTGCATAGTTCGTAGAGGATTTCAATAGAATTAATTTTGGCTCACTAAATTAAAAATTTACAGTACTGTCCACACCTCAGGGTGATTTTTAAGAAAATATTAAAATAYAAATAATGGCCTTATCCTGAAGTTATTGTATTTGTTCTGGAAAGGTCACCTGAATAAATTTAAGTATCCAGTCAATAACTTTGTTAATATGCCAGTAGATATGAAAGTGAATGTTAGCTATAATAGTAATTTGCTTATTCATCCAAAATTATTTGATTTTCATTTCCAGCCCATTTCATAYGCTTTCTCACCATTTCATGTTGTGTTGTCATTCTGCTATAGACGGAAGATGGTCCTCATTACTGTGATTGAACTCATTTATATGGAATGCAATTAAAGAGATTTTTCTTTGTTCCAACCTACTTCCAGGCTCAGGATCTGGTGAAATATGCAGTGTGATTTGCAGCAATCTTTTGCTATACTGGGAGAAATGTAATCTGCATTTCCAGATAGCCTGAAGGGCTGCCTTCCAGAGAATAATTGCTCTGAGACTGCACACAGATTTAAGAACACCACACCGAATGACATTATGCAATAAAATTTCATTTGCTGCTGATAAGGAATATAAATAATCGAAAAATCAAACTTTCAAGAAATTATCAAAGTGTTAAATTTCATCAGAATATCGAAGAGTTCATTTCTGATTTGTTTTCCTTGAAATGTTTCAGCTTCTAGATTCACCAATACATTAAACACATGCGTAATGTTATCAACATTTCATTTTATGTTGCATTGATAATGTTATACAAAATGAAGAGGATTTTATTTCTGTTTTAGAATCAGGGAAATCAAGATTTTTTTTGTTGCACAAATTAGRCAAAATATTTTTTCAACAAAAAATTCTTAATAACATTTTTTTCTACTTAAATTTCATCAGTAGATATAACTTCAGTAGTAATAATAAAATCAAGTGTAAAATAAGCATACATATGCACATGGGCTATTATATGTTTACTGTCTTCTATTGAAAGGCTTTCCAGTGATGAATAACAATATTTCAAAAATACAACATAAAAAGCTAAATCTCTTCATCCAGTAACTGTACATTTATTTTTTATTATTTCAGGCAATGTGTATTMCAGGTGTGAATATGTGTAGGCTGAGTTTTACTTCAAATGAAAATAACTTGCTGCCAAACTTGCAACTTTTCACTTTTTGATTATTCAGAGTGTGAAAATTCTCATTTTATAGAAGTTCTTCACTCAGGAAACTGCTCAGAATAAAATAGTAAAGGTTATTGTGTGATGTCTTGAGAAAATGAAAAAAACCCCATTGGTTTCTTATTACAAGATGTATATAAGAAGGGATACTTTGAAACTACATTAACATCTGTAAGGTAATAGATGATCTTTGAACAAATGGTGCTGTAGGAAGCAATATATTACTTGTGTGTGTGTATATATATACATATATAAAAAAGCATTAAAAGATGAGCAGAATTTAGGAGAGTTGAACTTAGAGAATTTCCCTTAAATTATCCTCAAAAGTCAGGAAATCATGGATTAAAATATTTCTGACTTCCCAAATCTGTGGTACCTAGTAATCAGTATAGGCAAATATTCATCAGATTGTGAGAGAATTATCATTTCTGTAGAATTCAGTTAGTGCCTTTTTCGTCTCCCTGGTCAACTTTGCAATATAATTAATTGGGAACCAAAATGCATGCTCATAGAACTACTAAAAACATATCTGATTATGAAATGATGTTCTGCATCTTCCATTTGTCATTCTTTTTTTTTCTACTTTATATTCTGTGCAGCCTAGTCTTACAGAATAAGATGGGAAATCAAATATAACAGYATTCTAGTTTCACATTCTCCAGCTAAATCAGAATGCCTTTCACTGATAGATATGAAGGATGACCTACCCTAGGTACGTAAGTAAAAARCAATTCAGGCATGCTATATATATAAAACCAAACACATTTTCTGCAACGTCAAATGTAAACTTTAAACATCTCCAATTCTCAAAAATGGCAGGCACAGGCCATAAATGGTTAGGTCAGCATATTATAGCATCGCATCGATATAACATTTGTATTATAATCCATACTGGGTAAAATGATTCAGATTGTGATTGCTAGGAATTTTGGAGTCATTTATTTAGAGAGAAAGTTGCAATATTTGTATCTACATCTGAGTTTGTAGTCTAACCAACGTCATAGGTGGTCACTTCTGAATTTTTTGCTTCCCTCCCCTCTGATCATAATATTTAAAATAAAGATGTCAGATAGATCCATGATACAAAACCAAGAGTGTTTGTACGCTCGAAAACAAAATTGAATGTTTTGTGGAGATTTTATATTTTTATGCTACGAGTGTAAAGGTTTCTTTTTTTGTTTCTGAGAAAATTTTGGAACAATAATATTTATTTTGTATCAGGAATACAAATGAAAGGAACTATAAACAGTCTTCAGACTGAAAATAGCAGTGTTTTCCTCTCACGTAACTTAAGATCCTGTGTATTACTCTTAAGTGTGGAAGTGTTGTCCTTCCACATGGGCTTCCTATTTTAAGGTGAAGGTACTTAGAAATTACATGCACTTGTGGAGAGTAATGAAGGTACATGCCAAAAAAAACATTCTGAAGACAAGGGGAAAAATATACCTCAAAAAGTCAACATGTGCCTATATCCAGGAACAAGCTTTTGTGTTTGCTGGTAGATTTCTRCTTGGTCTTTAAATAAAATTGCTTGTAAATAAAATTGCTTTACAGTACTTTAGAAGACTTTCTTTGTAATATAAGTACTTTGATATGGCTAGTGGAAGGTCTAATTATTCTTGTAGGTTGTACTGCCCCCTTTTCTATCCCCCTAACCTCAATTTACATCACATGAGATAAAGAMATACCAACTTACTGGTTTTTGTTATTTCTTTGCTAGAGGAGGCCATTATTTTGAAGATTATTTCTAAAACTGTGCCAGTCTATGTTGAATTTTAATGCTACTGTAGGTAGTTTGAATCCAGCTTTCCTGGATGCATGGAGAGGGAATTACAGACTCATAAACCACTGGTAGAATGATTTTGTACATATGTCACAGTGTCTGGAGTAGTGCATACAGCAGAACAGCAAAGAGCTCTTTTCCCATACAGGGGTTATGGGAAGCTGTGAGCAGGTAAGAGACGGATCCAACCGGCTCCACTGGACAGACCTGGCAGCATACCAATAACTTAAGCCATAAAGCCTAGGGTCGGTTGTTTTCCACCCTCATTTTCCCAAGTTTAGTACCAAATAGATGTCAAAGATGATGCTGGTTGAAGAACTGAGTTCTAACAGTTGATGGCATTGAATGTAGATGGCTGTATGCTGTAACAGTTTAATTTCCATTATGTATGTCTGGAACAGGTTGCCCAGAGAGGTGGTAGATGCCCCATCCCTGGAAACATTCAAGGTCAGGTTGGATGGGGCTCTGAGCAACCTGACCTAGTTGAAGATGTTCCTGCTCATTGCAGGGGGAGGTTGGACTCGATGACCTTTAAAGGTTCCCTCCAACCCAATGTATTCTATGAGTCTATGTCCGTTGTGCTTGTATGTCCTGACTCTTACTATCAACATTCTTTAAGTACAACACTGGGTCATATTCTTCCATTATTTGCACACAAGCACAAAATCAGAAGTTATCGCACAAGTAAAGGTATATCACTGCGATCTTCTCCTTAGAACAAGCACCTGCAGTGAATTGCAGCTTTTTCCCCTGTTTTGGTGGTTTTGCACTTCCTCAGCAACACAGAATATGCTGGACCCAGCCTGCCAGAGCAGGAATCTGAAGTGAAATAGTTCTCCTGCATCCTATCCTACTGTTTTCTCACTGTCCAAAGAGAAGTTCTGCCGAGAAAACATAGAATGATACTGAGTTGCAACAGTCCTTGGATGGCATAATGCTCACAGAAAAATGGCGGGTAAAGATTTGCTTTACACTTYAATGGTGGGTAATTTTAGCAGGTTTTTTTACCTTTTAGAAGTAGAAGGAATGTTCTTTTTAAAGTGTGGAGTCTGACTCTGGAAATCATGTGACTGTCAGGCTGAGGTTAAGAAGTGTATTATACTTTGTTATTTCTTAAGTCTTTTAGGTTGGGGGTGGGTCATGCTTAGTGCCACTTAATCCCTTTTCATCTAAGTTTTTGTTTATGGAGTATAATTCATAGTGCCTACAGAACTGTGTAATTAGTCAGAGACTCAGTAAAGAGCCTTTTGAAAAATGGTCCTTAGCCTTTCACTTTCATAAGCACCAAAATTCAATCAAAAACTATTTTTAAAGTGAGTAAAAGCTACAGTGGCAAATATATTAAAAAGTGTTTAATCATTAACTTCTTTGATTTAACATCTGTCTAAAACATAACATCAAAAATTGAATAATTTATCATGTAATTGCATAAAAGCTCAAGTAATGTAAGACATTAATTAAAAATTTATATGAAATTTAGAAGAAGAAAGTTGAGGAGGAACTATTTGATTACCCACGCAGTAGGATGGCTATAGTTACTTTGAAACAGTAATCTACTGTATTACAAATCAGAAATGCTTAACTGTGAAAAACACTGTAAACCCCTTAGGTTTATCTGATGATTTTCAGAACATGCATTAGCTATAGATTACTTCAGATTCTGTAGTTAGATGTATAGATATGCCAGTTCCCAAAGGAATTATTCTTCTTTCACTTTTATAAACTATTAGCCTCACTGTATGTACAAACTGGTATGTAAACATGAGAAAAGAATAAGGCTTTCAGAACTTTCTGAACCTTGTTTCATAAATGTACAGACTTTGGSAGCAGATTTCAGGTTTTCTTCTCAAGCTCATATTCAGTCAGCCATAGAAGAATATCACAGCCATAAAATCATGTTAAACACATTATTGGAGGAACAATAAGCATTTATTACATATCAACCATTTTATCTCTCCAAATAATCAATTAACTTCTACAGCTTATGCAAACTAGAGAAGTTTTTTCAGGTTTCTTCCTTCATAGTCAGCTAATAGTATTTCAAAGTAGTTAGTTATTTAAAACTGACATTTGTGCCAAACTGCCTTTAGAGTTAGAAAAATTGGCTCAGAAAACAGAGTATCCAGATGGATACAAACATAAGCACAGATTTTAATTTAAACAGGTTTGTCTGTCGCAAAAAAATGGGCCTGCTTTGCAAAGTTCTTTCTCTAACACTCCCACCAAAGCTTGTTCTCATGAATCATTCACTGAGGTCTACCTATGTAAATGAGTACTTATGAAACCAAGCCCTAAGTTTTGCCTGTATTTAAAGAAATGTAAAGTACAAATCACCATAGTTTGGGGTACATTCTGAAAGAATATTTAGAAAATTATTATCTTCCTTCTTACACAGAGCATAGTTATTATTTAGACTATCATTGATAAATTTCCTGAAATTCAGAATTACCTGAGAAAATAATAGATTTAAGATTATTTTCTTTTATTTTCCTTTTTTCTTTTTAATGGATTCTTTCTTCTGTTTCTGCTGACTGCTGCTTGAGTCTTTTCCTGCCTGCTGCGAGGATGTGATATATTTAATCTACTTTAAGAGTGTGCTATTGTCAATCCATCCCCTTGTGAGAATGAGATTAGTGTTCCCAGTGTTCTCAATTTGACACTGCTAGAGAAGAAAATTATCAGAATTATCACAAACAAAAAGTAAAATAGAAAATACATTTAAGAAAAATAATATGGAATTGACGTGATAGTAACAATCAGGAACATTAATGGCACTTTTAGGTTTGGATAGCTCACAAAAGACTTGAAAAGATCCATTGCAGAGTGTTTTGAAAATATGCTTTGAAATAGATACATTTGTAACATCAAAATATTTTAAAAACCAGAGAGTGCCTAGAATTCAGATAAGTGACCACAATTTAGAAAATAGCTAGGTAAAACTTTCAAAAAGCTGAGAGAGCTGTCTCTTAGTAGCAGGTTTAATAGAACCCTTTTTTTTCCTCCAAGTGGAATTTTTTGAAAGATCCAAACTCGGATCTTGCATTACAAATAGAAAGTACCTAAGATGCCCAGAAACTACTCAGCCATCTTTATACTTATGCTCTGTCCTTTTGGTTTCTTATTTGTTTTCCTTTTACGTTTTAAAATGTACTACATTTTTGTAAAAAACAGATGTGGTGCTTCTGTGAGCTGTATGAATCACAGTTATGAAGGCTTAGAGTGCTTTTTATCACCTTAATTACTAATATTGTCTTACAAAGATGGTGCAGTGACTCAACTGAAAGAAGCATGAAGTTATTTCACCTTTCATTCATTGTTTAAGCTCTCAAAGAGAAAAAATGAAATGGAAAAAGCATACCTATTTTGACAAGGTTGTAAACAAGAAATGCAATTAATACAACAGTTCTAATATACATCTATTTAAKTGTGACTGCACTCAAGTGCACAGCCACAGTCCTGTACATGTACGTAGACATATTCTTAACTAGGTTATAAATATATGTATTGAAGTAACATTTCAATTTTGTAAGGAAAAGGCTTTATGACTTGAAATTAAATGACTTTATGTTACAAATTGTAATGACAAAATAAAAAACCCAACAATTTACCACTGAAACAGATCTGGTAGGTTGTTGTGTGGAGAGAGAGAAGATGAAAGATGGGAAGAAAATGTTTTGGTTGTCCTTCTTAGTGGTTGTGCCCACACAGTACAGGGATGAGTACAAGCAACCAAAAGGATAGATTTCTTTTTTTGGTGGCAATGCCAACTAAACATACACGAAACTACAGCCTGAGTCTGAGAGGATTTTAAAACTATATTTTCTTATTCTGAAGAGATTGTTTGAACTGGAAGATTTACAGGGTACTCTGGAATCAAAACTTTTGGTATCTTTTGTTGGCCCTGTTCTGCTTCCTAGATTGAAATATTAATTGGAAGAGAGATTAGMTCCTACTGCTCCACTTCTCAGATGACTATATGAAGCACCAACTGCCAGACAAAGGCAAAACATTCTCACTGTCACTTTGATTTTGACACTCAAGAGAATTTGTCTCATGGACTGGTAAAAGGTGCAATTCATGTTCTGGTAAGAGATTATTCCATGTCAAAGAAAAGAAAAAAAAAGAGAGACTTTCCGGTCCAGAGGGTCAAATAGCTCAAAGACACTATTATTTACAGTCAGGCACATGTCTAACTCTTGGCTATGTGTCTTCTCTTGAGCAGATCACCTAATCTTTGATTCAACTGCATGCTTGCAAAAAGATGATGATCATCTACTGGCTCCAATATCATAGAGCACTGAATATAGTCCCAGTGTGTGATGTCTATCCATGGTCCTGAGATTTCATGTTGCGTGATAGAAATTTCAGTGCATAAATAATTAATTTCTTCTGAAAAAAAAAGAGAGACAAGTAAGACAGGCAGTCATTAAAGGGACAGTCATAAAGTCGGTAAAAATAACCATTTAAATAATAATAAAAACCTATCAGAACATTAGTTTGGGGGTTTTGAGAGGAAAGAAGTTAGATATTACCTAAATTAAATGCACAATTAGCTATTTCCACTTATTATCACTAAGTAGCTTGCTGGATCACCTTCCTGCTTCATGCTGTATTAGTCCAAGATAAAAAAAAGTTCACATGTCTATATCTTTAAATTAATGCTAAAAGCAAAAATAACCTTGTTCCACTCTGTCATGATTGTGCTATGGAAAAGGCGGCTTCATTCCTTCTGTGAATCTTTCCTGCTTAGCTTTTGTCTTCTGCAAGCCAGTAAACATAGCTCTTCACTCCACCTCCCTTCACGTACAACAACAACAGCAGCAGCAGCAACAACAACAAAAACAAACAAAACAAAAAAAAAAGAGAGAGTCATCTGACTCTCTGAAAGGTTTTTCCCTTTCCTTAATAAAAAGAAGTAAACATTTTAATGAAAGCATTTATTTTGTTTCAATAACAAATTTGAAAGAAATTAATTTTTTCTCAGAAACATTTGTCCTGAAAACAGCTTCCTCCACCAATGGACTTTTGACTTCTGGAGACTGTTGGGTTTTTTTTATTAGAACAGAAACTGCAATCAGAAACTTTTCAAAATTGGAAAAAGAATCCTTAGAATGAAACAAAATATAAGTAGAAATACAATAAGCAAGTTTTTTCTCACACTACATCTTTTCAGAATGGGTCCTTTTTTTCCAGAGTTTCACTCAGTCAGCAGCTGAGTGAACCTTACTGATTCCAGCAAACTCTTCATCCTCAGGTATCCTCAGGCACCCCAGAAAGTACTTTCTGTCACCTTTGAAGCCTGAAATTGTGTCTGCTTTTTGCTCTTCTCAGAACGCTTTCTAATTTTCTCTTTTTCTACCTGTCCCATCCCAAATTACAGAAATATTTCCCTCCAAACATGTCTAGTTTAGCTGCAAGGAAAGGCAGAGTTTCCCCTCCCTCCAAAGGCTTCCACCAGATCTCAAGTACAGCATCCAGGACAATGCAAACAGCCAGATGTGCTCCCTTGCTGCCTTGCAGTGCAGTGATTGTGAATAAATGCACTGAACAATCCAACACAGATCCATAGAATCACTTGATCCAACAAAGACACTTCAAATAATACAAGTATTTGAACATATTAAGCTTTTTATTCATTCTCTTAAATAAGCAATGGTTTAAATGTAATCAAAACTCTAATCTGGAAAACAGACTGAGTCCATTCTCAAAGTTTGGTTAAGAAAAGTGCACTCTAAATGTCACACAAGGAACCATCAGTGACAACAGTGGAAATGTCTTCTTCTGGCATGTTGGAATTTTCAAAGCACATTTCAAAAACAGGGGTGCATTTATTAATTTCAGCTCCTTCAAATTCCATTTTCAGGCAACTGGAGAGGATCGATAGATCAYGTAGTAAAGTTATTTCAGAAACAGCTATTTTAAATGCAACAACCATAATGAAACTAAAACATTTTAGTATTGGAAATAAAACTGTGCAACTATGTGTGYCGGGCACATTGGATATAGTTGAATTGACACCTATTTCTCAGATATCTGTAATGGCAAAAGACTGATTATGTGAAATATGCCCAGATGATCCTAGCAGGCAAACCATGCTGCAGAGGAAGAAAAAAATTAATTTTTTTTTGTGCTGGGTTGTTTGGGGTTTTTGGCCAGTATAACCAGGGTGTTGGGGAGAGGTGGGATTTGCTTTCTGATTCTCATCAGCTAATCAATTTGGCTTTGAGCAAGATTCACCAACCAAGCATTGAAGGAAGGAACATTATATGATAACATTTTGTCCCCTCTCCTGTAGTCAATTTGTGAAATTTTAGGGAAGTTTAAATCAAATACAGCAAAATCCATCTGGTCAATTGCAAATCAAGAAGACACACCTGTCCTAACATCTGTAGCTGATCACAGGAAGACCATAATCATGAACCACTGTCAAAACAAAAGTGGTATATAGTCACCTTGACTGTATTTTTTTCATAGCAGTTGTCTATCTTCAATCTTTGTGTATTGTTATACCTTTGCCTGAAAAAAAGTGAAGAGTTCTAACCATTTAGATATGAGAATATAAGCCCAGAGACAAAGCAACCTTCAATCTTCTTTACAGTAAGTTTCATGTATTTATCCCTTCAAAATATATTCTCGAATCTTTTTCATTGCCTGTGTTTGACATTTCTCTAGGATTTTCTCAAAACAGCCACAGAACTGGACACTCTCTATACAACCAATGTTATGTAGAAATATAAGATTACTTTTTTCTCTTTTGCTAGGAAGTTTCTTTTCATTATGTCAACCTCCTTTGGTGAAAAGACTGTGGTGAAGGAAAGAACTGCAAAAAGTTAATGAAGTCTAAAAGTATACTTTTTATGCCTGACGCTCATATAGGCTACACAGTCTCATCTCTTGCTAATCTCTATGGCAACCTTTTGCAGATTCAGTAGTCACAGAGGAAGGACTGGTAGAGTACTTAAAAACGAACCCAAAACCACACCCAAAACCCTAAAGCCAAAGTGTATTTCACCTGAATGCATTTACTGTGTTGAGAATAAGCACAGGATTTTGATRAATAAATTAAACTTGGAGAGCTCAGTTTTGTCTTCAGGTTTTCCATATATACTTTGCATCCTGCTTCTCACCTCATTGTAGAATCCCTACTTTTCACGCTGAATTCAAAATCATATCTTCTCAAGATAAATTAATCTGTAAAATAATCAGTGCATAATTTTAGGACCTCAGTGGGACTATTCACAAGCTGAAAATTAGGTAGGTACTTACATTGCTTGTTGAATTAGAGCTCAGATCTCTACAGGTAGAATTTTTGCATACCAGTTCACTGAAGCAGCAAGATAAGAGTTCTAGTGCTCATAGTAGAGACATTATCCTTTTATTCAGGTGGCAAGTAAAAGCTTTATCTAGCATGTTTATCAGTCCAATGCCAACTCTCAGAGAAGCTCAGCCAGCGTTCAGAGAAACCAGGGAAAACTTTAAATCATAAAGCAATTAGACATCTGCACCGTGAAAAGGATATGATCAGACAACTACAAGGAGAAAACAAGCAAGATTTACAGGCACACACTTGTAAATTCCTTCCCAGAACTTCATTWAAAAARCACTACAGAATTCTTTAACAAGAAACTCAACCCCCTCRCATACAAGAGCAGCCCCCAGGGAGCGCGAGCGACCAGGAGCGCGGCAAGCAGGGCGGGCAAACAGGGCGCGGTGCGTCAGAAGGCCGTGGGGCGGCAGTTTGCGCGGGCAGTTGGTGCAGGGCGGGCGTGTGGGCCGGGCGCARTCCCCCTCCCGGCTCCAGAGGTCAACTTAACTAGCGGTCATTGCCCTCCCAGAAGAGGACCTAGCGATGGTTTCCACCCGGCCAATACATGAGAGGTACCAACAGTTTAACATTGCCTCAAGCTGTATAAAGCATCATCCACAAAGCCATGTAGCTTTGTGAAATGACCCGTTATGGAAGGTGAACCATGAGCAAGAATACAATCTGCCTCATATAAAAGGTTAAAAAAAGTAGTCTTTCACAACTGATTTCACTGAGACAGTGAAATTAAAGACAGTGTATAAAATTACTGCCATGAAAGAATCAACTGATCTCATTTATGTTGGACCTATTCTCCTTGTATAGATAACCCAAACTTAGAGTAAATGAAGAACTAATCAGAGGATTTARTAAGCCGGTGTACGGACCAGCAGCCTGAAATTTCCACTGAACATTTCAGGCAGCTCCATAGGTCAACTAGCCCCAGAGAGGAATCTCTTTTCAGTCAGTTACAGAGCCAACCAGTGTCTAAAATCGGGAACCAGTCAAAACACTGTTCTAAAGTAAAACTGGATGGATAATGCAAATTTTCTAAGGGCTTCTCAATATTTACTTTTTAAATAAAACTGCTAAGGACCACACTTGCGTCCTTTGAGTAATAGTTTGCCCCAGTTAATTAGGCAACTGCCCTCCTCCTCTCTCTCCCCACAAAAGCCCATGCAAGCCTCTCCTGGGATTTGAGCTGATCCCTCTGAACAACCTTTTACTGCACCCTGTTCGGAGGCCTGTTACCATGTTCAGAGCTGGTCTACGTATCTTTGCACTAAATCCTGTATGCATATTCTATAGATTTCCTTAAAAAGCCAGTATTCTGTGTAAAACCTTTACCATCCTAATTGTTCCTAACACTTACTAATTATTTATGAGAAATAAAATCCCCCTTTTCTTCTTCCCTCTCCTTTTTCTCCCCATCAGCATCAAAGATTCCTGTAATTAACTATCTCTATCTATCACTATTAGTGAAAGGTTCAATCACTATTAGTGAAAAAACACTTACAGATATTTGGAAAAAAATAATGGAACTATTTTCATTGTGAAAATGCAGTTTTATAAAAACTAAAAATGAGAAAAATGAGGAAAAAAMCATCAAATTTCAAGTAAAAGAGTGATGGGTTTTTTTCCAAACCTTTTTGTGATGCTTTTCTAAACATTGCATTCCAAAATGAAATATTTTCAAAATGTGCCTTTGTGGGAAGTTCCAAGTGTGTTCAGTTTCTGTACAGATCTGCAAAAGTCAACTTTCTAAATCTCTTAAAAATAGAATCGTCATCTGCTGGTTGCTTTTATATTAACTGCTGAACTCTCTGCTTCCCTTATTATGGAAGCACAATAGTTTCTTTGGAACTTGACCTCCCATTTGCCATCTCCCTTCTTTTCTCTTTCCCCTTTCTCTGCTCTGCACTTTATCTCAGTCTCTTAAGACCTCTCCCTTAATTTCCCCATTCTCTCTGGCATTAAAAATAACCACTGAAGCTCACTGTGCCAGTCTCTTTCTTATTGCTTCTGCTCTTTCCTAATTTCTTTTCTACGTAGCTACTTTACTATCTTTACTGATTTTTTTTTTTTTTTTTTTATTCATTGCCACTTAGGTATGAGTTCATTTCATTCCACCTCATTAGTCTTCCAAAAGGTCAACATAAAATATTGGAATGGGTATACATATCTGCTTTTGGTAATTCAAATGAGTCTGTCACCATGGTATTTAGATACAGATTGGTGTACAGTATTACATTAAGCAATGGATATTCTTCCTCTTAAATGATTCTCAAAAGATTAACTAATCTCCACTTGGGAAAAGCCTCAGTTACTCCTTACACCTTATTCACATGAAAGACGGTTAATCTAGCTTTAAATTATCTATAAATCATGCTCTATATTCAAAACAAAGTAAACTGTCAAAGAGGTTTAAAGCAACAGTGTAAGAGATGGAGAGTTTCACATTAATGAAGATTCACTCCTTTTTTTTCAGGGAGGAGGGAAAAAAAAAGAGTTAAATTAGAAACCACTATAGCTTTCTATTAGGAAAAAAGACAGGGAAATTGCTGCAATTAAAATCTTACATTTTTTTTTAGTGAACCCACCTCTTTTGTCTATTCTAATGTGATGGCAAATCCTAAAAACTATGAAGCAATTAGCAAGGTAATATGACTGACATCAGCATAAGCTGGTTAACACACTGAGAAATAACACATTTGCATCAGGAGGTGAAAGACTCAAGGTTTTCGAAGCACAGCTGAAACAAAGAATGTTAAAAATGCTTTTAAATTGTTCCACTTCAATGATATRAGATGTTTTAAATATATAAACAGGCAGACTATCCCAACTCAGTTGCAGAATAAATAATAACCATAAAACAGCTCCTAATGTGTAGGTGAAAGTGTGTAGTAAGAGCTAATCCACACTTAATAATAATTAACAACAATTAATTAAAGGTATACATGACTGGATTTAGGAGTCTAATTATCCAGTTATCTGATTTGATGAAACATCTAGGTAATTAGGTAGGTAACTGTCCCATTTTCCATTATGATTAACTATGGGTGTAAAAATGTTATTAAATGCTAATTTAGTTTATCTCATCAGAATGTAGGTTATGTCCCTCATATAACTGTACTTATGTTGTTACAGTTCATTCACTTGGTTTATAATGTGGATAACTTATTCAATTCAACAGTATTTGAAAAATGAATCAAATGGTGATTAAAGTGTTTGAAATGCTAATTAAAGTGGTGAGTCTACCCTCTGTCTTCCACATACTTATACACAACTTAATGACGTATTCAGTTCCTTTGATTTCAATAGGGTCATTCATGGTAGAAAAGGTAGAGTTGTAAATATTTACAAAACTGAGATCTAGATATGGAAGCCAAGTAAAATTTGCATTCTAACAGGAAAGAGAGAAATGCAGAGAAGAAATCTGCTGGCAAGGAATTACAAGACTAAGAAGTTACATCTATTTTCACTGATTCATRAAGTGTTGGGATTCAGCCTCCAAAATAAGATACTTTTGCTATGTTGAGGCTTAGGTGGTCAAAA
The DNA here is from genome assembly GCA_030449065.1 of Oceanodroma leucorhoa. NCBI lineage: Eukaryota > Metazoa > Chordata > Aves > Procellariiformes > Oceanodroma > Oceanodroma leucorhoa. The sequence continues at coordinate 30,562,912 of JASVER010000001.1, forward strand.
GCAGTGTTCGCTTGTGAAAATCTCTGAAAAATATATTTAAAAAATACTTAGGAAAAAATGATGGAAAATTATTTAATGACCCATTCACCAGCTACCATATAGATAGAAAGTATTTAATGCTGCCATATTTCTTTGCTTTGTCTTGTGTAAGGGAGTAAAATTGCACCCCCAGAAAAGAAGAACTTAGATTAGAGGAAATAATTAAAAAAATACTACAAATAAAGTTGAGGAGCTCTTCACAAAAAAAAAAAMCCTACCTAATTGCTAAAATAGCATCTTCTTCTTCATTAAATATGTCACGAAAGCCATAAATTAYTTTCTAATACACAAACTTGCCTATAAACGTTTTATATGAATATATCTCAGCCTACTGGTGACTTGCAATACTTATGCTAAGAGGTATTCAAATATCTTTGTATCCTGAAGATTACACGTGTTTAAAGAATTTTGGTTGCATATATACTCTGTGGAAGAAGACTTTCAGAATATATTCCTCATTAATCCTCCAAAAGTRCTTCTGTCCCACAAGTCCTGTCTTGTCTTTTTTTTGTTTTTAACCATTTCTCTTCATACTTACTGGTCACATTTTATCTGTTTTGAACAGACTGAAAGAAAGTTTCTGTTTGCCAACTCAAAAATTATATCTGCACAGTTACCTCTTCAGTAAACCTTCCCAACAAGTAGAAGAGGGATCAGTAGAGTGTAAAGTGAAAGGAAACAAATGAGGACTGCAAACATATATTCACTAAATATTTGAAAAAAAAATGCAAATTGATTTTGGCTGTCTTCATCAGCTAGCTATGACACTAAAAATYTCCTCTTGCTCTGAGACTGCCTAATCTGTTTGTTAAGCCTTTTTTTTTGTTTGTTTTTTGATGGTCCAACACTGGAGAGTCAGGAGCTCAGGAACACCTACCTCTGTATTGTCTTCAGATCTACCTAGAAGCTGTCAGTTGACTTCCACTAAAACAGGATTACCTAAAACAAGATTACCTGACTTGAAAAATTCATCATCCCTTCCTCCTTCAATAAGGTGTGTATATTTTCTGAGACACCTAGTAAGGGTGTCATATACAAGGTTAACTCCAGCCTACTGAATTTAATCACACTGGGTTCTATGTCATCACTAGAGAAAGGATTCTTCAGAGTATGACTGTGAGTGTAAGGTAAGTCTCAACCACAAATCACTCTCTTTGCTTTCACTACAGGTGCACCAGGTTGGAAGGGGATGGAGCAAGATAACTCATATGAATAGCTCTTAAATTTCAGGCACTCCGAAGAGTATTGTTAGTCTTCTTTACTTTAGATATTGAAATTCTTTGCAAGATGACATAGTTCTCTGGGATAAATTTATGTGTTTTAAATATTTTAAAAAATTCAGTAATACAAATGGCTTATTCAGGAAACTGCCCTCAGCTTTCAAAAAATATTATTTGATCAGGGCCTTATCTTTTTTTCCCAAGTGAAATTTTAATGCAGTAGTATTTAAAAATTTGGATGAAAATATGGGTGCGTAAAAGTTAATGAGAGGTTTGACACTGAATTCCCAGTGGATCAGGAATTTGTTCTAAAGGACCCCTATTAGTTAATATATACTTACTGTGAACTGCATGTGCTGTTTTGTGGTGGGTTGACCTTGGCTGGCTGCCAAACACCCACCCAGCCGTGCTCTCATTCCCTCTCCTCAACAGGACAGGGGGAGAAAAGTGGATGAAAAAAATCATGGGTCGAGATAAAGACAGGGAGATCCCTTACCAGTAACTTTCACAGGCAAAACAGACTTGAGGAAAGTTAATTTAATTTATTGACAATGAAAACAAAGAAATTAAAAACCCATCTTCTCTCCCACCTTTCCCCTCCTTTTTTTTTTTTCAGGCTCAACTTCACTCCTTCATTCCCAACTTACCCTCCCCCCTGCCCCCCAGTGGYGCAGGTGGATGGGGAATGGGGGGCTGTGGTCAKTCCATAACAGCTCCTCTCTGCTGTTCCTTCCTCCTCACACTTTTCCCTCCTCCAGCCTGGGGCCTTCCCATGGGCTGCAGTACTTCAGGATCAACCTGCTCCAGTGTGGGCTCTCCATGGGCTGTAGCTTCCTTCAGGGCACATCCACCTGCCCCAGCGGGGTCTCTGCCGGGGCCGCCGGGGCACCTCTGCCGGGGCGCCCGGAGCCCCTCCTCCCCTCCTCCCGCTCTCCCCTCGGGGCTCGCAGGGCTGTTTCTCACAGGGTTTCCCTCAGCCCTGGCTGCCGGGCAGCGTTTTGCCCTTCCTTACCCAGGCTGTCCCCGAGGCGTCCGCCCGTGGCTGAGGGGCTCAGCCRTGCCCTGCGGTGGGGCCCGTGGAGCCGGCTGGAACCGGCTGTGTCCGGCACCGGGCAGCCCCGGCCGCCCCGCACAGGGGCCGCCCTGCAGCACCCACTGCCAGCACCTGGGAACCTGCACCCAGTTGAAGATTAGACATAGTTATATATTGTATTTTTTCCACTCTCTTTGTTTAATCTTTACAAGCTATTTCATAGAAGTGGTAGGCACTTTCAAACTACAGTGAAAGCCTAGCCCACTAGAAATATTTTGTTCATGGTAATTTGTGTCTTAAATTTCTGAGGCTGTATATTTTAAAGCTGAATCTTATTTGACATCAGTATGGTTGCAGGCTCACAAAAAGGAAGAAGTAAAGATGTGTAGACCAGTCAGATTAACTACAACATCCCAGAAGATACTCTATACTATATTCTTAAACAATCAATGTATAAATACCTAGAGAATAAGAAGAGAGGAGAGAAAAAATAATCCTAATTCCTTCCTTTGTTGGGACAGTTTGCCTACTGGATGGTAGGGAGGCAATAAACAGGACTCAGTATACTTGAGTTGAAAAGGCTTTTGCCATTCTCTTGTTAAAGTGTTAGCATATACAAACAGGGAAACGCAGGAAATATGTTTTTGTTAAACTACAGTTCTCAGTCTCCAGAAGAATCACAAACGTTTGTAAAAATTATTGTAAATGTTAATTAAGTTATTAAAAATAACATGAAATTATTATCAAAAAAGTAAAAGGTAAACCAAAACAAAAAAAMMCAAAATATGAGTTATGCTGACTACTTGTTGGCAGCAATTTAGTGTTTCAGTGTACCAAAAGCCAATTCTTGCTGTCTCTTTTTGGTCTTCAGCTCTAGGACACCTGAGCTCCTGCCAAACATTAAGTGAGTTAGCTTTTCCCCATTCCCAGATGCTATGGGAAAGATCATCAGGCAACAAACAGCCATAAAGGGGGTTTTCATCTCTAAGAAGCCTGGGAAACACTGATATACAAGAAATTACAGTTGATTGAAAAACTCAGAGTGTAATGGTATCTAGCTCCTTATGAGAAGTGAAGGGCCTGGGAATAGATGGGTGGTCCCTGGGGTGTCTCCTTAGCCTGGTTGTAATCAGGTAACGGAAAACACACAGGCTGCACTGGAAACACCAGTGTGGGAAGTGCTGTGCATATGGTGGAGGAGTGTATGGGAATTCATAGCAGATTTCTTAATTTCTTCCATGATGAAAGGTGCAAAGATGTTGAACTAAGAAAAATTAATCCACTGCATAAGTGCAAGGTGACAATCTAAGAAGCACTGCAGAAGAAGATTTGGGGGTTGAATTGAATCACCAACTGAATATAAGGAAATAGTAATGCCTTATGTATAAAATGTATAAAAAAAGACAAATTTCATCCAGTATGTATTAATGTACGAGTTGTATGTGAGAAACCAGGTTATTTATTCTACTCTACTGATCAAGGAGTTATAAGATCTCATTTCAGGTTCCGTATGCAGTTGAGGAACCAGGGTTTCAGAAAGCCAAAACAAGTGAGAATTGTAGGCATCTTAGAAAACATTATGTATTAAGAAAGTTTAGTCTCTGAATTTACTCCATTTAGGATCAAAGGTTAGTAATCTTTTTTTAAAAAAAAAAAACAAGGAAGTCAGAGCAGCAGATATGATGGGAGTCTTGTGACTTTTCTTCTTCAATTGGCAATGCAGTGAACGGAAATATATTTTCTTGCTAAAATCTAGATTTGATATTGGAAAAATGTTTCATTCTAAGAATAACAATACTAGGAAAAGCTACCTAACACTTGGGTTTGGCATTTCCTTCAGAGTAATATTTCAATGCGACATTAAAAAAAATCTCTCATAAACACCAGTTTATAGTCTGTTTCATATTATCTGAGGTGCTCTGAACTACAAGTTTTCTTGAACTCCTTCCCACATCTGCAATGCTATGCAGAAGGGTATGGATCATAATGGTCAAAGATGAATATGACTTGAAGACAATTTTTTAAAATTGTCTGGGCAGGGAGGGAAGTCAATTAAAATAAGGACGCCCTCTCCCTCCCCCAAAAAAAGCCCAAAAAGTAAACAGGAAAGCCCAGTAAGAATATGTAGGTTATGTTTTTGTTAAGTTCAACCTATAGAAAAATAAATTAAATCCACAAAACCCTTAAATCCATCCTAAAATTTTTGACTGTTGCTTCGGAAGTTAAGTCGTGAAGAGTCGCTGTTCGTCCAGGATTTAACGAAGCATTACTGTAACGTTAGTATAAATAAGTGATTCTTTTTCCCCTTCTTAGAGTTGTCAATTTCATTTGAAAGAAATATCAGACAGTCTGAAGGTAGGCAGACCTTTTACTTGGTAGCTTTTCAATCTAATCACTGGCTATGAGGCCACTTGTGTTCAATGGTCTTATTACATCTTTTATCTTACTGTTATTATTGTATCTTGTTACCTCTAAAGACTTCATGAGGCTTAAGTTACTGCTGAACAAATACTTAAATCCTGCTATGCCACAAGCCAATTAAATATGATTAAATTAAAAGCTCCTTTCTGTTGTTATAACAATGAGAAATCATTAGTGCAATAAGTACTCTTCTTGCAGTATGTGAACTAAGTTCCAGTCCAAAAGGCAAACAGTTCTTTGAAAGAAAGATTTGCAATGATCCCACAACAATGTCTAAACCAGTGTTGTCTTTCTTTCACATGGAACAGTTATTTTGCTTGAATGTAGCACTGGTTATCTTATCATTTAAGGTATGCCCACATACCATCCTCGGTCAGCTATGAAGCCAAATGGTAGAAGAGGAATTATGAGATTATAATGCCCAGAGATGACGAGAGACATTATCGGTAGGACGATGACTATGTGAAGCTAGGAATATGCAGAATACAGAGCTGAATTCACTAAAAAGACCCCTCCTTATGCAAAAATAGAAACAGCATAGGGAGAAAGTCCCTCCATTGTCTCTAGCTGAGTTTAGATTATGTCACTGTCCAGACATGGAGAACAGTGAGAAGTAAGAAGCATTTTTCTTTGAGTGTTTTTTATCTTCTTGTTAATGACCTCAGCTTCATACAAAATGTTGCAAGGCACTACCAGTAATAACAGAAAGCCCTATGCTATAGTCTCCGTCCTTTGAGTACCATTCACTTAGGCCAAAAATGTTAATTGATTATTATTGATTCAGTAGTAATCTGTGAAAGATATCACTGTAAAACTCAGAAATTCTATTTTAATTTTGTTAATGTTCCTATTGCTGTCTCCACTGCACCTGTYCTAAGGATTAAAATCTCCCTTCAAAACACAGACATCATGTTACAAGTAGTAGATTTTAAAACTTGTATCTGAGTTTATATACAAAAAAAAATAACTTGAGGATTTTTGTTTTGTTCTGTTTTGAGTTTTTTTGCCCTTGAGGATCAAGAGGTGAAAGGCTAACTCTCTGAATTCCCTATTTTGGACCTTCCAGAARGTGAAATAAGTGAGGCTTTTGCTATCAGTTCAGGCATTGTAGTCTCTACTTTCTTTCGCTTTCCTTGATGTGTACGCTTACTTGCTGCAACTGCACAGCAGCTGCAGGAGGTTGTGGTATTGTGCCAATATGTTTGTGTTCTTCCCCAACAACTGTCTGCTACRTTTTCAAAGTGTATCGATCGCTCAGTATCCATGGATATAATTGCACCTCCTGTGGTCATGCCTACACTAGCCTGGGCACTGACAGCACTGGGGTAGCGGTGAAGAGAATTCTGACAGCCAGCTTACTTTCAAGCATCTCCAACATTCTTGTGTAGGCACTAGCAAGCTCAGGTTGCTGYAGTTTAATTGCTTTTGGCACTTCAAATAGCTAAATGAAGTCTAGATTGATGCTATRTGTACATACATCCATCTCTACTCTGATGACACATACTGCCCTATCTTAATATTCCTGATAGCAGTATACACTAGACATTTTTAACTTGATGATAATTTTGACTTTTAGAAATATGGGGGTATTGCCTGCTAGAGAAAAGCTATATTTTATCTCATTAGACCCTCATGAGGTGGAGAAGTATTTTTGAGGACTTTAAATATAAACATTACAGAGGAAGAGGTAAGGCACAGAAGTAGGGCACAGAAGTGTGACTGGTTTACCAGGGATCGATCAGCTGGGAAGTTTTTAGCAGAACAGCATCTCCAGAATCAAAGAAGAAAACCCTAATCGTTAGGTTATCCACGTTCTTTTTGTTTGTTTGCTTGCTTCAGTAAATAATTTCTTAAATTTTAACTATAATATGAGAACCCTGTAGATGTGTATTTGTTTTTTTTCTCTTGCTACTTTCACTTGTGACATAACATCTACTGATTCCACCCTGGATAAGCAAAAACATTTGTGAGAAAGAGCAAAATTATTTAATAAAGATTTGCCAGATAAACTTGATTGCTTCTTTGATAGAATTATAAAATTAGTGGATGAAAGAAAATCATAATAGCATATGCATTTCCAATTAATTAAGGAAAACATTTGATACTGCATTCTATAAAAGCTCTTCTATCAAAATTAATTTAAATTGGGTTGAATATGAATGATATCATGTGGAATAACCACTGGTGGAAGATAGTAAACAAAGGGAAATTGTGAGCTGCAAAACAGTGATTTAGGAGGAAATGACTGCTGGCTTACTACCAGAGAAGGAAGTCAGGTTATATTCTGTTCCTCCACTAATGACTCTAGAAGGGAGAATGAACAGCACATTAATTAATTTGCAGAGGGTACTAACTTGGGAGGAACTATAAAAGCTAAAGTGCTATGAGGTGTACTTCTGCACTTCAGTGCAGGAGGTGAACTTGAATCCTAAACAAAAGCTGAAAAATATCAACAAACAGATTTTATGTAAAATTTTCCAAAATCCAATTTTTGTGATGTAAGCTGCAGTTTAGCAAAATTCTTATGCATATTGTAAGCTCTMATTGACTTCAGTAAGTGTTAATCATAAGCTCACATGTTGTGTGGAATAACGAAGCAGTTAAGCACAGGTTTAAGATTAAGCTTATGCTTAAGTTCTTTGCTGATGTAAATTCTATAAAGCACAGATGAAACCTAAAAATAAAAGTATAAGAATGTTAGAAAGATGTAAATGTGATCCTGCATTAATAAGCTTTCTGTTGTATGGCCTAGGTTACTACCTGGAAATAGGATTAAGGAGAATGAGGAAAGAAAGCATAATTTTATTTACCATGATATGAATCACAAATAAACCTTTGTGTCCTCAGACATTCTCCTGATGCATCTCCCCCCCTCTCCCCTTTTCTTAAAATATAGCACACTAAGAGAAATTAAATAACTGCTTGAGAAAGTGAATTTGTTAGTGCAAGGGATGAAGTTTAAGAAGAAATCATACTCTATTGAAATCARTGGTAAAAATCCCACAAAATCTAGTGAGGATTAAAATTTTACCAGGATATGGGGATGGCATGCTCCTATGCAGACCTCCACCTCACACTGTAACCTTTGCAACCTCAGAAGCAAGATAGTATAGGAGCTCCTTTTTAGTCCATCATGAAAAAGAAATTGCATGACCTAAAAGAACTTCCCCTTATGGGTTGGAGAAGGGGTGGGGAGTCAAGAAGGGGTAAAAATCATTTGAGAGAAAATGAGCACTTCTAAGGTATTCCTCCACTTTCAAAACAAACAAAAAAATCCAAAAAAAAAAAAAAAAAAAAAAAAAAAAAGTGGAGAACCCTGCCAAGACTATGCTTGTGGTTGTGTAGCTTTTTTCTCCAGCTTCTACCCAGAAGGGTCCCAGCAAGGACTGAATGGTATCACCCTAGAATCAGAATAAAGGCAACTAGGGAGCACATTTGAAGTGCAAACAATTCACAAAAGAACGGCTGTGTGCGGCAATGCTCGCCTGCTGTGGATCAGCACATGAAGCTGATGTTCATGTTGTGCTCCCATATGTGGAACAGGATGAACACTRTGAATCCCTTCCCTACCTGACACTGCTTACATGCAGCCACAAATCATTTCTTGATTAAAATCAGTTTTGCAGGAGGGATGCCTCTAGATTAATTTTTTATTTGCAGCAAAGCTGGATACAAGGGAGAATACAAACCTGTGAATTAATTATTTTGTGGCTGGAAAGGGAGGAAGGCTTCCAACAATTAAATTTTCAAAATACTTCCAGGTTGTCACCCAAGTAGGCTGGGGTGTACTTAGAGTCCAATTGAAAAATGGAGGTAGATATTGTCACTGAGTATATAAATCAGTAGGAATGTGAATGTTAGCCAAAAGAGCTGAGCAACTACAGAACTAGACTTTATGTGAGCAACATCCCCAGCCAGCTTCAATTTCACACATGCGATGTCCTTGGGATGGGTATTTAGCATCTGACAATTCACTGCCTCCTCAACCATGGCCAGACCTAATTTATTATTAAAGGCAAATGAAAGGTCAGGGATTTTATCAAGAACAGAACAATCCTTTAACCAATGTCACACTATTTTTGCAAAGAGAAGATTGCACRGTCAGAATCAGACTTGAAAAATGGTGTGAATGCAATGCTGGGATATTTGCCTTGGATCCCCAGCAGAAGAAGATATATTTGTGCTAATAGTGCTAACTGAATCTTAGGGGAACAGTGATGTAACCAAACAGAGGTTTAGAAAGGACAGAGGAAAGACACATATCCTTCAGCAATTTCTTTCTGGTTTTAGAGATTTTAAGGAAAAGGTAAGGAACTCCACACCAGTCAGAGCTGTGCAATTTCCAGTAACGAAATGGGACGGAAAGAGAAGTGCAGAAGCAGAGGATAATGGAAGCGAGGAGAATCAGCTAAAGACTTCATAGTATCTAATTCATTCATCCTCTTCCCTGATAAATTCACAATGTCCACAGTGAGAGAAGTCCTTTTTATAGCACCAGCCAGCAAAGTTCAGTGTACAATGACAGCATTTGTTGGTTCATCAGGTTACTCAGATTGCAAAGTAGAATATGAGAATGCTGTTGGAAATGGGCAAGGAGCTCACATGGACACAGCTAAGCCTCTGACAATTTATTTCTAGTTTTGTCTCAGGACAAGACATGAATACCTTCAATATTCATTTAAATTCTTAAAATGTGGAAGAATTTGCTTTTCTGCAGGTGAGGGCAGGGGAAGTTCTCTTAAGAAACTGATTTTTGTGGTGCTATGGCTACTGAGTGACAACGTCTTCCAGGTCCAGGAAGGGATTCAGCAAGGAAAGGCTCAGTTAAGGTTTGGTAGTTTACACATATGAAGTTCATTCTGTTTCTGGGTGTAAATTTAAGGATAATTAAAGGAAGAAAGTATAAATTTATAGACAAACTAGTCCGTCTATTTGCTGACATGAATAGAAATTACTTTAAAAAAAAAAAATTTGTAATGATGTCCAAGAGTGTGTATCATTAAGATTTCATTAGTGTAATGGGAAGAGAATTCAGTGTATTATATATTCCTGAATATTCCAGCTTGTCTTTTTTTYAGAATCACGTGGATGAGTTGTAGAAACTGTCCTGGTTCCAACTGGGACAGAGTTAACTCTCTTCCCAGTAGCTGGAGGGGGTGCTGTGTTTTGGGTTTGGTAATGAAAGGAACGTTGATGGCCCATTGATGCTTTGGTTGTTGCTGGGTGGTTCTTGCACCAAGGACTTTTCAGCCGCCCATGCTCTGCCAGGTGCAGGGGGAGCTGGGGGGAGCATAGCCAGGGTGGTTGACCCAGCTGGCCAATGAGGTATTCTTTACCATGTGACATCATGCCCAGCATAAAAACCGGRGGGCTCTGGGGATTGGGCACGCAGKTCCTTCGGAACACGTGGGGGTGAGCAGTTGCACTGTGTATCACCTGTTTTGTATATTCTGTTATTGTTGTTGCTATTATTGTTGTTACTATCATTGTTGTTACTATCATTGTTGTTATTACTGTTCTACTTTGTTTTATTTCCATTATTAAACTGTTTTTATCTCAACCCGCGGGTTTTCCTTYGTGTGCCCTCCCGATTCTCTCCCCCATCCTACCGGAGTGGGGGGGTGAGCGAGCGGCTGCGTGGTGTTTAGTTGCTGGGTGGGGTTAAACCACAACAAAACTGGTATGTGAATCTGTGAACAAAGTGTTATGCTTTTGGTTCGATGGTGCATCCGCAGCTTTCTCTGCACATTCACTGCAGAATCTCAATACTGTATTACTAGGTTCATACAAAGAGACAAAGTATGAAGAATGATACCTATGAGTGATTCATGAGGACTGGTGCTTAGGCCTATATGCTCTCAGAAGCCAGCAAAGCTACATTTCATTGGCAAAAGGAACAAGTAGGACACAAGTAGGATGAATGCATAATTGTACACATTACTAATTTTTTGAAGGAGTTTAGTTAATCATTAAGAAACAGATTTAGAGCAGGTCTAGGGCATCTTCCCAGCAGGAGATAGTAGAAAGATAGTAGAATACTGGAGCAGAGGATATTGCAGGCAGATACTAACTCTTGCTCACAGAAACAAAAAATTATGAAACCTCAGTAACCAGAAGTACTGGTAGCTACCAAAAAATATTGGCACTGACGTGTAAGCATTCCCCATGGTGTAAAATTCTCCCAGAAAGGAGCAGGTTTATATTTTACCTGATGGTCTGGAACGAACTGTTATGGAATTGGTACCTATAGCAAATAATGGAAAGGTTGGGGGAAGAAGCAAATTAGTGTTTTACTGGTGCTTTCTGGGGGCAAGTATCACAAGTGATTTCTTTTGTAGGATGTTCAGTTCCCTGGTAGACTAAAGGAATTTTGGGAGATGTGTTTGCAAAGGAAGCTACAGCAGGAGAGGTCAAGGTTCCTGATAACAGGTACAGCAACTGTAAGATGCTAGTAGTGRTCAGATACGCACTGTAGCAAAAAAATGACTGGTGACCCAGTAACAGCTGGAAATGGTTATGAAAACAGAACAGCTTGCTCCATCATTCCTGGATAGTTCTTAAATGGGACAAAGAAACAATGTTCCAGCCTCAGTGAGCCACCACCTTCACATCTTGCCCACCCTACAGCGGTTCTCCGCCTGTAGTAACAAGAGTGCAGCACTTCCATACTCCATGCTGAGCACCRTGTGGGTCTTTGTAGGATTAACACCTCAGAAATCTAGGAAGCAATAGTGAATAAAGAAATGTCATRGTCACACTTGCAGCAAGCTAACATTGAGTACGCAATGTGATATTGGAGCAAAAATAGCTAATACAATTTGGTGCTAAATTCTCACAGGTGTCTTGCTACAGAGAATATTATTTTCTTTCTGTACAGCTGCAGTATGACTATATTCAGAATGCTGCATTAAATGTAGGGCACCTCATTGCCAGAAAAATATTGAAAATATTTCAGAGAAGAGGATTAAAAACAATTAGGGAGGTGGAGGGTTCATTTAGGAGGAAAGATTATAAGAGTCAAATATGCATAGATTGGATGGCTGACAGAAGTCCACTGATATGTGAAGGGTAAGAAAACACTGGAAGATAGAGATTATTTAGGATGTTAAATGGAATAATAGCATATGATATGTCCCAATCTAAGTTCCATTATTCCTAGATACACCATATTTTACTAGACTAAATAATTCCCCTGACAGTGATGTCTATTAGGCTGTCAGAGGACTGGCTTGTGCAGCAAGGTTAGCTTATAAATTGCAGTACTTTTCAGAGATGTGACAATACATTTTCTTACAGAGCAGAACTTCAACAACAAATACTAACCACAAGGCTTGTCAGGATCTGCAGCAGCAGCTTTTGCCMTGCCACTTCCTTCTCTTTCACCTTGTTTTGGACATTTTTTTGTTTTGCTGTCTGCTCTTGACAAACAGTTGGCTCCCTTGGTTCTCTGCCTCTCCAGCTGGCAAACCTGGAGCAATTATCTGTCTTCCTGGACCAATTGCTATCCCCACCAACCAGTGACTATTTCTCACAAGCATAAATAAGTATTTGGGTAGCAAAGAGAAACCACATACACTGTAGCTACAAACAACCAGATGCAGAAGGGTATCAGGAGGCAGGACAAATGTGTGTACATCTCATTTTTGCATCCATTTATGCTATATATAACAGCCTTTTCATTTGGAGCAGACCATTCTGTGATCCGGACTTTCAATTTTATTTGCAAATTAACAAATTACAAATGGGATAAAAGCCCCATTTCTAAAACTAAATAAAACAAAATACTTGCAAATGAGCAAGATTATATCCTACTAAGTTTTTTGTTAATTATTTCATGCCTCTCGTCCTCTCTTTTGTTTTCCTTATTCTCCCAGCAACTCTTACACTACAGTATTCCATCAGAAGCTGAAAAGTATTTGAGCTTCACATCTATTTTGTCATGCTTACTCACACCTGCAGATTCGTCTAGTAAGCTCTGTTTAATGACACTCACAAGTATTGCTTTAGAATCATGAAGTTTCAGAACAAAAATATTATTCTTCAGCTAAGATTTCTATAGTTAATCTCCCTATTGCTTTGTGTGCATGAATATGTGTACACACACAGACACACGCACACATATGATTTGCTCTATTAAATGACATTTTGCTCTTATTGCAGTGCACACTTCAAGAGCAGTGTAGCAGTGAGCAAATAGATCAATATGAGGCTCTCTAACTCTTTAACAAATATAGTATAGGATGTGTGCTTGAATGCCTTATATCTTAATCATGTTTTCTTTCAGGGTCAGCAGACAGAAACTCTGTTTCTCTAAATGTCTTTATGGATACTGCCTATAAGCAATTTTTTTTGAGTTTTATCTTCTTGTGTTGTTTGTAGCTTGGAAAAAACTAGATAACAGAAATAAAACCAGACCTTTCAGAGGCAAAACTATAAAATTAATGGTCCTGTATAATTCATTCAAAATAGGAAGACAATATGGCCCAACTTTCATACCTGTTACGCTGAAAAATTACAACTGACCCCAGCAATCTTCCTAGAGGAGATGTAACAAAAAGTTTTAGATAAATATTTGGTAGTTTAAATGTATACAATGTTGGTAAACTACTGGGGAAGGGCACAAATATGAATGTTATACCTTCAGATATTGTAATTCTTTTGGTTATACTGGGATTTAAATCCACATAGCAAGTACAGAGCTCACCCTCCAAAAAAAAAAAATCTGTATCCATGTTTCATTACATCTATATGTGTTCAAAATATACAGATCTGGGCCTTTATATCTTTTTGGAGATTGGAACRGTTTGAGGGGTTATAAAGTAAATAAGAGGAGATTTCAAGTTTGTTGCTCAAAAAAATTCACCAAAACCACAACTCCCTCCCCCAAATCTCCGGTTGCTTTCATAATGGAGTGGTAACACCTTACCTGAAATATATAGGTATAGTGCATTTGATGATGTGAAACTTCTGCTTTAGCCTTTGTATGGTCTGTGCTCTAGAAATAATGCAGAAGTGTGCAGTGGTTCTGGCAGTATTTTAAGCTATTTTATGCCATAATTATACTTATGAAGCAAAAAAGTCCTGTCTCCCTAATCCTGGTCTGATGAGGTCAGGAAGGGCATGTGACTGTTCCACATGGCAGCGATTTCAAACTACCCTTTCGTGAAATATTTGTGGAGCTTTGATGTTACTCTACTAGTGGCACTGACATATGAATTAGTAGTGTCCTGGCCCACATTATTAATCTCAGCATCTGACTTTTGTGATGGAGTTTGCTCATGTCAGCAGATTGCATTTGATGAACTGATTAGTTTATATCCATTGCTATTTTCAAATACATTTTGTTTCCTCCCTCATTTGTTCTCTGTCAAGAATTAGTAGAAAGTTTTATGCCTTAATATCATTGGTACCTTTGTGCAAGGATCGCTGCTTTGTGTTATGAAGTGGTTGGCTGTTGCCGATGCCACCAGACCTGCAGTGGTCATTGATATGATGACACCAGGATGCTCGAGTCGTCAATCCACATATTCCCCTTGCTTACCTGAGGAAGCATCTGCTCCATCCTCTGTGGCCCTTGTGACCATGGGAACAGGGCTGGCACTTGTGGTGYGGTCAGAAAAACAGGTCTGTTTCTTTGTCCTGCTCCAGTGGCAGTGGTTGTGCCCAAGGCTGCCAACAGGTACCCCCAGAACAGGAACAGTGTATGACTTGCATATCTTATTTTTCTCATTTCCTGACCTTAATTTTCACCACCCTTGTACCTCACTTTCTCCACCTAGCTAAGCAACCTGTTCTATTTACTCTTTTTTCCAACATTCCCAGTTTTGTTGCAACTGTACATAAACTTGGTATTTATGATACTGTTGCCTAGGTAATCTCAGTGCTATATGGAACTGGCCTTGCAAGACTGTTCCCAAAAATGCTCCCAGTGCTCCCCTCCAACTGTCTGTGAGGTTCAGTCACTTCTCCCATAACTCCCCCTTAACCACCTGTGACACCCAGCCATCCCTCATGACACCATCTGTAACTTCTGTCAGATTCTCACACTGTTTTCTGTCATGTCGAGGAGTTTCTCATGCCACGTCTTGTAGTCTTCCATGTCCTTGTCAATTAGCTGAACCTCTCTTAAACTAGTCATTCACCTGCAGCTGTAACATCTTGAACTATGTGTTATTAGAGAGTTTACGTACTTAAACTTGTACAAACTCAGAGGTGCTGGAGGAACTGCATTTATAGTACATGAACAGATTTTTTATTAGATAGTTGATAATGTTGCCTATGGTTGCCCAGTGAGCAAACTGTATTTCAAAAGCATCATTACMTATCAGAGGACAGCTTTTCATGAATAGGCAAGTGTCTCGATCCAATGTCGGGGGAGGTTTCAATGTGATCCCAGGAGCGAGATTAAGACACAAATGAGGTCAAATGCCGTACGCCCAAAACAGATTTTATTGTCAAAAGTAAAAATCAGTAGCGATAGGGTAGAATAGAATAAAAAGACAGCAATCAAGCAAGCATTCGGGATAGAGTTGCAAGAATAGTCACTACCATGGATCCGCGGCGTTCTGGGGGTCCAAGTCTCTCAGTGTTCCGGCGGTGGGCAATCGCGCAGGGCTTGTCTTGGCAGTCCCTTTTATTCTTATTCAGGGGCTGCAGTTTCCATGACAACGGCACGTACTTGCACATCTCCACATTCCTGCACACGCACATACACTTCACAGGGCTCCAGTGTGCTCTTCACGCGACTGCCGCCTGACTCGGCGGCGCGAGACCTGGCAGGATGTTYTGCACAAGCCGGGGGTCTCTGTGGCCCTGCAGCCACTCCCATCGTATTCCACGGCCAGAGGAGTCTCCACCCAGACAAGCAATCTTTGAGACAAACATTTTACATTTCAGTCCCTTACAGCAAGTCATAAGATGACACCCTTATTAAAGTTCTTTTCACAACTAAGTGTTAGAGGAATGCCTCTAAGACTTTACAACCTCGTTGATACCTCTTTTTCTAATAGAGTGCAATGGGAAGCATACTGGGAAGTACAGGTTACTGAGTGCCATAGATTTAGGCATTTAGAATCATAGAATCATAGAATCATTAAGGCTGGAAAAGACCTTTAAGATCATCAAGTCCAACCATCAACCGAGCACCCATGCCCACTAAACCATGTTTGCAAGGGCATGGGGCAGCAAAGCATGTCCAAGCTGCAGGAGGTGGCYGCGTGTCCAGCTGGTGGAAAGTTACCTGTCTTGGGAAGCATAAGTGATAGCTGGCTGGAAGACAACACAAAAATCGGGAGAGGGCATGAAATTCAAGGGTCTCTCTGAATAAGTGGCAATTATACACTCTTAAAAAAGACTGATTGGATTGCTGCAATCAGATGTGACAACTGCGTAACCTCCACCAATTCTTATTATCCTTTAGAAAACAGAACAGTCTTTTAGTACCATCATTTATATTTTGATAAAAGAGATTCACTGTATGAAAACAGCATGAATACTTACAATAGAATGTAAGAAATGGTGATTTTTGAAACCATGCTAGAGGTACGGTGCCCAGAAGCATTTTCTTTTGTCTATTATCAGGCATCATGGCAGTGCCTTTTCTCTTCAGTACAATGCATATCACTTGTTTGCTTTGGTTAAAAGTGAGAGAACTCAAGTCTTTATTATCCTTAGCAGTGGGCTGGCAAAAATATGTCTCAATGAATTTTTTTATAAATCTAAACTGTAAAATAATATCTAATGAAGATGCTGCATTTTGCAAGAAGCAACTACTGCACAAAGCATTCAGAGTCCTTGCAAATTATGATCCCTAGAAAAGCATAATTCTGATTAATTCTCTCCCTCACATTGATCAGGATATCAGAAGAGGTAAAAAAACCCTCTGTGTGATGTGCAATCACTCACTAATGTAAAAAGACAGCAAAATTCAATGTTTCAGTTTAGGAATAAAACTGATCTAGAGATATCTGATCAAAGAATTTTCAGAAGAAAAAGGTGGTTTACCCAAAATTAAAAATTTATGTGGAACAACTTTTGATTTTATTAGCAATATGAGTCAAAACAAAGAACTGCATTTCAGATTCTTATAACTAAATTATTATTTTTAATTATGCAAATGCATTCATTTTGATTGTGTTTAATAAAGTGTCGYGGTTTAACCCCACCTGGCAACTAAGCACYGCAGAGTCGCTCACTCACTCCCTGCCCCCGGTGGGATGGGGAAGAAAATCAGAAGGGTAAAAGTGAGAAAAATTGTAGGTTGAGATAGACAGTTTAATAATTGAAAAAAAMCCCCATAAATAATAACAAWAATAATAATGATAATGATGATGTAAGGAATATAAAAAAAATAACAAAGAGAGAGAAAAATAAAACCCAGGAAAAGACAAGTGATGCAAATGAAAACAAATGCTAATCACCAACTAACCGATGCCAAGCCAGTCCCTGAGCAGCATGCCCCCTGCCAACCTCCCCCCTAGTTTTATTGCTGAGCATGACATCATATGGTATGGAATATCCCTTTCGTCAGTTGGGGTCAGCTGTCCCAGCTGTGTCCCCTCCCAGCTTCTTGTGCACCCCCAGCCCACTCGCTGGTGGGGTGGGGTGAGAAGCAGAAAAGGCCTTGGCTCTGTGTAAGCACTGCTCAGCAGTAACGAAAACATCCCCGTATTATCAACACTGTTTTCAGCACAAATCCAAAACATAGCCCCATACTAGCTACTATGAAGAAAATTAACTCTACCCCAGCCAAAACCGGMACAAAGCATTACATTGCATTTCACCCTCTACCCATTCTTTCCAATATACAGGGCTACATGGAAAAACACTTCTTCAGACACCAATATTTTATCTTCCATCTGACTGAGCTGCATAGAACCTCACAGGAGTAACAGGACTCTTGGTTAGTTCGGGGAAATAAGGTTTGTTCATAAATCCTGTCCTTTAAAAGAAAATCAGGGCTGGAGACTCCGAGATAACCATTCCTTAGGTCAAAGGCTCATGGCAAGAAAATAGGTCTGACTGAAATGACACTCCTTCCCCTGCAATAAAAGAAAGAGGAAAAAAAGAAAATTAAATGAGATGATGATAAGAGGGTTCAATAATTTACTGATATCTTGGTTAAATTTAGATATTTAGAAGAATTTAGATATTTCTTGAGGTTCATTTCAGAAATACAGATAGCATACGGGAAGATGAATGCATGCTTCACATACATAGATGATTTACAATCTTTGGAAGACAGACATAGAATTTGGCGACTATTTTATTAATTGAAAAGTAGTTCCAGAAGGATTTAAATTAGGTCACGTGTCCTTGGTTTGGTGTTAAAAAAAATAACAAAGTTTTGAAAATTTCAAAGCATTCTATTTGGAATTATTTTAACAGAATGCTTTATTTTAGATCTTTTTAAGCCTTTCATTTTTAAAATAAATATTTTTTCATTTTGACAAAGAATGTATTCTTATTTAGGATTGGCATTTTTTAAAACGATAAAGAGGGGTTAGGTAGTCACACATTCCAGATCGAATAAAATATTTTGATGTGACCTTAAAGGTTTTAAAAACACTTTTGATAACAATGTTTTGGTTTGGTCTAAACTAATTTGTTTTCTGCAKCTTATTTAAATTGCACATCAGACTTAAAAATCCACTATTCTCTAAACTTGCACTGCAACACTAGCAATGAAGAAAACATCTGATAGGGTTTGAAATATATCTGCAGTATAAGTTTAAATAGGTTTAGAGGAAATTTTAAATATTTGATTGCAGATTTATACAAGTTTCATACTCTGAAGCCGTGGCAGAGATTACTGTTTTCACATATTCTTTCTTTCATGCGTCAGATATACCCATCCTATCTTGTCATCAGTACCTTTTGCAGATTATTAGAATCTTTATTGATAATCACATTCAGATGCAGAAAATGTATACAGCAGAGAGTGCAGAAACTGACAGACTGCATAATCTACTCCTCTAGATGGATAGCATGCACTGTGATTAGCCAAACTAGCTGTGTTCTTTGACACGTGATGAACCATGAGGAAGACGTAGAGCTCTTTCTATATTTCATATTCAGAAGTACTCTCTTTAACATGAACAACCTTTCATTTTTTGTCTTTGAATAACAATTTGCCAAACAGGATAACAATTAGTAACTGACTTGAATACTGCTACATGCGGATTGAATCCAAATACACAAAATTAAAAGAAAATTTTAAAAGTGTAATTTTACTTGAGCTAAGCTTCTGACAGTATTCATGTACATGAAAGAGTATTTATATTTTTCTTTTTAGTTTACTTTCATTTCTTCTTGCAAGAGCTGAAGAGTTCTATTTTAATTGCACAGAATTACATTGTCAGAATTTTGAGAACTGTAAAACAAAGCTTTTAAGTACCAGAAAAGCAGAGTTGCATGTGAAATATATAGACCTCAAGACACATCATAAAGCTTTCTTTTAGTTACCTCCAAAAGGTATACATTAATAATGGATTCTAGAGACAAAGCTAAGACCAGGAGTAAAGTGTTTTAAGTTTTTGAGTTGAAAACCTATTTAGACATTTCCCTAAAATAATATATATCCAAGTTTCCCATGTATTTATTGGCCTGTCATCCCATCCCAGCAAAAGTCTGGAGCTCTTGACTTTCCACTCAATTTTTATCACAGGCTTTATGCTACAGAAAAATTCAACAGTCCTAGCCACGTTGAAGTCAAGGCTTTGAAGGAGGAAGGGGAGTAGAGAGTGCAGGAGCAAGACCACAATTACCAACTAGATAAGAATGATATAGATGGAATTATGGTTTAGTTTTTAGATTTGGATTGCGAACTAGATATTAAAATAACTAAAATGTTAAAGTAGTGCCAACCTTTGCTGGACAATCTGAACATGAAAGATCGTTACGAACATTGCTGGTTTTTTGGAAGGTGGCAGGGAATAGCTAGATACCTGTAAGACAGTTGCCCTTATYAAATCAAAATTCTTTGTAGGTCTGATATTATTTGGATGACTTGCACAGCTGTGGTATGACTGTGTTATTGCCTAATATCAGCAAAGCAGGGATGGGTAAAAAACTGTTCTTACCTCAAACACATCAACAGAAAACCTACCAGAGAAAATAAGAACATGACAGCTGATTTCCTTGTATATTAAAGGTTTCTGTAACCTGGGATTTTGGCTGGCTTGACATTCTCTAAAGAGAGGGAGAGAGAAGTTGTCCTCTGCCAGGGACAGCACTGGAAGCAATCTATGAAAACATAAAGAACTGTCTTGAAATCCACAGCTCCCCATAGAGTGAGTTTACCTGAGACTGCTTAATGTCATTTCTCTCAGATTCCTCTCAGCACACAGTTCTGAAGAACCTGTGAATTTATTGAAGTAAGATTTTAAAGAGAACAGGTAAAACTGTTAAGTTTGTATTAACAGCTAGCTATGAAGGTGAAATCAAATTGGTTTAGCTCATATTATAGGTGGGTCCAAATACAGGGTTTTGGCAGAGGATAAATTAAGGTCTTGTTTTAGCAAAATATTTAAACATGATGAAGTGTTTTGCTTTCATTAAGAATTGTGTGGTTTGCTGAATAAGAACATCCTTTTGCAATTACTTAGGCAAAATAAAATAAACTATCTCTTTCTGAGCTTCATGACGATGGATCTTCAATGCTTATACCTTTGCAGGCAAATTTAACCTTACCCTGTGTATATCTGTTCAACTATGTCCATTCTGCCCGTATTACGGATATAGCTCATGTTTACACAGCTCCAAATTTTGCAATCCACAGAATGAATGACATTCAGTTTGGCTGCAGTGGGACAGGAGTTTAAACACTGTTTATGGTATCACAGGCAAATGCCTGAACCTTACAAAGCATCTGCCTCTAATCGTTAGGGAAATTCACCTTCTGCCTTACAGACAAGGCCTGAAGGGATGGCAGTAGTGATGTAGCTCTTCTTTTCCTCCTAATTTGTTCCCATCTGTCCGTGACTCAGACAGACCAGACACAGAGTAGCCAGTTTAGACAATTATAACCTAACATTATAAGGTGCTAGTGCTCAACTGGTGGCTGAAGCTCAGTGGTTTTCATGAAAATACTAAGGCAGTTTTGAACTGAATTCCCCAAAGGAAAAGTGCTATATCCCTACATGCATGTTCTCTCATCAGTTAGCAGTGACAAAAGCTGAAATTTCAAATAACAATTTAAGTGAGCAAAAAATCTATACAAGTGTCTGTTATATATCTTTACTAATCCAAAAGCATTTTTAGAGGTATTGTTTTGCAAGAATGCTTTGGTAAAAATCAGTAATATATATTTCTTGTTGTTTTTAGAAAAGAGATGGCCTTTTTTTTTTCCCCATGTGTGAGAATCTAAATGTTAAAACTGAAATATGTATTGCATTATTTTCTTTCCCCCTGCTGTTTTGGAAAAAATTATGGTATGCATGGGCATTATTCTTCATGGCAAATTGTTTAGTTTTTGCTCTTAAACATATTTTACCCTGTAAAAATGTGCACTTCATATTAAAATGAAATGAAGCTATTCTATTTATGTATTCTGAATCATTAGCTCTCTTACATAACTGTTTATAAATATATTTTTACTGTTCTTTTTTCTTTTATATGTCTCAAATTATCCAAGCAGTATCTGCACTTAAGTAACTCRAATTCTTTTAATTATGACTTAACTTTAGAGATGTACAGTTAAAGAATCTATGAGTAAAACTTCTAGAGACAATAAAATAAGTTTGGTTAAAACTGAAATATTCTCCTGCAGCTTCACTTACAACTAAAGGGTTACTATTACTAAGCACATGAAATGTGTGGCTAACACTTGAAAAATGAATGTTTTATTTTACACATTTCCATGTTTCCTGGCTTTCTGGAACAGGAAGCTGCATTAATAGACTTCTGTGAGAAAGTACACTTGGCATTTTCAGCCCTAGAAACTTCTAGTTTCAGGATACTTATAGGGAGATGTTCTTCAGAGAATATCCAACCAATTTCATCCACTCATATGGTTATTTTAACAAACTCTACAAAGATAAATTACACCTGCAAGCCATGCTGAGAAATATTTTGCTAGTTTTATAATCTTGCAATTTGAATCAAGAATAGAAACTTTTCAGTGTTTTAAAATATAAAATAAAGTAATTGCAAACTGAGGTAGAATAACAATGACAGTAATGTACGAAGCAACAGACAAATTTTAAAAGCAACACTTTAAATGTTATTAGAAAACAGTTTTCTTAATCCAAGTTCAACTATTGCCTTTTTTTGCTTTGCTAGAATTTTCTACTCTCTCTTAAATACTTAAAGTATTTAAGTATACCTGCTAGCATTTTTTTCATCTAGAATCAGAGATTTACTGTTACATCTGTTACTTATTACAGCCAGACAGAATTATTATTTTATTATGCATGGTTAATTCCACTTGTCAGGACCCTGAAGTCATTGACTCTGCCCAGTCTTCTCCGGGGCCTTCCTCCAGTCCTGTCCATGGCCCAGGACCCCATTTCAACACCCCCCCAGGGCTGTCAATCCTTACTCCAAACCCAGACACCAGCAACCGTAGATGGACCTCAGGTACACGCTTGTAGCCATGTCCTCAGCCCCATCTCTGCCCCCGTGTCCTGCTGCTGAATGTACCCTGACACTGGTGCATCGCGTTGCTTGCCTTGCCTGGGGCTGTCAATAGACCCCACTACAGGACCCAGCTCCACTCAACATGGTCAATCCCTGAGAGACAGTGCCCATTGGAGAGGATACTGGCTGCCCTAGGGTCACCTTGGATCCCAGTTCCCCATCTCTTAGGGAGCAGGCAGCCCTTGCTGCACCTTGACATCACTTTTTCCTATTTTTAAACTGCTCTTCATACCTTTCTCAGAGATGTTATTTTGTTGTTCATTCATTTGATTGTTTTCCCTCAAACTAGTTATATTACCCTTTCTGAAATTAATCTCAATGAAAAAAAAAAGAAAATCCAAAACCAAAACAAACCCACMCCACTAAAAGTGTGACAGGGTGGGATTGGTTTGGAAAAAATCTTTCCTCTAGTCTGAAAGAAGGTGACCTACTGCTTCCAAAGGCCTAAGACTATCAACAGCAGAAGAGGTAGTCTGTGTCATAAAGTATGATAAATTCTATTTATATAGGATATGTAGAGCCTCCACTCTAGAGGAGCCCGGGGGAGGGGAAAGAGGGGAAAACATTCATGGATATTGGTCTGTGTGAAGTTCACTGGCTTTCTTTTTTTTTTTTTTTAAAATAATTATCTGAAAACTTTCCTTTTTACCTTAAGAAAAGAAAGAGATTACATGGGCACCAAAGCTACAAATTCAGTAGTGCTGCAGGTACAGGTGGGATGTACTCCTCAATTCTACAGCAAGTGCTTCACCATCCATTTAGCTACTGATGACTGTTCACTCATACTCCTCCATTGTGTTGCCAGAGCACTCTGGGATAGAAAACATTCAACCAAGAAGTAATTCTGTCTGAAGGTCTCCTCTCAGAATCTAGCACTGAAAAAAAAAAAACCAACAAAAAACAAAAAAACCCTGCAAACAATAAGTTACATTTTCTTTTTCATTGATGTTTTTCTCCATGGAAGTGTTTAAAACCAAACCCTCTACAGGGTAGTAGTCTTTCTTTTGTTTTAAATATCTTTTTTTACTATTATCTAAACCATTAAATGTGCACATATAACATTTGAACTTACCTGTCTCCTTCTCATTCCCTCGTGATGGATAATTGCTTATTTGTAAATTACCAGCTAACTATGCATGAAATCTGGTACACGGTAAGAAACAAGCATAAATGTATTCTGTTAATAGTAATTATGAGTTTAATTTAATTTCTTATTGGCATTTTTTTAACCTAAGGAGTTTATTTTTAAATGTGTTGGAATAAAGTCTAAAAAAAAAAGCTCTTGATTTGGGAATGTAGTTTATTAAATTTAATAATATCGTGCACTAATTATCATGGGATTAATTATATTAACTATTTTAAGTGTAGAAGATATAACTACTATGGGAATTTGATTAATAGAAAAGCCTATGGGGACAGTTCATGGGGTGTCTTCTTCAGGATGTTTAACAGTCTTGTCTTGATGCTGCAAATCAACCTGCATCATCTACGAAGCCCTGTAAGCACTGGCAGAGAGGAAAGTTAAACACATGCTTAGGTGCTTTGTTGGACTGGGAGCAAAGTACTTAGCTCTGGACATGTTTTAAAGGTCAAGGAAAACAATTTAAAACCATGGGGATATACATTTAGCACCATTTATTGGTCTTCAGTAATAATCAGAATCCTACAAAAAAAAAAAAAAAACACAAACACACCTAAAACAAACAAACAAACCAACTGAGAAACCGAAACAAAAAATCCCCACCTCCTACCTAGCTTCTGACCTGCTCTCAATATCTCCTCACAGAGATCAGTGGAATGGCAATCATACCCTCGCAGGCAGACATGCGGAGATTATAACAGTTTCAGTGCTAGTATCCTGTTTAACAGCAGGGTAAATCAGAGCCCTGAGAAAAATAGCATGTTGTCTAGGTTCCCTGTAAAATCAGGACCTTGCCAACTAAAAATCATAACCAAATTTTTTGGAATGTTTAAACCAACGAACAATTTAAATAGGTTTCAATATCTTCAATTATTACTGCAGGAGAAAATTATCAGGGCTTGTTACTGACTGAATAATATGACTGGTATCTTTTCAGGTGACAGGATATTTTTTACTATGAGTCAATTTCTGCATCATTAAGCACATGAAAAGCTTTTATTAATTAATAAAGGAAGCAATAATCTGCCTTACTTGACATTGGTGGAAGAAATAAGTAGAAGACTGTCATTGAAATCCAGGTCCAGTTGAAGTCAATCTCCAGAGCATTATTAATTTAAATGAAATCAGTATTTTACTTCCAGGTCAAATTCAGCAATGAATTTAAGTTCTAGCAGTTCCATTTAGGATTTGTGCTTAAATATCTTTCTAGACTGGGGAGTAGAAAAGTTTACAAATCTTAAAATATATAACAATTTGAAAGAGTAGCTGTTTAGGCTAAATAATGTTTAAGTGTTATTATTTTAAAGGAAAACTATTATTATTAAGAACTGTTATTTTAAAGTCTAAATACTTCTTGCAAGAAATATARACTATATAATAACCTATACCAAAACCAACACACTGCTTGATATCATCAAATGCATTTCATACCTTTATAAAACTAATCAGCCAAAATCAAACCCAGACTAATAACAATAATAACAATAACAACAATGACAACAGACCAAAAAAGCTTTTTCAGCAATACAGTTTAAAACCTCAGTATGGTTAAAATAATCTTGTAATCTGTCATCTTTCCTATTTTAGAAATAAATTGCATTATGATATCAAGCATTTATTGTAAGGGAAACAACAATTGAACACCATTGTTTTAGTGACATAATATGGCTGAGTAATAAGAGCCTGCTTGGACCCTGCCTCCAAAACATCAACTTGCTTACTCTTAAGAGACCTTCTTCATGACAAAAAAACAATGAGGCTGCAAAATTCAGTTAAGTTGACAAATTAGGTTGGTCTATGTGAAGAATCTTTTCCCTGGCTGCTTTAGACACTCTCTCAGAGTACATTTTCTACCCCARAAATGATTAAATAGACAAAAAAAAATCATCTAAATTTCTTTGTGTGACAGAAAGGAAGAAAAAAGAGAGAAATCCATAAAGAATCTGATCAAATTGTGTGGTGATTTCAGACTGTAATAAAAAGGCAGTCTTCACACAACAAAAATAATTTCGGTTAAGAGGTACATTTGCAAAGAACCTTTACCTGTCTTCCAAGCAGAAATATCTCTATCAAATTCTGAAAGGGGTATGCATATAGGAATATGCATAATGTCGATAGGCATATTGACATTATTAATTGGGTCAGTAGATACAAATATATTTACTTGGAATGGAGGAAGGAGAAGAAAATAGTGAGGCCAATGGTCAGATGCCAAGGCAGTGTTTGATTTCCATCCAAATAGACTACTATGCTCCAATTCTGTGAGTAATGCAATGTGATGAACATGGTATACAAAGAGAGGAACATGGCATGAGTGTTTATTGAAATGATGTGACATGTAAAAAACATGCATTTACCTGCGCATTGTATCAAAAGAGATAAGTTCGATGGCTAGAGTAAGCTAGGCTGGGTAGATGTGGATGGATTCATACCTTGCACAGCAGCTGGCACTCAGGGTTAGCTGTTCCTTAAACCTGTACTTTAAATCAGTTTAGTTGGAATAAGTTGAAACGGTCAGGTGGATCTGACACCACACTCCCAAAGAAAATGGAGGGAACAGCCCCCCCCATTCTGCCCTCTCTTGCTCTCTCCCCCCCACCACTCCTGCACAGGCTCTGGTACTCATAACCTAAAGTCAAGCTAGTCAGTTCATAAAACCAGCAAAAATTAACCCAGCAAAGAAAAGTGATTATCTTTTTGGTTAGCATACTGACGGGAGTCAGTACAGGGTCATCCATACACCAGAGGTGTTGCAAAGGAGATGGCAGAACTATGTGGTTTGGGATTAAGCAGAACTGGAAATTACTTCCGCGGAGAATATGGGTCTTGGCCACCCTAGTTCAGCCAGGAAACAATGGTAGGAAGATATGAAAAGGAGAGGAAGTTTTTTTCAAACCATTTGGTTTGTTCAGATACTCATGACAACCAGATCATCATTTTATATCTTTGAGGATGGAATAGGATTTTCACAATTATT
This sequence comes from Oceanodroma leucorhoa, assembly GCA_030449065.1. Lineage (NCBI taxonomy): Eukaryota > Metazoa > Chordata > Aves > Procellariiformes > Oceanodroma > Oceanodroma leucorhoa. Next base: position 30,589,380 of record JASVER010000001.1, read on the forward strand.
TTAGGGGGAAAAAACTACCACAAAAGAAAAAAAACAACAAACAAAAAAACCAAACCAAACCAAACCAACAACAACAACAACAACAACAACAAAAAAAACAACAAAAAAAAACCCCTCATAATTAATTTGCTGAAATGCTTTTTTAAAAAATTTTGACAGAAGAAAAAAATATCCTGGCAATTTTCAAAGCCAGGATGCCCAGCACTCAAAATAATTAAATATTTTGAGCATTTACTCAGTAAAAGATTTGAGAAAAATCCTCTCTCTGTAAGAGTATTTGAATGTGTATTTACAGATCGATCTAGATTATATAGATATCGATACATATAAAGAGATAAATAGAGATATAGATGTCTTTTTAAGAGAGTGCTTTAAACATCCAACTGTCAGATGTGCAGTTAGTGTGAGAGAAACCTCTCTCATTTATGCCATTTTTGCTGTTTAAAAATACTTCTATATACCTGAATATTTTTCCAGTCTAAATGAAATTCCTTCCATGTTTTAGTCTTGTTTTTTTATTGTTATATCTGGGTGTTGGTGGTATGTTGTGTTTTGTTTTGTGKTTTTTTTTTTTTTCCAGGAAGAAAAATGCAGTCTGTCTCTTATGCTTATTCCTTAACCTAAGGATTTTTTTTAAGATCCTTCTCTGATCTCCATCAGGTACTCTCAGACTGCAGCACACCATCTCACACCCCTAGTAGGCTTTACTTTGTGGTCTGATTGGCAAATGTCAAGAGCTTGAAGGAATCAGTGGGGCTATGTGGGCACCTAGGCAGATCATTGTGCTGTGCTGTTATCCCTGCAGTGCCATTATCACTGAACCCTTGCAGTGGGAAGGGACCTTAGGAGGTCTCTGGTCCAGTCTCCTTCTCAAAGCTTGATCAAGACTGAATTCACACCAAGCTTCTCACGGCTTTATCTAGTCAGACTTTGAAAATCTCCAAGGATGAAGACTGCACAGCCTCCCTGGAAAACCTTTTCCAATGCTTGAATATTTTCACTATGGAGATAACTTCCTTATATTAGATTAGAACCTCCCCTCATTCAACTTAAGCCTGCTGCGCCTTGTACTCTCACCGTGCACCAACGGTAGTAGCCCAGGTCTGTGTTCTTGCTAACCCCATTCTCGGGCATGGGCAGGCTGCTGTCAGGTCCCCTCAAAGTCATCTCATCTCCAGCCTGAGTGAGGCCCAGTCCCTCATCATGTCCTCATAGAGCAAATGCTCCAGCCCCCCATGTGGGGGGCTGAAAACTGGATGCAGTATTGAGATGCACTCTCGAGAATATTGAATGGAGGGGGATAATCCCTCCCCTCCATCTCCTGCCTGTGGTCCTATTATATCTGTTGGCATGATGATTATTTGAATGGGCATCTAAAATATTCTACCCAACATACTACAATGTCTTATTTTGTATTTTCTTCCTACATCTATACACTGTTAGTTTTTTTTCTTTTTTTTTCATCATAACCCAAAATTGCATGCTCTTATTTTGCCATTAATCCAAAATACAGCTTGAAATCAATCAATACTCTTGAAAAGAGGTTTGATCTCACCCTCTTCTGAGGTAAAAACCATCCTGATGCTTCAGTCTAATATATATTGTCATTGTCTGATCATAAGATGATGCTATTATGGATAGCTTATGGGAATAACGCATAAAGAAGGACTGATGCTCACACAATACTGTGATAATTTTCTATGACATATTTCACCCCTAAGCATCTCAAAGAGCTTTACAAATTGATTTATATTCTGCACACAAGGATAATTTCATCCATCCATGTTTATTAGCTGTGCAACAACAGTTTAGGACAGGAATTAAAGGCCACATCCAGCCTAAAATGCAAGGTGAATGTACTCATAAAACAACCCTCACAACAGTTAACACTTCAAACTGCTTCCTTTCAGTGCTGTACCTACAGCAAGGCATCATTCCTGAAATATTAGGCTATTGAAGATTTACTGTCCTGATGCAAAAYTGAAATTCAATTTATGCTCACTGTGTCCACAAAAATAGTTTCAGCTAGAATATATATGCAAAGAGGGATTTTGGATACTTTTTTGCAGTTTGTAATTGCAAACATTTTAAAATGCATGTTTCTGTTTCTTTGTTTTTCCTGGTCAACTTTCATTTCCTGATCAATTTTCACAATGTTGTGATGTGATAGGGATGAGCTCCTTGGGTATATACATCAGTTAAAATTATGTGTTTCCAGTGGGCTTCATCTGAGGATGTTAGAGTAATATTTTTCTAGCTGGATGAAAGATTTCAGAAAATAATCATTCAGATATTTATCTAGTTTCAACACAAAATTTTTTCAAAATCATGTTCCATCACCTGTTTGTCCTTCTCTAAATTTGTATTAACACACTTTTTTTTTCTGTTGYCTAAGATACCTGTTGAATGACTAGTCATTGATAGGAGTGTTTGTTGGTTTATGGGTTGTTTTTTACTTGAATTAATTTATAGATTGCATTGAATTGTTTAGAAACTCATAATGCAGTATCCTTTCAGAACTTCTTCATTCACATAAGAACTCTCCAACTTTTTCAGAAATACATGTTTTTTCCTGAAATAGATGCCAGACAAGTATGATATATTTCAAGGAATTCATGTTGCATAAATCCAAAACAGATTTTCCAAGTGACTTTTTCTCCTAATATCTTGGAGACAGGCTCTGCTAGATAGAAGAAGCTGTGCTCCTGAACTTTTGAATCAAAAATGCAGCAAGGAAACTTTACCCTAGAATGGTCAAGACATCACATGGGGTCTACATCAGTCATTAGGCCATTATTATTTTGATGTATACTTTTTCTGATGCTCGAAGCTCACACAGTAGTAGCAAGCACAGCGAACCTGCTATCTGAGGACCAATGAGTAGGACAGCTTAGCGGGGATGGCTGCTTTGGTGACTTTTTGTCTTAGCTTCTCATGAATTGAACTCTTTCCCATACAGGAGTATGTCTAAATGGGAAATTCTATAGTGAATTTCTATAGATAAATCTGTAGAGAAAATAAGTTTATAGGCAAGATTTTTGAGTGACATTGGGATTGCCATTTAGATATTAATATTCGTTTACCTGCAATATTAAGAAATTKAATAATCCTCAATTTAAGAGTTGTTTTGGGTGTGGCAGGGGGGCTAATCTGTGAAAATTTCTTAGAAGTCAAAGACTTAGTCTTTGTCTAAATTAATCAATGACTTAGAAGTCAAAGAAAATTCTCCATTGTTTACCCATTCAACACAGCTATTAATTCTATTTTCTGCCTCATCAGATAAGGAGCCACGTGTAACAGTTACTTGGCTTCTGTAGCAACAATTTTGAGAAAGATTTCTGGGACAAAGCATCCAAGTAACTCCTCCTCCCAAAGCTCTTCCATGAGCACTCATCACTTCTCTAACTGTGGCATGTGTGGCTTCTTTGCTAGATGAATACTTTGTGTTTGAGGACAAAAGCTTGGCCCAAGTTAACCCAAATCACATAGCATGGATGCCTCCCTGTTTCCCGCTCCATCATTTTTTGTATCTCAGCAGTTTGTTTCTACTAAATTCATTTTTTGGTGGAAGTTTTGAATAACAAAAGGTATATTACTGCCCTTGTCAACCACATGATTAATACTCCATTCTCCTGATGTTTCCTTAATGATGGCTACATTACAGAATTCATTTTCACTAACCTCTTATTCTATGCAAGACAGATTACCTGTATTATATTATATCTTAATCAGAACTTCATGTAACCCCAAATCCCTATATGTCTATTACATCTAGACAGACCACTTAACCCATGAAACTTTTTATCTCACCTTTTCTAAAGCCACCCTGGGCTACTTTTGAAATCTTTTTGCCTAATTTAATTTTTAAAAAATAGTATAATTGGGCTTTGAAATATCTTCTATTATCCTACTGGACACTTATGAGCTAATTATTCAGGCCTTGTGTATCAAATTGCTTATCTTTTGTAAATATTGACTAACTTCATGGTGATCTGTTTTTTTCTTTTTTTTGTAGAATATTATCATTGATTTATTGCAATTATGGTACAGAAATACTTAGAATAAATGCTATTTTCTTTTAATCCACTTTTATAACATACCATCTTCATCTAGTGCAATGGCTTTCCTAAGCTTTGTATAGTCCATGAGGTAATTCCGGAAATATGCTTAGAATGGCAAACAACCTGAAATCCCAGGGGTCCTTACCAGCTTTGTGAACTCTGTATGTCATTCTTGATATCTATGGTTGGTGACATCTATTTTTTACTTTCTATCTCTTTAAAATTAATTTTTAATTGCTATCATCATTTTACCACTCAGTTTGGGTGGATTGTGTTACAATCTTGTCAAATCGTTGTTTGTTTGTATTGCAGAACTTGGCTACCATTCTCTATTCTATTATCTTATTTGTTTTTTTTTAATCTTAGAGACTTTCTCAGCTTCAGGAAAAGACATTCATATAAATGACTGTATATATGCGTAATATATATATTACYGAATGGAATTGTCCTTTATTCACCGACACTAAGCATGATAAAGTAGCAGCCCTGAATCCCTCTAAGAGAACATAAACTTTAAATCCAGTGGCAAATTATGCTATCATGGTGACCTCAGGTTTGGACAGGAATAACAGGTTTGGACATTTTTTATGTTTTCAGGTTTTTTTATTGCTCAAAGAAAGCATTACAGCTACTGCTGATAACATTTTCACTTACATTTAATTTTTTTTCTTGAGGAAAGTAAAGTGTAGTCTCATTTTTCCAGAGATTTATGTTCTGATATTACTTTGTTAACTTCAGCTAAGTTCTCACTTGCTCTTTTGATTATAAAAAAGAAATTAATTTCTATGTGTCTGCTTCAGAGCATATTTTCATGGGCTGTTCTCATAATTTGATGGAACCCACAGAGGTAACTCAGAGGTAAGAGGGACAATCAGTTTTATTCACTGACTCATATTTTGACTGCTGTGTGAACACAGATGGCATAACAAAGACTAGCACTGAACTATTACTATGTATTCTCTTTCAAGATAACTTTGCAGAACATTTCTGAAAATCTTTGGGATAAGGAGCTGTGCATCAACATCAGTGTTTACTTCTATCCCCTTTTTTTTTCTTTTTTGTAATGTAGATACTGAGATTTGCTTGGGAAAGCAAAAAGTGACCTGTGCTCTTAATGAAGTTTGAGATTCTGCATTGCTTCCTAAAAGACTGCTACATATCTTCTCTACAGACGCAGATAAAATCAGAGTTACTGAATGTTCTCTTGTCAGTGATAAAGAAAGGACATGTAGTTTCTACTCCCAAGGGCTATCATTAGGGACCTTAAGCATTTGGGGAAGARCAAAACAACATGAGTGTTATGGGCTCCATTATATGCTTTGACAGGGTAATATTTCTGTCACATAATTCCTTTCCGATATTTGACAGTCTGGGTTTAATAAAGGAAAATATCTCTTTCTTAAAAGTTAGATGTAGAAATAGAAACTTGGCTCTGAAGAGCCAACATTTTTCTCATGCAGCCAGTAGCTCTGAAATTATACTTTGATTACAGTCAAGTTACTATTCTTAGTCTACAAAGCAGAATCTTCCTTGCCTATGTGTTTGTGAAGTAGACTGCATACATTGGCAGTTGGCTAAAATAAGGGCAGTTTCAGTTGCTTGTGTCAGCAAGGCTTGTAAACAGAGACTAAGCAGCAGCTCAGAACAGGGTGCACGCAGCACTGCTGAGGTGTGAGAGATACAAGAATGCAATTGCCTGAGTTCTAGTTTAATCTGCCCATAGTGGTAATACCCTATCATTATGAACCTGCCAGAGGCTATTTAATAGTTAAGATCTTGGATRGACATCTAATGTGAAAGATACAGCTTCTGAAACAGGTCTGGGCTGCTTAACATCATGTTGGAGTATAACAATAGTTCAGAGGAAAGACAGTCCCTGCATTCCTTGTACTAGATCCAAGGATAAATTCTTGGCTTTTCTGGAAGTCAAAACAGTTTTGCTATTGATTTCAGTTGGAGCAGGACTTAAATCCAGMAAAAAATAGCTTAAATTAATGAAGTTTTGTGTATGATCACAGTACAAGGCATATGACTGCGCTGCAATTGCTCCTGGCACGCTAGGACGCTATATCTGAAAAAACAGCATGAGGTTTAAAAAGAACTTTTTTTTTTAACAACCAGTTTTCACAGGATTAAGGCAGCTAAGCAAACAATAATGTATTGGATCTAATTAATTATCTCCTGTAAATTTTGTTTTGATGTTTTATCCAACATTGCTTTTCTTTGGATTCATAAGAACTGTTTTGAGTTTATAGAGTTGCAGTGGGGAGCAAGGTGTTGTGGATTTAATTAGATGGTTTTATAAAGCTGGGGAAATTACTGCAATTAGAAATAACTAACCCAGGACAGTTCATAATTAAAAAGAAAACATGAATAAATGACACCACGAATATTGGTGTGCTGGTTTTGGCTGGGATGGAGTTAATTTTCTCCAGAGTAGCTAGTATGGGGCTATGTTTTGGATTTGTGCTGAAAAAACAGTGTTGATAACACAGGGATGTTTTCGTTACTGCTGAGCAGTGCTTGCACAGAGCCAAGGCCTTTTCTGCTTCTCACACCACCCCACCAGCGAGTAGGCTGGGGATGCACAAGAAGTTGGGAGGGAGCATAGCCAGGACAGCTGACCCCAACTGACSAAAGGGATATTCCACACCRCATGACATCACACTCAGCATATAAAGCTGGGAGAAGAAGAAGGAAGGGGGGATGTTTGGAGTAATGGCATTTGTCTTCCCCAGTAACTATTACGTGTGATGGAGCCCTGCTTTCCTGGAGATGGCTGAACACCTGCCTGCCGATGGGAAGGAGTGGATGAATTCCTTGTTTTGCTTTGCTTGCATGCACGGCTTACCTATTAAACTGTCTTTATCTCAACCCACGAGTTTTCTCACTATTTACTCTTCTGATTCTCTCCTCCATCCCACCAGTGGGGGAGTGAGCGAGTGGCTGGGTGGTGCTGAGTTGCTGGCTGGGGTTAAACCATGACAATAGGTTGCTTCTCTGAGTATCTGAGCTTTCTGACTCAGCACACTGTTGAATAAAAAAAAAAAGAAAGTAAAAAAAAATTAAACTCCCTTTTAATTTCCCTGTAATGCCAAAGCCCTATATAGCTTTGAACAACAAGTGCTAATGAAAAGAAGGCCAAGAGTACGCAAGTACGCAAACCCTTTCTGTATAAATTCAGCAGTCAATTTCACCGAACTTTTCATAGCAGTGAATCCTTTATCTGCAAGAAAGGTTAAGTCCGATCTGACACTTCATATTCTATACTTATCACTCACAAATTCAATTCCTGAAGAAAAATTTAAAAAACCCCTTATGGCAAATATTATCACAGAGATACAAATACAGTAAATATAAGTGGTTTTCTAGTCTGCCCTATAAAGGAAAGCAGATAGGCAGTTCTCTGACAGAGAACTGTTCTATCATTGAACCTTCAGAGCTACTTTCCACTTTGTAATATCAGCAAACACTGACACAATTCCATAAACTGATAAACTGAAAATAATGTCYATGTGCACTACATAAAAATGTCTTATCAATTTTCTTTTAATCATAGATGCATTAGATTCTTTTCCTAATCACTGCCAATAGTGATGGTACCAAATATAAATACAGTAATGATTTTTAAACGAAACTGCATGTTACCACCAAGACAGCTGTGCTTATTAATCAGCTTCCCATCAACCCACCCCAAAAACACCCTATACAAGCAAGTTAAATTACAATCAGGCTATCTGAGAACAATCACTATAAATAATCCCTTTCAATTAATCTTTTTTTAAACTATAACACAACGTGTCCCAACTAAAARCATTTTGATGAGTGTACCAGTATTTCTCATTTCTCAACCTTTGACACTTTAATAGGCTTACTTTGCTATGAATAAATCACAGGACTTTCTCTTTAGAAGGGATATCAAGCAAAAATAGAACTGATTACACCTGTTGAAAAGTCTCAGCCCCCAGAAATAGTCAAAATAAGTGCATTTGGAGGGGATGGATATGGGTAATAGAAATTTTGACTTCTGAACATGTGTTAACATCAGGAGTAATTTGATTAAGGACATAATTTTATTTTAATCTCTTGAAAATGTCTGGAGTTATTTTAAAGACAATTATATTGTTTCAAGTGGGTTTCCACTGTCTGCAGTGTTGCACAGCTATACCTCAGGTAAGTGTAGGTAGCACAGGTAACTAAAGCAGCCCAGCTGCTGCAGAGTGACACCTGGTGTAAGCAGATTTATTTTGCTTCTCAGAATAATGACACATAATGATAGAAAAGTCACTTTCTTCAGTGCTGACTATGGAACTTTACTGCCGTAAGGGAAAAAATTAAGTATTTTTTCCAGTGCCAGCCTGTTATGCTTTCTCTTATATCCTCATATCTTCCAGCTGCTTACTGTAAAGTACTTCTCCATTGTGAATTAACAAAAAAATATATAATCATCCTGGACAATTTAGCAACTTTGTTACTTATCCAGGCTATTTGTATTTTATTTTGATGAGTTATTTATCTGATCTATTACATTTATGAAGATTTTATTAGTCTTTGGGACCCTCCTCTCAAAAAATTAGTTACAATTATGAAGTTGGTTCTTGAAGCAATGTTGGTCTAAGACTGTGCATTGAAATTCAGCTAGCCTCAGAGCTAAATCAAATAACTTCTTGTTTCTTTTGTACAAGCAAACTTTTGCTGGTGTCAAGTACGTAGGCTGCCTGTGCAGAAAAAGGGTCAATAGCAACATCTGTTCTCTCATATTTCTCCTATTCAGTTTTATTAGGATTTTCTCAGAGATTGAGTGTAGGGAATTGTCAGGCCTTATTCAGACAGTTAAAGGAGAGATTTGAGGGTTACATCTGGCTAGTCGTCCTTTCAACAGGAGTCTTTAAGGTTGGCAGCAATATACTTCCAACAGTTCGCCTAGTCTTCTGAACTGGGCTTAACCCGTACATGTGTCACTAGCATGTCCCATACATAGACTCCTTTCATTAACAATTTTTCTCAGTAATTTCTATTGGTCTGTCAGCCACTCCTTTTCATTGTGGATGCTAGATGTTGGAAATATAATATGTTTGAAATCACACCGCGTCATGAAAACAGCCAAAGCAGCTAACTGTGACTTGCTGTTACTGAATATTTCTTCTGAAATGCCCAATGAAAAAAAAGATGTCTCTTAACTTTTCAGTGCTTTAATGACCTCTTGACTTGCAGTTCCAAAGAGAAGTAAAAATTCTACAGAACTACAGAGTAGGCTGCGGTAACCAAAAAGGTACATTTCTTTTTCTTTATGAAAGTCAAAGACTATTCTTTATCACTGTTTGTAAAATAATGTTGAGAGTAGAGTATGTGAGATTCTTTGGGTCACTTYTGCAGTTTATGTGCTCCTATCCTGTGTTTTCTACCCACTGCTTGCTGAGTTGTGCTCCAAGACTTTGTGAATTGCTAGTGTTTCTCCCAGTTTCAATATGTCTTTGTGTAGTATCATAACAAAATTGTTTTCTCAGCTATGCCAAATCCATTATAAGGACGGGATGAAGCTTTTCTTGAGAGTCTAAACTATCTAACTTTTATATTTGGGTGAAACTGTAACAACACCTCATGAATAAATATTCTTGTAATTTGCTCTCGTTTAAAGTTAGCAGCAAAATGGTACCAAGATATTTTTCCCTGATGTCAGCATAGTAAAACGATACTGGATTACAGCAATTAATCCAGGAGCTCCTCACACAAAGCTTCTGTAACAGCTTTGGGTAAACTCTGGGTCAGGTTTCCTTGACATTTTGAGATCTTCATCATCTAAAGTTTTTACAGCCTGATTACTTGAAATAATTTATGTATATGTTGGCCTGGAGGATGGGCTAGAGGTTGTATGAAGTTTCTTCCAATCTTATGACACATCATAAACAAACAAATTTTAATATCAAAGACAAATCCTCCTTGACACCATTACTGACTGTTAGTGCTTTTGGTTTTGCTTTTGCCTTTGGTTTGTAATTAGCATGAAATTAAACATCTTCAAATACCAAAGAAAACTGTCACATGACTGCACATCTGCAAAATATAATTTCTCAGTGTTGCATGTCCCTGGCCCAAGCTGTAAACCTTGGAACAATAATCTGTGAATTTCAGTTCATTATCACTTCACTGGAAGGAGCAGTTCAGCAAGGGTTAAACTGCTGGTAATTGYTGAAATGTCTGTGGACTTCAAAACATCATAGCACTCTGCATAAGCTGCTGAACAATTTCATCAGCCAAGCAAGGGAAATATAACTCCAAATAGGAATTTTAAGGCTCCTTCCTTAGGGCTCTTTTAGCATCTATGAAGTAGTCACAGAACAGAAGCAAATGAACTGAGAAACACTAAGCGACATGTTTCCTGGAGATATCCTTGAAACCATTTGGGAAAGATAGAATTCACTCTTCCTTTTCTTCCTACTTTGACCTGAATTCCACTTTCTTATATTCTCAGGAAGATGGGAATGTGTAACTCTTGTCAGGTTGCTGTGCTGCTGCTTTATGATATATTAACATAGAAGATAAAGGCAAAGTGGATTCTTTAGAGCTGATCATGATCTGCCAAATTCAGAGCATAAAATAGAATGTAAGTCTGTTCCTTCTGCAAAAGTGTATTGGTGAGACCGCAGCATCTTGAAGAAACTGGGAATAGAAACCATCAGATATGGGTAAAAAGTTATTCACCTTCATCTCTGTAGCATTACTATGGTTTTTTAAGTTTTTATTTCTGTTCTGGGTGGGGGTTTTTTTTGTTTATTTTTTTTTTTAAATCATCATATAAATTCAATTTGCCACTGAGGTCTGTGAAAAGGTCTTGCAAAAAGTCATATCAGGTACTCTTTCCTTATCCTTTGTCTGCTGAATGGTTTGAATCTCAGCATGTGTCAAAATACAGCCTTGCAAGGCTTGCAAACTCAGCAAGACTGAGATAGAACACATTATCCCTGACTTGCAAATACTCACTATTATGGGTTTTTTGCTGTTGTTATTCCTGTTATTATTGTTACTACTGTTCTTTTCCCCTCCTATAGTTTCTTATTTCCCATACCTCCTGCTGAGGAGGTGATGGATCGTCTGCCTCTGAAGACAACAGCAGTGCTATGCAAAGCAGCTTAGCCTGTGGGAGGCTGCAAGGGTTCTATCAGGTACCTCGTACCATACAGTCATGATCCTCCACTCCCAAAATGCTGTTTTCACTAACTTCTCCCATTATGCATTTCAGAAATAAATAAACATCTGAAATACATTTATATAAGACCTGAGTTCARTCTCCTCACTTGCTCAGAGGAAAAAAAGCTGGTTTTGTTGTCTTTGTGAGGAAAGGCAATTTTAACTTTGTCACTACAAAACAGTGATCCAGCTAAAAGATGAAACAAAATTGCCAGTAACTGTAGTAACTCAGCTGAGTAACTACAGTAATTCAGTTGGTTGTATTTGCTCCCATTTCAACCTTTCTAAATAAAAATAAAAAGATTAAATGCACTGAAAGACATTGTGCTTTTTTGTTTACTATTATTAGCATCAAATGTCAGATGGGAGAAAGCGTTGTGATTTTGTTTGCAGGGTGACGCACTTACAGACAGCTACCATCTGGAGCAAGTTTGGAAATCTTTCAAGGAAGATATTAGGTTAGTTTTCGACAACCAGGAAGACAGAACTGGATAGTACCATACCATCCAAAATTCTGTAACTGCATGTAATAGAAGTCTAGATTAGAAGAGTTTGGAGAATACAGACTAAATTTCTCTTTTGCAATGAACCTAGGACATGTAGTAAAAGATCAAAATTCATAAATCTAACGCACTGTAGGAAGGAGAGACAAAATACCATAGATGTTGCCGATATCCTGAGTTCTTGCAATGACAGGAATTTTGCCAAATAAAACTCCTAAATGATCTCAAGAAGTGGAACAAGTCCTGTGCTGCAGAGCAGAAAAATGTATCATGAATTTTACCTCGTAGGGGTTAGAAATTAAATTCAATTTATTCATTATCAGTGTATGTTTCTATATATTATTACAGGATCTATCTAACTGTGTACTTATGTTATTCTTTAACTTTTACCTCAGCAATGTCTTGTTAACTTTCATTTGACTAGGTTAAGCAAAGTCTTTCCATTTTCTCTACAGCTTCCTGAGGAGGGGAAGAGGAGAGGGACGTGCTGATCTCCCTGGTATCCAGTGATAAGATGTATGGGAATAGTTCAAAGCTGCACCAGGGGAGGTTTAAACTGGACATTAGGAAGCATTTCTTCACCGAGAGTGTGGTCAAACGCTGGAACAGGCTTCCTAGAGAGGTGGTTGATGCCCCAAGCCTGTCAGTGTTTAAGAGGCMTTTGGACAATGCCCTTAACAACATGCTTTAAATTTTGGTCAGCCCTGAAGTGGTCAGGTAGTTGGACTAGATGATCCTTGTACATCCCTTCCAGCTGAAATAGTCTATTCTATTCTATGTCTCTTCACGGGGTAGATAAATTATTCCCCTACTTAACCTTAGGAATAATCTCTCTCTGAAATAACTGTTTCATGAACACCTTGTTTCTATTTTCCTATCTTTACCAATAATATGTAATTCATTGCATCCTTGGATAATATTGATCTGCATCACACTGGTGACGATACGTCACCATTGGTCGATACGTCCCTGTCCCTCTCAAAACTAAGGAAGATCCTTTTCTCTTTATTATAGATCTTTTGGGGCTAATATTATATAACATACAATTATCCGACAGCATAGCTTTTAAGAGTTCTTGAACTAGATTCTGCTAGCAATTGCCAAGCTATGCGATATTGTATTGCAAATAAATACAAGTCAGTAAAATATGTGACATTTATGGCTACAGCAAGGGACTACAAAAAAAAAAAAAAAGATTTTTTTTCCCTATGAAATCCATTAATTTAAAGMTATTCTTGAATTATTTTAGCATAMAMAATGGATAATTATTAGCAGTAATAGAACATAGTTCTGAAAGGACATCACAAAGACAGGCAAGAATCATTAACCTTTTGATGGTAAAGGAAAATGAGACAGGGAGAAAAAAAATTATTTGTCCACCTTTATAAAGCGCATTAGTGCTGAAAATAAGCACATAATAAAAGAACCTGGAAAATTCTTCCTCCATGTGAAAATGTCCTTAAGGATGGTATTACAGAACTCTCACAACTTCTAATGCAATGTAACTGACACTCTGGTCTTAGGATTATTGCTGAACTAGGCAAGGTTCAGTTTCAAGGTCTGCACAGCCTTCTATGAGGCCTGAGAAATCAATTCCTCTCTGCCTCAGTTTCCCATCTGAAAATAATGACTGGAATTGCTTCTGGTTATAGTTCCAGGATAATATAGAGGACACATTTGAGACTGGGTCTCTTGTGTACTTTGCACTGTAGAAACACATGACATATGACTGGTTAACACAGTGACCCATGGAAACCATTGTACCTGTGTTTCAGACTGTTATCCAGTTCTGTAGCCAAGGCTCTCTGGACAGCTTTCACCTCTTGTACTGCGTAGCTGCAATCCTCCTTTTAGGTTTTCAGATTTTATAAAACTGGTCTTTTTTATTAAAAACTTAACTTTTCTATAGAAAGCAGTCTTCCTGACTGCTTTCCATCAAAAATGAGGTTTGATGGAAAATATGTAGGACTGCAGCTGTCAATTCAAAATCCTTTTAAGAATTGTCTTTCTTTCTGTCTTGATGCCAAAATTAACTCCATTTCAACAAAGCAGATCTTGTATGTAGCATACCACAATTCAATTAATTTTGCATAAGTTCATAGGCATTCTTACAAATTGCTATCATGAGAAAGAAGGTACTAATTAACTCTTTCTTGCCAGCCTCTGAATGGGAAGCTGTAATTAATTCCTCTGAAATTTTCATTATTCCCCAAGCTATAGCTAACATGCCAATAGCAATGTTATGTACAGGTACTTCAAGGATTTAAAAAAAAGGGTAAAGTATGCTTGAGGTCAAATCTTGTCTTTCTAATCCTCCTCTTGAGAATATTTAATTAATTATTTAATTATGTTAAACTAAGAAATCAACTTGGCCATTGTTTAGCCAGAAGAATAAATTAACATTTACTGATTTCACATATTGTTTTCCAGAGAAATAAAAGAAGCAAATGTTAAAGTAAAGGAAAAATACATTTGACAGCCTATTAGTCTTTAATCTGTGTTTTTGTTTTCCCAAGTGAATCAGCATAAAATTACTTAGGCAGGTGTTTCTGTAAATCTCATGATGTAGGAAGACAGTATATTGAATACCCTGCACATTTCTTTTTGTTAGGTGACTTACTGATGCAAAACAATTGACTTCATGTTGTCACTCAATCATAGTGACCACTTAGAGTAATGAAGAATTTTGTTGTTACTACTCTTTGTGTTTCATGAAAACACTTGTAGCAAACTCATAGTCAAGGTTCAGTTAGTCCTATGGCATTTATTCAGTTAAAGTGAAGCTTTAATCTCATTTGTGAAGTTTAAAATAAACATTGATCGTAAGCAAAGTATTAAGGGAACCATTGGGATAAAGTCTGAATTTCTGATTGTTTAGAGTAGTTTAGGGACTGATGCAAAATCTACYGGAACTAATAAACTGACTCCCATCGATATAATGGTCTCTAGAATAGACACTGACAACAATTAAATTTCATTTCTTCTTAAATTCCTCAGTTGTTAAATGATTTACAAGACACATAATTTATAAATTACTTCATTTTAAAATTTAAAATGTAGGTACTTTAAATCTACAAAGTTAAGGGAAAAATCCTGGTTACAGTGATGTTCATGTCATCTCCCTGCCAATCCCCATATTTTACAAAAGACTGCTCTTATCTCAAAAGGTATAATGGAGGTCATATACATTAAATAATACTTATTTATTTATTAGAAATACAGACATGAAAACTTCTAGGATTAATTTTAAAATTAGAGAAGCAAAAAGAAGTTAAAGATATGATTTCATTTCTTAACATTAATTAGCTGCTACTCATGTAACACTTCTAATAATGAGAAATAATAGCTTTTACAATTGTTATTTTAATGCAAATAAAATTTGTTCAGGTAAATTCGGGTGCAGAACTGTGTAATCCTTCGCTATGCTTAAAAGAATACATTTTATGATTTACAGAATACAGAGTGTTTGGAGAAACACCAGTGTTGAGGCTAAGAAAGGTTATAATTTTTATTTGGGGAGGAGGATTCAGATTTATAGTCTCTATCACTTCATGTGATTCTGAGTGCACACACAACAGTGTAGCCACAACAGAGTGTCTGGATGCTATTACCTTCTGACCCCTTCTTCCTGCAGTAAACTTGCACATGGCTTTAACTGAGCTCTACCATAACCCATATACATTAATTTTCTTTAGTAAGTGGGTGTTTTTTTCTCTTTACCCTTAGAAAGTGATCTCTATTGTTCCATAAAAAATGAAGGAACACATAATGGCCATGATTCAGACTGGAATCTGACTGTAAAGTTTCACAAATTAAACCCAATTATTCATGGATAGGTTTTGAGATTTTTTGTGGAAATCACATACTATATCAGTTGCATTTTTGCTAAAGCAATTTAAAAACAAATTGAGATTAGCTTTGCACAAGAAAAAGGTATCTTTTAGCCACTGTTAAAATGTACTTTCTTTATAGGGTTACTTTAAAAAAATCAAAACACARTATTATTGAAATATTTCTTTTTTTGGTCTTGTTTAGGTTATTTACGTTAGTAGAACACGTGGTAGAAAAAGAAGAAAAGAATACTGTTCATTTGCATATGTTTCCTGTAAATTAAAAGGAAAAAACAGCCTATATTTTATTCTTGATAGTGACATCATCTCAAGGCAAAATCRAAACTGATTTAATAATAGCAGCAAGTGATTTCAAGAAGTAAATCATGACTCAGATATACAAAATATCATGAGATCAAAGTCTCAGAAAGTCCTAGGAACTTCATGGTTTGTTTAGCTAGAGGAAAAGTCATTTTCAGTGTCTCACAGAAGTGCAACTCATAAACATAGTTTGAAAACCCAAATGTTTTCTCAGTGTGTGGAATTTTAACATCATAACTTCCATTAAAATTGCTGTCCTGCTGGCATTTTCTGCAATAGGGAATAAGGACTGTATTTGCGAAAGGCACAAGTTACACAGATGAGGARTCAGTATTTTAGGCTCAAATATGAGTCTTTCTGTTTATACAGGTTTGTCCTTTGATATACAGTTTAGCGACTGTGAAAAGTTACTAGTTTTCATATCAAGAAAGGGAGGATTGACAAATTAAAGTGAGCCTGAATAGATCCATGTTGCCACACCCTCTGGGTGTGCCAGGGCTAAGGAAAAGATTTCAAGGGGAAAACTGAGCTCAAATGGGAGTATGATCTGTGAGGATTATAGATCTTTAGAAGGCATCTTGATGAAGAATAGTGTCAATCTTAGGCATCAAAATCCATAAGAAGGATGTGAATTAGATTATCTGTCTGTTTAATTCTTAACTATTGCCTAAGGAGCCTGCTGGTGTTTGATCAGTGACCACTGTGATAAACTTCAGACAGCTGAACGCTCCTGAAAGAATGAAGAAGGTCTATAGATTCAGTTATAACTAGCTGTTTATTTCCCTCCTCCCCTCCACCATTTTCTTGTGTTTCTATAGAGAATTAAATTTGGGGGAAATGGCAGGCATCATTCTGTGCACTGTGAACAATGTAATATGGGAACTAATTTACAGAGAGGGGGAAGACATAGTAAAAGGAACAATGTTTGTTTTGGTTTGGTTTGGCTTGTTTTTTTTTCTGTTAGCATCCCTGGATGCCTATAGGGATATAAAGAAGTTAAGAAAAGGTTAGTCAGAAAAGATTCAAGATTTCCCACCAGTAATTATATATGACAGTTGTCTAAAATATGCAGTCAACCAGTGACGAGTTATATGTGAAATAAAAGACCTGGAGCACTTCCCTGAGGAGATGCTGACATTTCTGCAACCTCCACGGTTTGCAGAGAATCTTGCTTCTACCCTTTTTGGTCCAATAACTCAGCAGTATAAACCAAACAGAGACTCAGAATCGTAGAATCATAGAATCATTTAGGTTGGAAAAGACTTTTAAAATCATCAAGCCCAACCATTAACCTAGCACTGCCAAGTCCACCACTAAACCAAGTCCCAAAGCACCACATCTACACATCTTTTAAATATCTCCAGGGATGATGACTCCACCACTTCCCTGGGCAGCCGGTTCCAATGCTTGGCAACCCTTTCCATGAAGAAATTTTTCCCAATATCCAATCTAAACCACCCCCAGCACAACTTGAGAAAATTTCCTCTTGTCCTATTGTTAGTTACTTGGGAGAAGAGACCAACACCCACCTCGCTATAGCCTCCTTTCAGGTAGTTGTAGAGAGCGATAAGGTCTCCCCTCAGCCTCCTYTTCTCCAGGCTAAACAACCCCAGTTCCCTCAGCCGCTCCTCATARGACYTGTKCTCYARACCCTTCACCAGCYTCRTYGCCCTTCTYTGGACAYGCTCCAGCACCTCAATGTCCTTCTTGTARTGAGGGGCCCAAAACTGAACACAGTATTYGAGGTGCGGCCTCACCAGTGCCGAGTACAGGGGCACGATCACCTCCCTACTCCTGCTGGCCACACTATTCCTGATACAAGCCAGGATGCCGTTGGCCTTCTTGGCTACCTAGGCACACTGCTGGCTCATGTTCAGCCGGCTGTTGACCAAAACCCCCAAGTCCTTTTTCCGCTGGGCAGCTTTCCAGCCACTTTTCCCCAAGCCTGTAGCGTTGCCTGGGGTTGTTGTGACCCAAGTGCAGGACCCRACACTTGGCCTTGTTGAACTTCATACAATTGACCTCAGCCCATCAATCCAGCCTGTCCAGATCCCTCTGCAGARCCTTCCTACCCTCAGGCAGATCAACACTCCCGACCAACTTGTGTCATCTGCAAACTTACTGAGGGTGCACTCGATCCCCTCGTCCAGATCATTGAGAAAAATATTAAACAAAATGGCTCCAACACTGAACTCTGAGGAATGCCACTCGTAACCGGCYGCCAACTGGATTTAACTCCATTCATCAGAACTCTTTGGGCCCGGCCATCCAGCCAGTTTTTTACCTAGCGAAGAGTACACCCGTCCAAGCCATGAGCTGCCAGCTTCTCTAGGAGAATGCTGTGGGAGACAGTGTCAAAGGCTTTACTAAAGTCTATGTAGACCACATCCACAGCCTTCTCCTCATCCATTATGTGAGTCATCTTGTCATAGAAGGAGATCATGTTAGTCAAGCAGGACCTGCCTTTCATAAACCCATGCTGGCTGGGCCTGATCACTTGATTGTCCTGTACGTGCTTTTTGTTGGCACTCAAGATGATCTGCTCCATAATCTTCCCCAGCACTGAGGTCAGRCTGACAGGCCTGTAGTTCCCCAGATCCTCCTTCCGGCCCTTCTTGTAGATGGGCATCACATTGGCAAGCCTCCAGTCATCTGGGACCTCCCCTGTTAATCAGGACTGCTGATAAATGATAGAGAGTGGYTTGGCAAGCTCCTCCGCCAGCTCCCTCAGTACTCATGGGTGGATCCCATCCAGCCCCATAGACTTGTGTGTGTCTAAGTGGTGTAGCAGGTCGCTAACCACTTYCTCTTGAATTATGGGGGCTTTATTCTGCACCCCATCCCTGTCTTCCAGTTCAAGGGGCTGGGTACCCCAAGAACAACAGTTAAAGACTGAGGCAAAGAAGGCATTAAGTACCTCAGCCTTTTCCTCATCCTTTGTCACTATGTTTCCCCCTGCATCCAAAAAAGATGGAGATTCTCCTTAGCCCTCTTTTTTTTTGCGAATGTATTTATAGAAACATTTTTTATTGTCTTTTACGGCAGTAGCCAAATTAAGTTCTAGTTGGGCTTTGGACCTTCTAATTTTCTCCCTGTATAATCTCACAACATCATCCCTGTATAACCTCACAACACCACTACAAAGTGGCCTGCCTCTTCTTCCAAAGCTCATAAACTATCTTTTTTTCCTGAGTTCCAGCCAAAGCTCTCTGTTCAGGCAGGTCAGTCTTCTTCCCTGCCAGCTCGTCTTTCAGCACRTGGGGATGTATTGCTCCCGTGCCTTTAAGACATCCTCTTGAAGAATATCCAGCTTTCCTAGACTCTTTGCCCTTCAAGTCTGCCTCCCAAGGGACTCTGTCAACCAAGCTCCTAAACAGGGCAAAGTCTGCCCTCTGGAAGTCCAAGGTAGCAGTTCTGCTAATCCCCCCTCCTTACTTTTACAAGAATCAAAAACTCTATCATTTTGTGATCACTGTGCCCAAGATGGCCTCCAACCATCACATCACCCACAACTCCTTCTCTGTTCGCAAAYAACAGACCCTGCAGGGCACCTTCCCTAGTTGGCTCACTCACCAGCTGCGTCAGGAAGTTATTGTGCACACACCCAAGGAACATCCGAGACTGTTTCCTCTCTGCTGCATTGTATTTCCAGCAGACATCTGGTATATTGAAGTCCCCCATGAGAACAAGGGCTAGCGATTGTGAGACTTCTCCCAGCTGCTTATAGAATATTTTGTCTGCCTTTGCATCCTGGTTGGGTGGCCTATAACAGACTCCCACCATGATATCTGCCTTGTTGRCCTTCCCCCTGATTCTTACCCATAAACACCCAACCCTATCATCACCATCATCAATCTCTAGACAGTCAAAACACTTCTTAACATACAGGGCTACCCCACTGCCTCTCCTTCCTTGCTTATCCCTTCTGAAGAGTTTATAGCCATCTGTTGCAACAGTTGTGTGTCATCCCACCATGTTTCCTTGATGGCAACTATATCATAATTTTCCTGCTGCACAATGGCTTCCGGCTCCTCCTGCTTGTTGCCCATGCTGCGTGTATTAGTGTAGATGCACTTCAGTTAGGCTATTGATCCCGCCACCTTTTTGTGGGGAGAAGCCCTAATTCCTATGTGACTGTTCTCAGGTGCTTCCATGGCTTCTAACACATCGATAACCCTCACRTCTTTGCTGCTGCATGGATCTCCATTCCCTACCTCCACTGAGACAGCAGACTGAAGGACCTCGTTAGCACACTGTCCCATGCCCAGGCTTGCCTCTAGTGAGCCTGGTTTTATCCCTTTCCCCCTTCAAATCTAGTTTAAAGCTCTTTCAATGAGCCCTGCTAACTCCTGCGCAAAGATTCTTTTCCGCATTTAAGACAGTTGTACCCCATCTTATGCCAGCAGGCCTGGTATCGTGTAGACCGACCTGTGATGAAAAAACCCAAAATTCTGCTGGTGACACCAGGCTCGGAGCCAGATATTCATCTGCTGGGTCTGCCTGTTTCTTCCCTCATCATTCCCTGCAACTGGAAGGATAGAGGAGAACACTACTTGTGCTCCTGATGTCTTAACCAGTCATCCCAAGGCCCTGAAGTCTCTCTTGATTGCCCTCGGACTTCTTGTTGCAACTTCRTCGCTGCCTACATGAAAAAGCACTCTGTCCAGGAAGCTGCATCTGTCATGGTGGGTGCAGAGCTCAGAGAGGCMATGGCTTTCTGCCRGGTGGATACCATTGCTTCAAGGTATATCTTGCTGCATTTGAAAGGGGGTTGTTGTGGAACACCAGCCTACTGGGCAGTGACTTCTTTCATTGTTGCTATTGCAGCTGCCACTGCTTTCACATAAAAAAGGTATCTCAAAAGTACTTCCCTTGGGTCATGGCCCAGAGGCTGGAAGAATGGTGATGGCACTGGTAGCACTGGTGAAATCCAGGACTGAAGCTGCAGTGTCCTCAAGGTAGGAGTTCTCACACAAATTTGGGGGATAAAATAAAAGCTGGTTTGGAATTTGGGATGTGACTGGATACTGTGCAGAGATGAGTTGATTGATACTGTATCAGCAGGGAATTTCAGTTGTCATTGGGGCAGACCATGGGAATTATTCCTGATGGATAAGTTCACTCWCTTGCATACTTAATATCCTAGCCTGAGAATAACTCAGGCAAGTCTTGAGGCAAATGTGGAGAGGCAATCCCAGGTTCACAGGGATCATGCCATAGCCAAGAAAATAAGTGTGGAGAAAAGAGAGAGAAGAGAAAGGAGATAATGAAGAAAAACATTCTGGATAACAAGAGATAAGGTCACTCACTGTTCCAAAAAGAAGAGGATCAAAGACTTGGAAACACCCTATGAAGAAAAACTAACATGTGAAACAAACATCACAATAGAGCTTTTCTCTTAGATTTTTCTAATTTCAGCATTTTGCTTATGCTTTTAACAATACTGAAACAAATATCTAATGAGATCACATTTTAAATCAGTATTTTAAAGAAATATTCATTCAACACTTGGTAAAAATTCAGGGCCATTTTATAAAATAGAATTTCAGAATTTTCTTGAGGAAAGAAATTTCATTCTTTGGCCAATTCTTTTACGTATGAAGTAATTAGAAGGACAATATTAGCCATGTCTCCTTTAAAGCATTAAAATGAAATCCATTTATAAATAACTTAGCCATAGAGTAGAATATCTGTAAGAAGGTTCCTCTAAACCTCCTCCTAAACATGCACATACAGACAGAAAAGGGAAATTCTTACAGAAAATATTACTTCTAGTGGTATAGAAATCACCAGATATGAATGGAAGAAGATCACCAGGGTCAGTCAATAGGCCAGATTCAGAAATCCAGATTCTTGACACCTTGTTTATCAATAGCTTTTAGGTGATTTTTTTTGGTTTTGTTTTGTTACTGTTGTGGGGGTTTTTTTAAGCAAAGATCCATATTTATCATACTCCATAGAGGTAATTATATAAATTTGATTCAACATCTATAATCCTCCTAAAAGGAACCGCATATCTGTGACTGCTACAAAAGGTATTTCTACTAAATCTTTGTATTGTCATTACCATGCATGGACTTCAGCGTAACAGAGAAAATAAACTTCCTGTAATGTCATTGTTATGATTTATATTAACATTGTTTCTCTCAATGGAACATATTTTCTGCTACTGCATTTAACAGCTAATTAGTGTTTCAAATGGCACAACCAAGCCTGAGTAATGTGAATAATAATTATTTAAAGAGGAAGAAGGTTCATTTTTTTACTAAAATATAACCTCCTATTTATAAACTCAGGAACAAATGTAGCTTGTCAGATTCCCAATCCTAAAATCAAAAATACCAGAAAGTTTTAAAAGATCATAAAGTAATTGATCTGCAAAGGCAATTGACTGCTTTTTATACCAGTACACAAATACTTTCTTAARCAAGGAATAAGAATAAGAAAGCTCCCTTACTCTTACTGGGTCTCTTTCACATTGCAGATATTACTGCTGCAATTTTCTGCTTTTTTATGCCTCCAAGATTACTGTTTCTTCTGTACATAACAGAAGTTGACAGTAATGGGAAATACATGTAAATTCTCTTGAGCTCTACCTGCAAGAGTGCAGTGGCTGCCTTTTTACTGGCTTTATCTGGAATTGGACAGATGAGCTAATGTTGCCAAAATGTAGCAAGACAAAGATATTTTTTTAATTTAAAATAAAATATATAGAAATATGTCACTCAATACTCAAAGACAAGATTAGCTCAACTGCTACCTAGCTTGCAGAGTCCAGTGAGATGAACCARAAGAAAGAAGAATCAAGCCAACAATTACAGTTGTAAGATTCCTATAAAAAAGGCAGCTGAACTCATTATTACGTACTTGATTGTATGTCCTGCTAGTCCCCAGTCTTTCAGGCTGTCACATTACTGAACCTCTCCCTGTAGTTTGACCTTTCTGTCAGGACTTTGCATACATTGCTGTCGATTTGGATGTGTGCAATAGATCTAGTCCTTCCCTGCAGTGCTAGCTTTGCTATGTGTCACCAGATCAGCTGTGCTGTGCCTACCTACAGCTGGTAGGCTGCTGGACCTTCAGCTGCATTTGAGAAGAGCCAGGAGCAGGCCGACAGGTAAATGAATTGGCTTGGTGATCTGCAAATGGGCCATTGCTTTAGGATAAGAAACACTAACACAAGCAAAAATTACAAATGAAAATACAAAGTTGCAGTGTTTTCTTAACCATTTAAACACATCATATATGAACTATAATATATTATTCTTATTGTATTAATCTAAAAACCCAAATGTTACAATACACTGGTTCATCTGGGAGAAACCTAAAATCTTCAGTGCAGAAAATATACTGTCTTTCAACAAGTCCATCAATTAATTTTGTAACTTTGGAGTAACATTTTCAAATGTTTTATAATTTTATTTTTCCCTGATAAGTTATATAAAGGAAACAGTAATTTTTTCTTAAATATGGTGCTTCAAATAAGCTGAAGCACTTATCTTCAGAAGACCTCAACCTGAGTATTCTCATTTGAAAGAAGACTAGTAACTTTACCTCAGTGACACTTGGGATACACACAGTAGTAGAAGATAAAAGTACTTTAGTTGATTTTTTTAAAAACTGATAACATCCTTCTGAATATTGTGTTTCATTGTCCCTGTTTAAAAAAGGAAAAATATGTACTTTCATCAGAAATGTGTTATGAGATCAAGTGTTTGGTGAGCTATGTACAAATACAGAACACTATAAATGATGAGTATCATTGTTATTATTATAAACATATGCCTAGATTTCTTTACAAAGCATTCACTTTATTACACGGAAAATGAGTTATATTTTATTACATATGTGATTTTAGCAGTGAAATCGTACTTCATCTTCTCAAAACACACTTAGAAACCAATATTCTCCATTTATTCATCTCCGTGCTAATATACTTGGCTAACGTCTCTTCAAATGTCTGCAGATGAATATTTGACCATGTTTTAGTTTAGGTCTGATGTTAAGTCACAAAATGTCAAATAAAAATAGTGAATCACTGACAGTTTCAGATCACATAAACAGTTACTGATCAGATGRAGGATGATCCTTTCTCAAGAAACAAAGCAGTCCACATATTCATTTATCCATAAATTTCAAAACAGACTTAACAGACCTCTGGATAACAGATATACCTTTCTCTGTATCCATACTCACTCTGTGCTCTCAGCAAGTCTGGAAACAGATAGAGGCTCTATCATTTGCTTCCAACTCTTTGAATAGACCTGAGAGTAGTACTTATCATAAGATAACATAAGAAATAATATATGATAATAATTAGGGAAATGTGGGTGTGAGAAAAAGATGATGTCGGCTTTTCTGCAGCTAAAAGTCAGAAGAAATAGCCTAGTTCCAAAGCAGTGAATAGACAGCATTTTAACCTTATTTAGATAAAGATAAAATAAGATTATATGGAGTAACCTTTTACAAATTAAAGTAATTTTTATAATAGCAACTAATACAATGAAAGAAGGATCTGGACCTGAAACCTCTTCCAGTAAATCTGTTTATATAGAGGACTCATTTGGAGAGACTTCAAGCTTCCATTAAAACATCATCTCTGAATTTACACAAGAATTTCTGTTCTAATGGATTAATTCCCATTTGGTTTTGAATAYCTACACTTTCTTATTACATTTACTTGTGATCCTACTTAACATCCACATCATACTCAGCAGCTGCATACGTTTCTTTTTCATATTTATATAGCATTGTTCTCTTTCTTATTTGTTGGATTGCATCAGTAGTCCTAATGCTTTTTAGATGCTGAGGCTGTCTCATCTGCCTCCCACTCCAGAGAGCTACTAGCTAGGTTGGCATACTGCCCACTGCAGTCTGTACCTCCTCTTCCAGTTTATACTTCCAGGCTTGGTGTCCCCAAGGACACCTGTTGGATTACATATTCGAAGTAATGTTGTTTTCCTCTGTTGAAGGCCTCATGTCCACAGGACAGGTTTCTTCAGCTCTGGTGGTCTCAGTTAAGATTTGGGACTCATAAATATTTGGGAATAAAAATTAGATTTTGGGAAGTCACATTTTGATAAACTCTTCACCCCCCATTTTGAACTGGCCTCTCTGTGCCTACCATTTATACTCCCTCTTCACCTGCTCCCTGGCTTGTTGCAGTAAGATTTTATCGGAAAAAACAGGTTGAAATGCTAGTGCATTTGTAAGAAAGAGGAATATCACAATTKTAGAGAAACTCTGAAACAGGCTTTGTTCAGTTTTGATTGTGGAGGAAGGAAAATCAGCCTCAGTGTGTATACATAATGTAATCAAAGAAGTGAAAACAGTGGTCACCATAAAATGGTTTGTATATTTCTTTGATTTGAAATATTAAGATTTGCCTATGCAGACAAGTTAGTGAAAATTAATCAATATAAATTAGAGCATAAATTTACAGTGCTCTCAATACTCAATAGTGACTGCCTGTCTCTGAAAAATTTGCTACCTACTACAAGTGTCTTTTTCGTGAGACCATTTACTCCACTTGAAAAGTATGGTATAATACCCCATGGGTACGGAGCACTGAGTGTTTGTGGGTGAAGTTAATAAGAAGTGATGACTGTGCTACAAATATACACACCAGATTGCTGCAAACGATCTTCTCTGTGTRGGAAAATTCTTAGAGAGGCAGTATGATTGTCCATTATCACCCATAGTTTCAAAATGTGTTAAGGGTTGTCATTCAAGAATTATATAACCCAAGTTTAAATTAATTAGATACAAGGCAAAGAAAATGACTGCTTTGACAAAAAGAGCACTATGAGTGACCTTTCTAAGTGGAAACAAAATTGTTTAATTGAATGTTTCAGTAAAGGGTGGCGTGTTTTTTTTTTTTTCCTCTCAAATCACTGGAGTTATAGAGCAGTTTAAGAAGGCTATGCTGTATGTGGATGGAATGCCATTTTCTGATATTTTCAAAATCTAACTTTGTTCCTGTATATCTAAAAACACCAGAGATGGGTGGGGTATGTGTGAGGTGGGTTTTTTTAAATTATTTTTTCTTTTTCTTTCTTTTTTAAGTAATTTGGTTATATAATTTTACATTTGGTTCAGAAGGATAAGAAGTATTGAARAGAGAAAGAGTATCTGAATGATTTTAAATACAGATAGAGATCTGGTTTAAGATGAAAATAGTTATTTGCTTGGTGAATCTGAGGGTGTTTTCCTGGATTTTTCTTTTGACAAAGCTTTACTCTGTGTCAGACAGACAGATGTTTGTCCTTTGCTGGCAGATAAAAGGGACAGAGACAGAACTGTTCCAGCTGTTCTGTCTGTTCCAACTTCTGCATGTTAGTGGTAGTCACAAAAACTATTTTTATCTTCTTTCCCAACCCCATTCAAGTCACAAAGTTGTGGTACACCTGCATTATACTGCCATGCATTGCACTCTCCCTTCGTCACATAACAGGCTTTTGAATATATCCTGAAAATGTCTCTAGGCAGACAGAAGAACCTAACTAAAGCTTCACTGGCTTCCTTGAACGCTTCTCTGTGCAGTCTCAGTAGGAGGCTGGAACCTTAGGCAGAATCATATGCACACATACTTGGGAAAATTTCCTRTAACATTGAATTTGATTCACCACCAACTCTGTTGGGGAGTGTGTGGTGTGGGGAAAAGGGAAAGAAAAGGCAAAATAACCTTTTGGTCTACATACTGTTTTGAGTTTTTAATGTGATTCAGTATTAGCAATATTATAACAATTACTATAACCTGTAGGTTTATAACTTTAGAAAAAGTTTTCATTCAGAAAACTGTTTTGCTTTCAGACACTGAAAATCTTTATCAGTGTCCTCTGAATGAGAGCTTAAGTTGCATCAATATTTCAGTGTTTCATAATGAAGTTCAAGAGCAGAATGGTCATGCACAGCACATAGTGTTTCTGCTTTAACCTTATCCCATGCATTTCTCTTTTTAAGCAATCCATGGTTTTCTTTTTCCTTCTGTAGATGTCTCAGTACTATCTTAATATGACATTACTTAGCTGGTGCACATAATAATCCAATATTTTTTCCTTCTATAGTGAGAACTGCTTACTTAACTCTTAGAATAGAATCATAGAATCATTAAGGTTGGAAAAGACCTCTAAGACCATCAGGTGCAACCGTCAACCCAACACCACCATGCCCATTAAACCATGTCCTGAAGTGCCACATCTACATGTTTTTTGAACGCCTCCAGTGATGGTGACTCCACCACTTCCTTGGGCAGCCTGTTCCAATGCTTGACAACCCTTTCCATGAAGAAATTTTTCCTAAAGTCCAATCTAAACCTACCCTGGTGCAATTTGAGGCCATTTCCTCTTGTTCTGTTGCTAGTTACTTGGGAGAAGAGACCAACACCCACCTCGCTACAACCTCCTTTCAGGTAGTTGTAGAGAGCGATAAGGTCTCCCCTCAGCTTCCTTTTCTCCAGGCTAAACAATCCCAGTTCCCTCAGCCGCTCCTCATAAGACCTGTTCTCCAGACCCTTCAGCAGCTTCGTTGCCCTTCTCTGGACACACTCCAGCACCTCAATGTCTTCCTTGTAATGAGGGGCCCAAAACTGAACACAGTATTTGAGGTGCAGCCTCACCAGTGCCAAGTGCAGAGGCACGATCACCTCCCTACTCCTGCTGGCCACACTRTTYCTGATACAAGCCAGGGTGCCATTGGCCTTTTTGGCCACCTGGGCACACTGCCAGCTCATGTTCAGCTGGCTGTTGACCAATATCCCCAGGTCCTTTTCCGCCGGGCAGCTTTCCAGCCAGTCTTCCCCAAGCCTGTAGTGTTGCCTGGGGTTGTTGTGACCTAAGTGCAGGACCCAGCACTTGGTCTTGTTAAACTTCACACAATTGGCCTTGGCCCATTGATTCAGCCTGTCCAGATTCCTCTGAAGAACCTTCCTACCCTCAGGCAGATCAACATTCCCACCCAACTTGGTGTCATCTGCAAACTTACTGAGGGTGCACTGAACCCCCTCGTCCAGATCATTGATAAATATATTAAACAAAACTGGCCTCAATACTGAGCCCTGGGGAACACCGCTCATGACTGGCCGCCAACTAGATTTAACTCTGTTCACCACAACTCTCTGGCCTCGGCCGTCCAGCCAGGTTTTTACCCAGCAAAGAGTACACCCGTCTAAGCCATGAGCCGCCAGCTTCTCTAGAGAGAATACTGTGGGAGACAGTGTCAGAAGCTTTACTAAAGTCCAGGTAGACCACATCCACAGCCTTCCCCTCGTCCACTAGGTGGGTCACCCGGTCGTAGAAGGAGATCAGGTTGGTCAAGCAGGACCTGCCCTTCATGAACCCATGCTGGCTGGGCCCCATCCCCTGGTTGTCCTGCACCTACCTTGTGAGAGCCCTCAAGATGAACCGCTCTGTGGTCTTCCCCGGTACCACGATCAGACTGACAGGCCTGTAGTTCCCCGGATCCTCTCTCTGGCCATTCTTGTAGATGGGCGTCACATTGGCAAGCCTCCAGTCATCTGGGACTTCCCCTGTTAACCAGGACTGCTGATAAATGATGGAGAGTGGCTTGGCAAGTTCCTCCGCCAGCTCCCTCAGTACTCTCGGGTGGATCCTATCCGGCCCCAAAGACTGGTGGGTATCCAGGTGCCATAGCAGGTTGTTAACTACTTCCTCTTGGATTATGGGGGGTGTATTCTGCTCTCTGTCCCTGTCTTTAGCTCAGGGGGCTGAAGTCCCTGAGGATAACTAGTCTGACTACTAAAGACTGAGGCAAAGAAGGCATTAAGTACCTCAGCCTTYTCCTCATCCTTGGTGGCAATGTTCCCCGCCACATCCAATAAAGGATGGAGATTCTCCTTGGCTCTCTTTTTGTTGTTAATATATTTGTAAAAACATTTTTTGTTGTCTCTTACAACAGTGGCCAGACTGAGTTCTAGCTGGGCTTTTGCCATTCTAATTTTCTCTCTGCATGACCTAATGAGATCCCTGTACTCTTCCTAAGTTGCCTGTCCCTTCTTCCAACAGTGGTAGACTCTCCTTTTTTCATGGAGTCCCAGCAAAAGCTCCCTGTTCATCCAGGCCAGTGATCTTCCCCACCAACTCTTCTTGTGGCACATGGGGACAGCCCGCTCCTGTGCCTTTAAGATTTCCTTCTTGAAGAACGTCCAGCCTTCTTGGACCCCTTTGCCCTTCAGGACCGCCTCCCAAGGGACTCTCTCAACCAGTGTCCTGAACAGGCCAAAGTCCGCCCTTGATTCTACTTTTTTCACTGTATGCAGTTTTGTTTTGTCAGCAAGTTTAAGCTTTTCATAGTTGAATTATCTGCTCAGGTGGTTTACGAAGGTTATAAATAAAGGCCTAAATACTCAAAGAAATTCCACCTATGATATAACTCCTCCTAACAAGATTATGGTTCTTTTATCCACCTGCATAAACTGCTATATCTGCTCTTGTGCTAAAGTATGTGTTTTTGAAGATTATCTGGAACATATTTCTCTGCACAAGGGAGAAACTGATAACTGAAATAACATTTTATATTTTAATGTGTTCCATCTGTGCAAAATATGCTTCTGTAGATCAATTGTTCTCTGTGCAGGTGAATCTCCATTGAAGTGCAGTAGTCTTCAGAGACTGCCAGAAATGATATCTAACTTTTTCTTTACTACTCTGTGCTGCAAAGGCTGAATGGCAGACAGCATATAAATAGCACTTGAAGAAATAACTTAAAGCTACTGATCATTACCTGACTGTTGCTGAGTGAATAAAGCATGTGGTCAGATACTCATCTGGTATTGACAGGTAGAATTAGAATGAGACCTTGTTAGGGAAAACAGTATTTCTTGATGGCAATTTGCTCACAAGTAAACTCTTTTCTGCATGCAAGTGACCCTTTGCAACTCTCTGCTCTGGGAGATGTTTTTGCTGCCAAAAATTATCATATTGTTGCTGTTTCCAAAAACTCCCTCTCCTTAAAAAAAGAGGTGGGCAGAGAACAGGATGCAAACTATGCTCACTGTTCTGTCTGCAGCAACACTGCTCATCTTCTGTCACATGATGCAACAGATGGGGAAACCCAAGTGCCAGGAAAGTCTCTGGAGGTCCAGAGGTAAGGACTTTCTGTAAGTCATCAGTACAATTAATGTGATTTACAACCTGCCGTCACTTAAAAACAGGGATCTTGGGAGCAGGTCATGGGCTCAATGGGTAGTGTTGATTGGTGCAAATGTAGCTGCCGTTTGATTACACTTCTAGAGTGAGGAGGAAGAAGAGGGATAAGTATGATTCGAATACCTCTCAGTATGTAAATAAAATATAGTAGTATAGAGATACCTCCACTGGATTAAAATGAACTTGTTTTGGTAATGAAAACAACATCCTTTATGGAGCCCTGGATGTGCTGCTTTATCCAGTTTACAGTACTACTTGCTTAAAAATAGCTGTTATCTCTGAGCTATGCTGCAGGGTCAAAACATTTTCTGGAGTGTTGTTGTTTTCAGCAGCACAACAGCTCAGTGTTGTACCAATTGTTAAAAACTAGCCTGCAGAAATCACAGAAAAAATACATGAAATTATACATAATTATATCACTGCCATTTACTTCCCTTAACTAGACTGTTTGATCTTCATTCAAACCATCAGCAAGTTGAAAATTTTGGAATTTCTAAGCTGAACTGAAAATGAAAATCAGTTGTGATATTTTACCTTAGCAAAAAGATAAAGGACTGTGAGGTAATGTTAGGTATTAGGCTAGCAGGTGATCATGTTCCTATATATCCTACTTCAGATATGAAGCCAGAGCCTTTTGATCCACTCAAGGTGTTTCAATTTAATAAGATAAAATAAAATAAAAAAAAAAAAAGAAGAAGCAGGAAAAATGATTAATTTTAGTAGATTGTGTAAAGGATAGTACCATTGTACAGCTGTCACACTGAGAAAATTATTATTATAAATCTTGATTACTGGTTAGGAAATAAAAGACGTATATTTTTGTTAAAATCATTTGACTCTGTTTCTTGCTAGACGTAGCTCTGTAGCAAAGAAATGCAATTGTATTGACCATGGTAATATCATAATAAATGTTAATACAATTTTGACTGAAGTAATTTGTATCATCAAGAAGAATGATTTCCTAAAATTTTAGTTAAGGTAATTAGAGCTTTTAAGTATGGATTAAAGTAGATGATAAAATAATTATAAATTATTACATGTTAATTGGGCCCTGTATCATCTTAACCTAATCTAACAAACATCAGTCTTTAAAAATAAACTGAATGCAAATTTCTCTCCATAATTCTTAAAAAAAATTATTCTAATCTTCTAATTTTCATAAAATAGTTGTAACTTCATGTGATGCAGTTCTGCACTTCCTTATTGAAGCACACAAGAAAAACATTTCCAGCCTAATCTTTCTTATTTAAGAGTTGAGATGGTGTTRCGTGAAAGGCTAAAGTAGCCCAAGTCTCGTTATAAGTCCAGTCGCGTTCAGTACACTGAACTATCACGATCACGGATGCACAAATAACGTAATACACTTGTTCAGCCTAGTCGCGTTCAGTGAACTACCACGGCCACACTCAAAGGGTTTGGTCGCATTCAATGAGAACTATCACGGCTAGATTAATGAGCAGTGCAGTTTATTAAAGCAACAGATACACAGGTTCTTTTGGATTGCCGGTGATAAAATCACTACATATACAGCACGTGAAAATGCCTAAGTGTAAGTACAAACTACTTAGCTAAAAATGCGTTAAAAGATGTAAAGCAACTCTATATAGAGATTTCTAAGTTTCCCGGGGAGCCACTTGGTATAACCAAGTGTTCAAATCTTACCCAAAGGCGTCCCGATGGGGTGGAAGAGAGGCTCAGCCCGTCGACTGATCCCAGGAGTAGTACACGGCGATGGTGTCTTCTCTAACATTCTTTCTTTCGCGCCCTATTTTTATATTATTTGTTATCTTTCAGGTGGAGCTTGAGGGACTCTAGTCATACATACCTTTATTATGATTGGTATAAAGCTTTCTCGCTTCCTTATTGCACAAAAAGGACAGCATTTCCTCAAAAAAGTGACAGACCACTGACTCAGGGTAGTGAATGTGCAGCTTATCGGTACTGTGGTGTCTCTCAGTCTCCGTCATGCCCCCATTATCTCACAGAGCCTGGCCACGGTGTCTCCACTCCGCTCCATCCTCTGTACTGTTCCTCTCAGGGTCAGCACACCAAGCTCCACTGATGTACTAACATCTAAGATTACAGGCCTATAGGGCTCTCGTAGAGACAAGGTCGAGGATAAGGAATGGATCCCTCGTATGCCAGCTGCACTGGACCCTGAAAGCTTCGTCAGTGCTGTGCCTTTCTTTAAAACACTAATATAAATCAAATCTCTAAGTTACCTCCAGCAATTATGCCACAGATGGTTATCTGAACTGCACATACCTTGTGAACTCCTGCTCTTCCGATATGCTTTGCAGCAGAAGTTTTCTAAACTTTTGCAGCTCATAGTAATAAAAAAACTCTCAGTACTCCTTCTGAGATACAAAAACTTCTTCTATTACCTTTGTTGCAGACCTCAGCTGTTCCCTGTTTTTTTGTGGGTTTATTTTAAGGAAAAAAGTTTGGTGAATTTGAAATATGTGGGTTGAGTGTAGGAATTACTTGTGATATTGATAAATCCTACCAGGAAATGGTCTTGGTAAAAACATCATTTGTATGAAGATCACATTCATGCATATATCTGAAGTATTATATGAGAATCAATATGTTGCAGAATTGTTCTTGAGATTTCTTACATAAAAAGGCATATTTTCTTCAGATTGGAAAGCCTATTCATTTGAAAGTAAAGAGTGTTTTGTTAGGAAAGAATTAAAAATTCGAAACAATCAATACTTTCTTTTCCACCTAATGGGAATTTCTACAATTCAGCTATGAGATCATCTGTATGAACTAATGTTCCCCAGAGTATTCTGGGACTGGATTATCAGAGCACAGGATAAATCACTGAATTTGGAATATGAATGAGGAAGAGACACGTTTGTTTCTTCACTCAGCACTTCCAAAATTCATGAACTTCCCCTCCTTCTTCTGTTTTGAATTTTGTTAAGGAGTTCGTAAGTCAGTTGGGAGTCAGCAAACCATTAGCATTAATGAGTTCATTTCCACACAAATTAGCTCATTATCATGCTGACTTCCAGTGTTTTGAGACAGTCACGAACTCAGTCCTCCTGCAAGGAGTGTTCATTTGCTTGCCTCACTCAAAATAGGGTGGGGGGAAGGAGGTAAATAAAAAAAAAAAAAAAAAAAAGAATTGGCATACAAATGTACCAGTTCATTGATGTAACAAACCCTGTGGTTTCTCCATAGTTAGTTTTAGAGAACTCTGAGTACAGTATTTCTTTCTTTCATTTGTCAGAATGCACTAATTCTGTCTGGCAGTTGTTAAAAACTAATACTCGGAACCTGACGGCAAATTACATAAAGGAGATTTAATTTCAATTTTGTAGCAAAATATCTGACCCTAATTATTATAATTTCATAGAAGTACACTCAAAGGGAAATACATTGTGGGAAAAATATTTTTGTAGTAGCCAAATAACGTTCCAACAATTCTCTCATTATCTGATGCAGATTTGTTGTTTTACACAATGCCATAATACATTTGTGCCATAGCTATCAGATTAATGATACTGTGGATCATCCAGGCTTTCTCAGAACAAATACTAAATGTCAAGCTGTTAGTAATCTTTTTCAAGTGAGACATTATGTTCACTTCCCTTCAGACCACTGATTTGGTCCTTAATCCATTTGTAACTCACTGTGATATGCTCAGCAGGTTTATGAACTGTATTACACTTCTACTCCTGTAGGCTTCTTTTGTCTCATAAAGACTAATAGGATAAAGTAGGTATGGTTTATTCCATCATCCCAATCAGACCCTTAATGCAGATGCAGGTTAGTCAGCCTGTTTCATCATGTCCTTTCTTCATGGAAGTTCTGGAATGGCATGAATTCGTCCTGTGACCTGAGATTACAGTTGTCTCTTTATATTCTTCACTTTCACTATAGGTCAGGCCTGTGGGTATAAGTAGTTCTTTTTTCCCAGGGACAAAACTATCATAAGATTTCTTCTGGCTAATAAGATTTACATTACTTACCACCGTCTATGACCATGGCAGCGCAACTGTGCATTAATAACTTTGAAAAATCTGTATCCATAATATACATCACATGTTAATATAATATTCTTTGACATTTCCATCCTTCCGAAGTCTGCCACAATGTAATAAATTCATATTCTCTAGTACTCATATCTCCAATATGTATTTTTGTCAGAGTGAAGATCTATGACATCTCTTACATAGGATGTCAAACTGAATAGAACACAATGGTCTTTTCTGTTCCTTAAATCACTGATAAATATTTATCTGTCAGTCTTAGGCTCCAAATACTTATCAAATACATATGAAAATACAAGAAGCGATGCTGTACTTATCATTTATTGCCATATTTATTGTTGGTGAGCAATAACACTCCTGTTCCTACAATGTTATGGGAGCCCCCAAACTGTCTATTTCCAGTTGGCTGCCAATTACTCCAATACCTGATATATGTGCATGCATAACACTTGAGAAAATCTAAATGTCTTTCAAACTCTATCCTGTCAATAAAAAATAGTGAACTCGAATTTCCAAGAAAAAATGATCCAAYGTTAAATTTTTAAGTAATGATACAAACTTAGGAATGGATATTTGGGTCAAGTGTTACTGAAAAGATTTTGGAATACCTGTTTAAAAAGATTGTCTGACACTGATATTACCCAGTTCAGATTTTAAGTACCTGTATTACTGTAATGTGTGCTATGAAAGGTTGTGCGATCAAACAGTTAACTTATTGCATGTTTCCACATTTTATTGCTTCAGAAATCCATCAATTTTTCTACTTTATTGAGCTGTTGAGGATTTCTTTTCAGTAATAGACCCTGTCTGAAATCTTGGCTCTGATTTGTAATAACCCCTTAAGTTTATACAAACTGCTAAGGCATTTTGTCCAAGGACATGCTTTTGTTCATGTTGTGGATTAACCCGAACAAATATTTTTTTTGTCCTTACAGGTTGTAGTTCTCTGATACCTTAAAATTTTCCACTAATTCTGTAAATTTGGATAGCATCCTTGAAGATAGAGTCAATGTCTCCTAATATTATGGACCTAGAGCTCTCCACTGCATGAGCGTGGGTGGTTTGGATGTGTTGACCTTTTTGTCAGCAAGCGATTTTTCCATTTCACTGAGTTGCACTGCAGGCTAAAATATATTTCTGATTAAAAGGAGAACTCACCACTTCCCTGTAATTGTTCTATGATGAATCCTTATGGTCTTTAGCAGGCAAGGACTCTTGCAAATTCACCTGTAATTTGGGACTTCCATAGCTCAGCTAGAATCATAAAGCACATCTGTTAAAAATGTTAGACCATGAAGAGAGATTTTTTACAGTCTGACTGATAAACAATCCTACAAAATTTGCATTCTTATCTCAGCATCTAACTCAGCAAACTTACAAGGGCATACAGTTGTTGACTTACTTGACAGAGAACCTGAGAACTTCCAGTAATTCTAGAGTTTGGTTCTGTATCTAAATATATATTTAATTTAAATTCCCAGTTTGAGAGTCATGATCTTAACTTTTTAACTTGAATATCGTGTTTTCTTTTACAATCCGTTTCAAACAGTCTTATAGATTAAGAAACACCTTTTTTCTGTTCCAAAGATACCT
Organism: Oceanodroma leucorhoa; assembly: GCA_030449065.1. Lineage (NCBI taxonomy): Eukaryota > Metazoa > Chordata > Aves > Procellariiformes > Oceanodroma > Oceanodroma leucorhoa. The sequence goes on from JASVER010000001.1 coordinate 30,625,042, forward strand.
ACACTTTGCTGGACTCTGAGCTCCCATCCTTATTAAGAGTAAATCTCAGCAGCATTGTGTAATAACTTCAGCCCAGAAGGCATCCTTGTTTCTCTGGATAAATGACTAATTCAGAAGAATATTTTGTAAAATATAATTGTTAAATATGTTATCTATATGCAAAATGCATTATATGCTGGATAGACTGTAACAAGATAGATCAGGTAAGCATGTATATCTGCACATACATAAATTGTTCTGTTCCATATATAACTGATTGAGCATTATTGTAGTTCTCCATTTATTAGTTTATTAGTGAAGAAAGAAAAGGAAATGTTATTCTTAATAATTGATTTAACATGTCCAATGCACAATATTATCAATTCTTCCTCTAAATGTGATTGTATGGTTTTAAGCAGGTGAAGTTTTATGTTCACAAAGATTTGCAATTTGGAGGCTAAGAGATTTGTATTGATTTATTAGATAGAGATGTCTGAAGAAGACTCCTCCAAAAATGTGACCTCAGATGATCATGTATCAGGCCATTCAGGAAAGGCAATAAGAGTAACACACAAATCCATCCTGGAATTTTCTTTGGGCAGAATAATCAATAATTTTAAATGAGAGTCTTATTGTAAAAGCATGTTAAAAAATGTGAAAGGTGTTACTGAAAATAAAATGGCTTTTATCTAGTAACAAACTGTTATAAATTACCTTTCTGACATCATTGCCAGAAACTCTTGTAAAAGTATATAACAAATGTCAGTGTATAAATTTGCCAAATAATTAATATGACTCTGCCTTGTAATTGAAAAAAAAAATGTCGCAGTACTTAATTCAAGCATAAAATTAGATTTTGCAATCAGTAATTATGGCTATATTTAACATTCTACAAAATATCAAGAAACAATGTTTAGTAAGTGCACTTCATGTGACAGTAATAGGGTCAGTCCAATTCCTATAGAAGCTGATGTTCTGTTTATATGCAAATTACAAAGCAGTGTATATCCATTTACAACAGACCAAACATTACAGAGAAATCCATTTGGAATCATCTGTAGATGTGCCAAGCCAGGAAGTGTTGACCTGCACACACCACACTACGGGATGTGCATGCCACACAACCCATGCACACTGCACTGTGGGATGCTACAGTCATAGGACAATCCATACCAACCCTCGTCAGCAGAGAAGGTGCACTTTGTAGCACGTGCTGCAGTCATGGCCACTTCAACAGGAGACAGGGTTAGTGCACTCTGCAGACGCCCTGTGGCCAGCACTTCCAATRTTACAGCCTGTAACTGGAGAGTGGTTTGTCCACTTCTTGTTTTGAAACGCACACAGCTGAACTGAGACCTGGTAAACTCTGTACAGTCTTGCAATTTCAACATAGCCTAAGCTAGAAAATGTTCAGACCTCAGTTGTACAAAGACTCTTACATATGCTCAGGCATATGATATACAGAGGGATAACTCCACTGAAATGGAAGATTAGATTCTGTGTGTTTTGTAGCATTTTTAGACTTCTCAGCTACACCCGGAACCATCTATACAACAGTTTCAGTCTATAGCATCCACACAAAAATAAGTACCCCAAGTATGGATATGGTGGTGGACTAAACTTAGAAAATAAACATGTATGTAAAAGGAGTAATAAAGCAGTTTTAAGGGAAAAAAAACAGTGGTAATACATTTTGCAGTGCTACTGTTTGATCATCACCTTTCCATCCCACCTATATTACATCTCTAAAGACACAGTCCCCTGGTTACTGTTTCACCAATTTTTGTGGATTGTGTAACACGTGGGTTGCTTTTACAATTAGACTGTTTCAGTGCAAATATGCCAATTCGTGAAGACTTGCAGGTGTATGGACTTACAGAGAAGTGTAGCGGAAAGAACGAAGCTTAATTTGAGGTGTTAATGGACAGAGTTTTCTGAAGAATTCAGCCCCTGTATATTCAGAAAAATAAGTTACCAGATTTTCTTAAGGAGTCTTCATAGATAATTATCTACATTTAAATTAAAATAAACCTATACAGATTCTGAACCTTTCAGAAAAAAAGTCTGACTCCTGAATTCTGTCAAACAGGAGTTCTCTGGTCTTGTAATGTCCAGGCTCCTGGCACTGTTACGCTTTGTGAGCAACAACAGGAGGCACATTCAGCATACACCGCTCTTCAGAAAGTCATAATACAAATTTAGCCAATTGAGCTCTGCAGTGTCATAACACAAATTGAGCCAAAAAGAGCCCCAGGCTTTGAAGAAAAAGTGCCATAACAAGTAAGCTACTTATCCCACAGGACAAAGCAAGAGTGAGAAAGTAGAAATAAGAAACTTGTAAATGTAGAACAGGAAAGTGGTGAAACAGTGGGAGACCAATTAATTTTAGAAGGCAACTGATGACATTTTGGAAGTAATTAGAAATAAAATTATGAGAAGGGCAGAAGAAAATTGAAAAAGAGGAAACAAAAAGGGCAAACATATTAAATTAAAAGAAAACCCAAGGAGGAGAAAAAATTATAGTCCAAAAAATGCTTTGAAAACTTGCTAAGGCCTTTTTCCTCCCAAATTACATAGGATAAGGAAATTAAACAATTCACTCCACTATCAGCTTATATAGACTTAAAAGTGGAAAAAAGGAAAAATAAAAGCCTGCACACATAATGCCCTACGTAGCACGTTCCAAAAAAAGCAAGTAAAATCCTGACAAGAAACAAAAAATTCTGAAGGAACTTTTATTAACTTTATGGCTACATGGGTGCATGAAGCAAGCATAACTGTGAAACCTCTTAGTATAAGCATTTGGAGTGGCCAGGAGCAGTGCAGAGAAAGTGTATGTGTGTGTGCGCACACATGAATGGGGAGCAGAGGGGCAAATCAGAAACTGCCAGAGGGCTCACACCTTATCACAAAACATTTTTCATGCAGAAGTCATCCTTTCCCCCAAAACACAGAAAGAGGCATCAACCAAGGATTTTGGATCTCCATTGACTCCTTTTCTCAAAGCTATTTTCTCCATAGATCTGAAGTGCTGGTCTGTAGCCCATTCCAATAGCTATGACAATATGGCGATCTGTAAAGAGTCCTTCAATAAATGCACAAGCCCATCCAACTTCTACTGAGGTAAGTTGAAGGATGTTGATGGAAGTGCTCTGAGAGTGAGAGATACTGTGGATGAGTCTCCACTCTCAGGCTTACTACAGCTCTGCTCTTCTTTTCTTTTTCCAGTGGAAAGAAGGAAGAGGCTTCAGGGAGTTTCCAAGCTTCTAGCAGGAAGTTTTTMATTGCTCTTTCTGATGGTGAATGAGCAACAAATTTGTAACAATGATCTGAAAAACTCCAGAATACAGCTGTGTCTTATTCAAGGGTTAATGTGTGATGTTGATCTCTGCACCCCTGTCACAGTAACCCTGATTTTGTGTCACAAGCTTGTGAATGTTCACCCCACTTATCCCCCTTCCTCCTCCCTTCCTCTCCTCTAGTCTTATCCAAATAATTCTTCTCTGATTTTTTTCCCATTTGGAAATGTCACCTAACATTAGTTCTTGCCCTAGTTCTTGCCCTATTATGTGCTGTGCTTATGTTGCCTCCTTATAGTCTCATTTCTTCATCTGAGAAGCAGTGTCCTTTTATGCATATATTTAACCTTTAGTGAAGCCAGTCTGAAATGGAATTGAAAACTTTCCCTCTGACTATATAATAAATTCTAAGGAAAATGTGGATGACAGCATTATGGGGGAACAGGTCCAAACAGAGAACTTAAAGGAAATTCAATGACAAGAGCAGCCATTGAGTGGTTTACAGGAATATCACAATGGAGATGATAATATCTTTTGTGAATGTTTGTAAATGCTTTCTCTCAACCAGGCCTCCTTCCCCCATCTTCCAGACCTGTGATTGGCTTAAAAGAAGACGACTCTATGACATTAGCAGAGAGGCTTATTCAGCTAGAGGTAACTGATTTAACTTTCATAACAGAATTTCTTTTCAAAGGCCCTAGCAGTGGACAAAGTACTCACAGTCCATTCACAGATAGAATGAGTTTCAGGGGGCGGAGGGGAGGGGGGAAGAATAAATAACATTCTTCAGTCCCTAGCTCACAGTGAAACAGAAAATGAAGCTCTTTGCTAAGGATCCAAGGCAGTCTTTATTGATAACATGTGGACAATTAAATCCCACCCTTTGGAGGATTCTCTTTCTGTAAAAAAGTCAAGAAAAGAGTTTTGCTTGTATTTTTTGATTTTCCCTCCCCACTTTAATTCACACCTGGCCAGATAATTTTTTTCTCTAACACATGAAATTTTCGCCACCTRTGGACCTGGGTGATACCTGAACAGATAACACAAATTTATGATTGCTAGTTTTTTAGCTTTCTTCTGAAACATCAAGCAGGGTTTTTAAACTGAAAACAATATCTGGGCTTATGTTAAGCAACTTCCCTCCACTGGAAGAGCAGCAGACAACATTGGTATCTCTCTCCCTCTTTCCACCCTACTTTCTGTCTGTAGATGGCAAAAATGACTTCTGTGAAGTCCACAGTGGTGAGTTTTATTCATTAAAATGTTTTGGGGAGACAGATAAACCACTTGTGTTGTTCTTGTCAGACATTAGGTCTGTGTAGACACTAGGTCTGTAATGTGTATTAAAAGTAACTTCAGAGAATAAATGTGATAACACAGCAACAGGTGATGGTTCGTTCAACCTTTCAATGAGCCAGAGACAGGCTCAGTGGACAAGCTCCCTCTGCAAGGTGAAGCGGTCAAGCATGTGATTTGCACAGTGGTGGAGGAGTCAAAGATATGGTTGGTCTTTCAGAGTGTTTTGGGAGTTGAGCCCTGCTGTCAAGGTGCAGCAGAAAGGTGGAGGGCCATGTAGTTTTGTCCTGTCACGTGTCACAGCAAGCCCCCTGTCAACGTGTCTTCCTGGAGAGGCATTGCCTATTCCAATGTGATGCATCTTGCTCCTGGATGCATTTCCTGCCCTCACTCAGGAGACAGCCCCCAGGGAATTGTAGGTCATCAGAATCCCAGCACATCACTAAGGAGCTCTGGGAGACAGCTGGACGGGACAAGCAGAGAACAGTGTCCAACAAAGGAGAACCTGTACCCTGCAGAGAGCCATGGAGAGAGCGCAGACTGCAGCCATCCAAAGGTGAGAGTGGGATGAGACATGTGGGGTTGGAGCTTTGTGCCCCCGTCGTCTCCCCCGCAGAAGGACACCCAAAGAGAGTGCATGAATGCAACAGGATGGAGGGAAGATGACCCTGATCACTGTCAGTGCCTGCTAATCCAGGGTGGCCTATCTGCAGGGATGAGTATGTGTTGGAAGGTGCTGCAGATCCGAGGGATATATAATCTCAAAATGGTTTAAGGATGGACCCTGTCTTTTTTGTGGCCTCTCTCCTTTCTTAGTCAATGATCTGGATTCAAGCCAGGGTTCATGTTGGCAACCCTCAGCAATCTCCATGAGACTCTTTCATCCTTTTTTTTCTCATCTGCCATCTGTTTGTCCCTCTTGCTCTAATAAAAATCCTGAAATGCACCATTCAGATCATTTTGGATGCCTTCCAGATCCTGAACTTTCAAGGGATCTGTTGTGTATCAAAGGCTTCACATTTTGTAGCAAAATTGAAAGTGCTCTGCCATCCAGCACCTTCCAACTCATACTCATGAGTCCAGAAACAAAAGCACTGAATTCCAAGTCACTCAGTGAAAACATTGAAATCAATTTTGGCACTCAGTTACCTGTTAAATATGTCTGCAAATGAAATTAATCTACAGCTAAAAATATCATTTAATAAAGTGAAATAAGTTTAGTCAAAATTAAAAGAAAATAACATTAAAAGAAAGGCATTCATTTTTCCTATTTTCTTCACTAATGCATTCTCCAAGAATTTATCCTTCTACTGCAGTATTGTCGGATGATACTATGTTTTGTCGGACTTGACTGGAATTTGGACCTTCATATTAATAGAATGTTTCTCTCTATGTTAATGGAGAGAAAAAATTGAAGATTTACCTGCAAGTCAGAGACAACAGCTCATGCAGCTATTAGATTTAAAGGACCTAACTTTGATTTGCTTTCGCAACAGCAACTTCCAAGACTATCAATTACCTTATTAGTGGGTAGCTAATGATGTAGAATGTGTTCATTTTTGTAAGCATTTGTTTGATGATTATTTTAAGACCTTTTTCATCCCCTTTCTCTGGATCGTCATGCTGTATTCCCTGTATTTTGTTCTTTTGAGCAACCTTTTGTCTGTACTTTTGCCTGCTCTCAGGAACACCGCCTCTCTCAGCCATGGTTAGCCTCCAGATCTTGGTTTGCCTCTAAGCGTGACTGGCCTCTTCTCTGAGTTGCCAGTTTGTAAACCTCAACCTTAAATCTGTTCTAGAAGTTTCTTCTCAATAGTTGAAGTATTTTTCTATAATGATATCAATAACTTCACTAGCATATTGGCTGTTTCTTTTACATGCTAAGCAGCAGGTACTCAGACACTTTAAGAACCCCACTGTAGTGGAGTTTGATTGCTGAAGGGACCTGGAAGGGACCTGACTTTCAAAAACTTCTGAGCACTAAACCTGTGAAATAAAGTGTATTCTTTATATGCTTTCTCTTTGCTTCGCTTCGCTTCTCTTTTCTCTCCTCTCCACTCCACTCCTCTCCACTCCTCTCCTCAGGACTGCAAGAAAATGAGGTTCTAGATTTGCTATGCTAGATTTTGTGTCCCTAAACTACATAGTAAGAACTAAAATATTAATACATATGTCTAAATCATAGAAACCTAAAAAATTATTATTTTTTTAATTATAGAAGGTAGAAATTGTGGATGAATAAAAAGGTTGAATGCTTTTGATTCATATTTCACAAGCTTATTTCAGATGTAGCTGAAATTGAATAATCTTTTTGTTAATTTTTTCTCATTAAAATTTTAGGGAGAAAATAGTTGGGTTTTTTTTAACACAGGGTAAATTCTGCTTTTACATGTGCTTCTGAAATTCTTCTGACCCAGTGTACTATTTTAACTCTTATTCTATATTGAATGCCACACATATAGAAAGAACATGAAGTGATTTGGGGTATGATAAGATGCAAATTCTTCTCTGTGTGAGATGGCCCTGAGTTGGCCAGAGATTTGAAGCAGGTCTTCTTGTGTCTCCTCCCTGAAATGAGCACATTGATACACCAGAACTTTTTTAACTCTGGAGCTAGATTTTATGAAATCTCAAGCTGCAGGAAAACCCAGATGACTAGATAAGAAGGCATGTGACACTTTCCTCCTTCATTGTTCCCAGCAACAGCCTTTTTAAAGAACTGTATAAAAATGTTAATGACAAAGATGAACAACTACATACCCTTTACAGCATGCCCTATTTTCCCTTTTCTCCTATGGGAAGTTTTGCCCTTACTTCTTAAATGTGATTTGCTTCTCTGCTCAATTCTACAGAGTATTTCCAAAACCAGTTTATTTATTGCTTCTTCTGATGTAGACAATAAAGTGTTTGACATTGCATCTGGAAATTGTATATACAGTAGCAAGAACACATGTGAATTCACCCAAATGTGCAGACTTGTACTAATGATATTAGTCTGTGTTATATAATGAACACCACATATACCATAACTGAATTATGGGCAAACCTCTACACTGTTTGATTCCTGATATAATTGAGTTCCAAAAAGAATGGATGCACAGAATTATGCAAAAAAGTAGTATCAATTTACTTTAAAGAGTTTGTCTGCTAAAGGCAACTGTTTCTAAGAATGACTAGATCTTTTATTCAGAAAGACAGCTTGCTTTCTGGAGTACCCAGGTTTTTCAGCCAATCTAGGCAAACAGTTTCTGAATTTCTCACTGTTCATATGAGGCAGTGTTTCCTGAAAGAGCTCAAGCCTTATTGCCTTATATTTGTGTTTGATAACTCACCCTTCTCAAGCTTTGTATAAAGCTCCAGTTACTCCTGCTGATGTTTTCCTGGATTACTGTGTTTCATACTAGTGCTAGGAAATAGTTTGCAATCGGGGCTTTCAAACAGAGATGTGGAAATGCCATCAGAGAAATCCCTGGGGAGCAGTGACCCTCAGAAAGGGTTTGTTTCTTCTGTTACCCGGAGTCTGTGCAGATTCCCTATCCCCTTTCTCAGCTGCAGAATTCATAGTGACAGCTATGAATGCAAAGTCAGTCAGGCTATTCACAGCTATGACATGCTTTGACTATCTTGACCGTATGTCAGTTGAGAAAATACACACTATAAAAGCAAATATTTCTCTGTTGGATAAATCTTTGTATCCAAAAAGGGTGTTATGAAGCTGATCTTTGTCAAAAGATTCTTCCAGCGAGAGATTGAAAGGCAACTGTAATGTGACACCCCTCTGGCCAACAGTGAGCATCCCAGGGAAATTCTGATTTCCCACAGATCTCCAAAATTCCCAGTTTTCTTCTCTGCTTCATAAGAGCAAAAGGTTTAGGTAAGTGCTTGCAGCAGGATCACATTCTACTTGATATCCTTAAAGGAAGGGCATTATAGAAATTCTTAACTATTTTTCTAGAGAGGTAAAGCTGCAGGGTGCAAATCCACATATATTTCAAATGTCAGGCCCTGCACTTAGTATTTTGTACATGTTCAAACTGTACTTGTCTAACATACTGTTATATCCAAGTATACTAAACTATAGTATTGTTATTGTAAAATCATAGCAGGGGAAGCCAGAGGGGGCGGGAGGGGGCAGGAATCTGTTTAAGAATCGCTCATCCTTCTGGCAAACAACAGTTTGGGACACCTTCTAATACAGTGGAGATTTTAAGTTTTCTTTAAGAGTACGTACTTATTTAATCCACTTCTATGTAAACTAACAGTAGCCTTGAAAGAGTATCTAAAGCAAGTCATTTCACTGTAGGCATTTGGGACACAGAAAATCAGTGACAAGATTTCTTTGGGGGGTGGGGCTTTCTGTCTTAGTAGAAAAGCAATCCTTGAGTTTTAGTGATAACAAAAAAGAGAAATGTTTTTAAAAATACACATGCTGTTTTGAAATGTAAGCAGGGAAAAATCAGTCTTTGATTAAGAATGACAAAATATTACTAAAATGATGAATCATTCCATCACTATAAATTAAAAATCTTACYGTTATAATGAGAAGAGAATATTGCATTGCCCATTCTCTCTTAACCTAGTCCAAAACTTTAAGTAGGCATGACGTTAAGGCAATACTTCTCATCAGTGGTTTTCATTTTGCTGAAAAACGAAAAGAATTGATGACAATTTTTCTTAAATTTTTTCATCCAGTTCAGATTTTCTTGGGTTGGCCCATTGCTGTGTCTCCTGAAGATAAGATTTATTTTATCTGCTTGAGCTCTCCAGTGATTCAACGAAAACTGCAGAGATTTGTGCTGTTATTGTAAGTKCATCAACTATCAAAAACCTTTCAGTCACAAAGGCAGACATAAGAATCTCTGCAGAAAAGTTGCAGAGAATCATCTTCAAATTTGAGCTACTTCATCGCAAGCTTTGGAAAACTGTTAGTCTTTCTTTATTGAATATTGTTTACCTGTTTTGAAGCAGTTGTTGATTTCTAGACCTTCGTGATCTGGGTTTTTATTGGGATTCCTCACATCGCTGAGTGTGAAATGAGGCCTTGATGAGTGGAGGCCTGAATGCCTAGCTGGTCCTTTGATTACAGCTGCTTGTGCCACAGTTCCTCCAGCTGTAAATACCTCATTTGATGATACTTCTTATGCTTTAAAAACTTCTTCACTGTCCATGAAAATTCACTTTATTCACATATTTCTTGCTGCAGCTTCAAAAGCTGAAAATTTCTTTTATTCTCTCACATTGATAATACTTATAGGTACCTGTAACCGCTAGTATTGACTACAATTGGTGGATGTAGGGAGAACAAAATACTTCTGCAGCTGTCCTTTCTGTTTAAACCTGATGTTACCAAAACTGCAGAAATGCCTTCAGATATAAAACAAATACATGATATGGAATTCAGGTCACCTGAATTCATCAGTTTGTGCTAGATGTCTAAATTTAAGCTGGTTATTTAGAATCCTAGAAACAGCGGTGGGTACCTCCAGAGGAGAAGTCCTAACATCTAGCTGAGAATAGAAAGAATGATTCTTTGGCTGTATCAGTTTTTCCTTCATTGACTACATAGGAAGACTAAGTGGCCACCTTAGACAATATCTAACTTTTAAATGATAAAGTTAGACAAACTTAATCCTACCCTGGCAGACAATATTGAAATCAATACATTGGTTGGTTTTCGGTTGGTTTTTTTTCCCTTATATTTCATTAATGTGAATGAATATTGTGGGGTTTTTTTCTTTAACTTGAGAAATGTGATATTTTCTGGATAACAGCTTTTTTTAAAAAAAGTATTTTAAGAAGGAACACATGGAAGAGAAAACAAAAGCATGGTTTATGTACAGCAGTGATTTACATTGGTATAAAGGCAAGTGGCTATAGAATTCTCACTATTACCTCTATAATACAAAATTTTGCATTCTCAACTAAAACTAAGTGAACGCTAATAATGACAATGCTAGGTAGAAATGCATCTGGTAAAGATGTATCAAATATGCAGTTAAGAAGAGGATGTATAATTCATTTAATAACATTTTCTAAGCCAAGTGCAACCCTTGAAGAAGTGATGAATATTTCACAATCCACAATAACATCTAACTAAAACCTGTAGCTTGGTTACGCAGCTATCATTTTGACTGAAATAAAATAAATTCTTTATTTTAGATTTAATTTTACTTCACGTTTCTCTAAAAGCARCACAGAGCAACATCAATAACAAATCAAGTTATGGTTAAAAATGTATGTACTTGCTCCATACCTACAAACTGAATGCATCAATAATTTTAAAGGTGCCCCCTGCAATATTTTTATTATCTCCAACTGTGAAGAAATTTTGTAGTAGATCTACATATGGAAAGCTATTTACTATCTACTAGCTATTCATATATCTGCATATATTACTAGACTCAGCCACATCTATGAGGGTGAAGAAAGTGCAGTGCTGGATTTCCAGTGCTATCTTCAATAATGCTCCAGCACTCAGTTCTGTTAGGGACAGCTGTGAGTTTGGCACAAGTAGTGGGGATGAAAACTTCTATTCACAAAAAGACATGGCATATATTTTGTAAATTTTGCCAGTGATAGACTTCACCTGTGGTTTTCAATATACTGTGACTCATATTTTCAGTGGAAAGAAATATCCACACCATAGTGAAATTTTGTTCCAGCTGGGRAACTACCTTAATGAGACCATATTATACCTAGCTTTTCTAAAGGACAGTTCTTGCAAACTCTGACGTCACTTTTTGTTGATTTTAATGACTTCTAAATTATATTGGCTTATATCCAGAAAGACTTCCTGGAAGAATACTCTGAAATGCTGATGAGAACTACTCTTCTGAATGGGAAAACTGAAAGTGTTCTGCTCTGCTCCCTGTCCTGGTTTCGGCTGGGATAATTTTCTTCCTAGTAGCTGGTACAGTGCTGTGTTTTGGATTTAGTATGAGAAGAATGTTGATAATGCAACACTGTTTCAGTTGTTCCTAAGTAGTGTTTACACTAGTCAAGGACTTTTCAGTTTCCCATGCTCTGCCAAGACGCTGGGAGGGAGCATAGCCAGGACAGCTGACCCAACTGACTGATGGGATATCCCACACCATATGATGTCATGCTCAGCATATAAGTCTGGGGGAAGACGAAGGAAGGGGGTACATTCAGAATGATGGCGTTGGTCTTCCCAAGTAATCGTTACGCGTGATGGAGCCCTGCTTTCCTGGAGATGGCTCAACACCTGTCTGCCCATGGGAAATGAATTCCTTGTTTTGCTTTGCTTGCGTGCGCAGCTTTTGCTTTCCCTATTAAACTGTCTTTATCTCAACCCATGAGTTTTGTCACTTTTACCCTTCCGAGTCTCTCCTCCATYCCACTGTGGGGAGGATTGAGCAAGCGGCTGGGTGGGGCTTAGTTGCTGTCTGGGGTTAAACCACGACATCCCCCATACACATGATCAATAACTGAAGACACTCGGTTTGAGATTTTAGCTCACTGGCAACACAGAAATTAATTCTAAGGCAGTCACCTGCTAGAAACATTTGTATGTCGATTCCAGTTCTAAGTTCAAGACTATTTAGTGCAGTACATTAAATACATATTCAATGACTATTCATATGAGAAAGTCAAATTCAGAAAACAGAATTCACAATGTGGAGCTTCAATTTTTTCTTATTTCCAACAGCAACAGTGGTGAAAAACTGACATAATATGCAAAAGTTGAATGGAATAAAAAAGAAAGTTTGTTTCAGTGAAGAAGACAAAAAAAAAAGGATTAAAAATACATGCTTCACAATAATTTATTACAATCTATCAAATATATAAAGCAAGTGAGAATAAGAAATTTTTGTAAAAAGATCTGAAAAATAATCATGTTCTTATTTGGCTTGAAATCAGAATTAAACCGTGATATTAAAATAAACCATTTTCAAGTGGAATGATTTTTGTTGAGTAAATATGTAATTTCATAACAGAGGAAACTGCACAGGCAAAACTGACTGACTGCACATAGGATGCTGACAAACGCACAGTTTAAACAAATTGTAAAGAAAATAATGAAAATAGAGTAAACTTTCCGTCACTTCTAATAGTGATACTTAGGGGGAAAAATTCAAAGATGAACCAATTCTACTTGTCAATGTTTTCCTTTCCACTTCTGTAGGAACTGCAGAATAATTTTCTCACCTGTGTCAAATTTAAGCAAATTCAGATTATTATCTTCCACATTTTCCAATATCCTATCCAATTAATGTGACACAGTTTGCAAGTAATAGGCAAAATGTCTGACCTCAAGTGATGTTGTTACTGCTTCTTATTCCATGAGCTACAGTAAGCACAATTAAATAGAAGTGTGAAATAACAATAAGTTGCACTTACTGGGGTGAAGGGCTAGATAATAAGGAAAAACTGGGAAGTTTCTTTGCCTCCAACTCTCTGCAATACGTTCCTTACTCTGTGTGAGACAATTGTTTTTTTTTTTACCGGAGAACACCATGGAACCATTTAAACCATGAAACTGGATTCTCCCCCAAATCAGAAAAGATCTAAGTTGGAACACTGAAGTCATAGATGTCCTATATATTTATTTAGTTCATGAGAATTTCAGAACTGGCTATAAGAAAATCAGTTGTGTTATCTAATTGATTGGATGTATAAATAAGCACATATTCACAGCAGRAAAGGTAGATATTGTTCAAAAACAGTGCTTCTTTATTACTCCTGTAACAGAAAAAGAATTTTATTGATTTTCATACATACTTTTTTTTTTTAATATATGTTTCTCATGTGAATTTTAAGCTTGGGAAGAACTTAATAAATGTTACTTAGTAAATGTTACAAAATCTTTAAAATCTTCCATTTCAAGAGAAAGAAATGCTGCTTTGCTAATGCTTCTATACAAAGCACAACTTTTGAACCTAGTTTTACATTGCCCCTAGTTCCAAATCAGTATACTTTAGACTTTTTTGTGTTTGTTCTGTGATAGATATTCTGAACTGACTTATATCTCATTTGAAGTGTTTCACAGCCATGCAACTACCATTACAGTATAAGATGAGGGTCAGGACATGTTATGTTTAGCAGTGTTGACTGGGAAGCTGCAATGTAATCAGCCCCCCTTTCTGCACACGCTCCATCGTAGCGTCTTTGCTAATTACTGGTACTACTCTTTACATGGTAAGAAAATGAAAAACAGTCTGTCAGGTAATATCTACTTGGCTAATGAACAAGACGGAAATTGCAGTATGGRAATTTCTGCTTCTTTATTGACAACATATGGCAGATATTTCAAAAGGCAACAGGGAACCTGTGCACACACCTTGTGTTGCCTAAGCTTTGCTTTGAGGTTTAACTGGATTCTTTTACAGGCTAGAATATGCTAATCAGAGGGTTGGACTGAGGAAAGAAAAAAATAAGAGGGCACTGAATGGAAAGATCTGATGAATGAGATGTTGTGCCAGCAAGAATCAGTAATAGAGCACAGTATCTAAAAAGGGGAAATGGGTACAATGAAACTGATTTTCTGAAGAGAAAATATCACTTTAAAAACAAAATGGATATTGGCAGTTAAAATTGAAGGTTCTGTCTGTCATGAAATCTGCACTATGCAACCTACATTCCTATAGCATAAGAATTTGACAATGAATGAACTGTATTTTTACCAGCTTACTTGCAGACCTGTGAGCTGCTGATATTGACTATCCGAAACCGAGATGTTGCAGATGGCTGCATGCAGACACAATACAGGTGCCTTTGTACTGAAAAGTATACAATCTAAATAGCACCCTCTCAATAAAGAAAACATGGTTACGCTCTTTTAGCATAATTTGCAAAAATATTGTTTAACCGTGAATATTTCTTGTGGAGCTTTTTCATTTCAGGATTATGCGCTACTAGAACGGACAGGTATGTAATATAATACAATCAAAGTAGCTGCAGAACTCTGTACACTTTCTTGATACCCTGGTAAGTAATACTTGCTGCTTGTTGAGATACAGATTTGCATGTCTCCCTAGCATGTGCTAAGCACAGATAGCTGACAGTTGCTTAGTCACCCAGGTATTTCTCTTAACATTTTTGCCTAGGCTTTTCTTTACTCATTTACATGATAAAAAGAATCAGCTGAGGGCGGAGAAAGTTAAAATCAGTCTAGCTTTGGAGAAAGAAGACGCAAGTCTGTGAAAGTCTCTGGACATAATGAAATTGGGTAAATGTAGTAGTAAATTTCACAGAAGGCCTAGCTTCTTTCTCTAATACCAGGGGAGAGCTTAGACAGCAACTGCTGCTATAGCATTACATTCGCTTAAGATAAGGTAAGTAGTATCTAGACACGTTACAGCCTTGTTGTACACCCCTAGAAAGTAAAATCCAAACTCTTGTACTTTTTTACTTCAGAATAATCTTTCTAAATTTAAACTGAAAAATAACAAGACAGTCTTGATTGCCAACATTTTGAAGCTGATTTAGCTGTGAACTTTCAGTGAAAGAGAGATCTCAGCCCTTACTCCATATGCACATTCCTACCCCAACTTTGGCATTTAATCTGGGGTTTATGAACCTATTGAGTGAACTGGATTAGCAAGGAGATCCAATGAAAATCTGCTCCTTTTGTTCTATGAGTTAGTTTTCCACTGCATGATTTGAAGTGACCTTCATTGAACCAACTTATTCTTCTGTTGTATGAACATTTAATGGAATGCAAGACAGAACATCCGTCCTGGTTAAATTTCACAAGAACATTTCTGTGTGCTTATAGTGTTTTAATTGAATTGAATTAAATTAAAAGGACTCTTTCTCGAGACTAGAGGACCCTGTACCATATGTTTATAAAAATCTTCTAAATTATTTGTTTCACACTCTTCTAAGTGCACTTTTAAGTCACTCAATTGTGCTGTATACCTTTCCCTTTCTAACAATAGATTCTCACCTGGTAGTGAGTGACTGACTCCACCCCATACTGCTTTCCAGTATCCGAATCTCCAAGACAACATCTGCTATCCCCCATCATGCCTTTTGACACATCTGGTAGGTGTGAGCTCAGGTAGTCTCTTAGTACAGTTTCCTACTGTTGTGGTTTAACCCAGCAGGAAGCCAAACACCAAACAGCTGCTCTTTCACTCCCCCTTGCAGTGGGATGGGAGAGAGAATCGGAAAAAAAAGTAAAATTTGTGGATTGAGATAAAGACAGTTTAATAAGGAAAGCAAAAGCCGTGCATGCAAGCAAAGCAAAACAAAGAATTTATTCACTACTTCCCATCGGCAGGCAGGTGTTCAGCCATCTCCAGGAAAGCAGGGCTCYATCACACGTAACGGTCACTTGGGAAGACCAACGCCATCACTCCGAACGCACCCCCCTTCCTTCGTCTTCCCCCAGACTTATATGTTGAGCATGATGCAATATGGTATGGAATACCCCGTCAGTCAGTTGGGTCAGCTGTCCTGGCTATGCTCCCTCGCAGYGTCTTGTGCACCTGGCAGAGCATGGGAAACTGAAAAGTCCTTGACTAGTGTAAACATTACTTAGCAACAACTAAAACATCAGTGTGTTATCAACATTATTCTCACACTAAATCCAAAACATAGCACTATACCAACTCCTAGGAGGAAAATTAATTCTATCCCATCTGAAACCAGGACACCTATACAGCTGCTATCAGGATTGCAAGCCAAAGCCCTCTCAAACTCAGTTAGCTTTCCATTGACCACAGTGGAGTTTTGATAAAAGAACTGCCACAGATTGCAGAGTATTTTCTCTGTCTACTAAACATTCTGGGTACACCTAAATGAAATTCTAAGGTTCAGTTTAGTTTGCCATAAAATCCCAAACCATAACAAAAAAATGTTGAGTATCACAGAAATCTGTTGCAATTTAAGTTTCAACAGATTTTATGCCCTTCACCGTCTTTTTGTCTCCATATTGAAAGAGCTAAAAATTTTTTTTAAATTACTTTTTCCTGTTCCCATTGTTTTTTTGATATCTTTCACTTTTGCAAGAAAAATCAAACCAAATTTAAACGGAAAATTTTGAAGTCAAATAGAGCATTCTTTTTCTTTCACTAAAATAAATCTACTTATTTTCTCAATTTGAAAATTAAAAACCAAAACATTTTCAGTTCCTTCTCTTTCTTTTCCTGTTAGAATTGATAGTAAACTGAGATTTCAATGAGTCACACAGCTCCAGGCTTAAGCCATTTCTTGTGAAGCTTTTATGTTCACTAGGAGACATTAGTTCCCTACTGTATGTTAATCCTTCTCCTGTCACTTCTGTGAAAGAAAATCTCTCATCTTCAATCTTCCCAGGATAGTAGGCTAATCTGTCCATCATCAGCCCTACATACCACATGCTGTACACTTGCAAATGCATTTCYGAGCTAGCTACAGCTGTAGTTAAGACATATGCATTCAGTCAATAGAGGAAAGGCTTTCTTCTCAAAATGCAGTCTTCTTTTCTTCAGTTGGAACCTTTTTTGACCTATTTTACTTTGCTTTAAAGTTTTTAAATTTTTAACAGTGAAGTAAATATAAAAGGTATATGTACTTACTTCATTTTAGATAAATGTTTAAAAGCATAAATGTGTTTGGATATTCAGCTACCTTGATGAGTGGCTGCTTTAAAAATACTAAAATGAACCAGCAGACTTTGTTGGCAGAGTTCCAGTAATATCTTTATGCAGCTTGGCCATAAGTTAAGCAAAAACACCCCCTTGATAGCAGACTTCGGTTTACCCAGTCCAGTGCACCTCCTCAGGTGTTTTGGAGAAACAGAAATCTGAATAGCTGCAAGTCAAGAGATTGTACATTAGCAGAACAAGGGAGCTTGCAAACTATATGAGATGCAGCTAACAGAAGATGCAGGTAATAGAAATCTGGGAGCAAATCACAGAAAACAGGATCATGAGATTTGCTTGCATTAGAGTCAAGAGACTGCAAGAGTACCTGAAAAATTGTTGGAAGAAGAGAGGATAGAATATCTAATTGTACTTTTTCAAAACTCAAAGAAAGAGTGGAGTGAGCTGTTGGGTTTTTTTTTTGTTCTTTTGTTTTGGCAGGTGGAGGTGGTGGCAGGGAAAAGGTTCATTGTTTTTATAAGCCTTTTCATCGGTCTCTTGACATCATGCCTTCAAAATYTTGATATTTTCCCCAGATTTTTGAAAAGCCTGCAATTATTACTTTCCATTTCCATACTAGAAAATTATTCAACCTATAAAAATAGAAATTAATTTGTAGAGGCTGTCTGCCTTTACTGGCCATTCCATGAAATCCATCCAGCTACGGTTCCTTATCTAGTGGGTATTCTGGGGTGTTTTATTACATTGGTTTCAGAGTTGTAATGGGGTTTTAAAACAGCACTGTTGAAACGCTGTATTTGTCTTCCCACCCTGCCACTCCTGCCCCCCCAAAAAAATCAGAAAAARTCTGGAGGGGGAAAATGCTCTCTGAAACTTGACCTGGGTGGTCATTCTACTTTTATGTAGCATAGATAAATTTTAGTTTCGAGGTAGGTTGCTCATTTAAATGAAGTATCTTCTCTCAACAGCCACTCTGATATTAATGCCCACCTGTCCACCTCTTTTACCTTTTATCAGAAGATACCTATTTTTCTGAGAAATTCACAGAATTTTTCAGATCTTGCTGGCAATAGCCAATGCTATTGTAAAGATTAGATGGAAGGCCATATTATTCTCTCTGCTTCAACAAAATGAATTTTAGTGAGATGGGGTGAGGAAAAAAGCTTTTCTTTTTCTAATGAGCTTAGTTATGGAATGTTTAAGGCAACCAAGTGCCAATATGAGAAGCAAGGGCTGAGTTCTGTGGTTAATTTAAATTTTAAAATAGGCAGAAACCTCCAGGACATAATCAGTGAATCTTGTTCATACAGAAAGGTCTGAACTACTGCCCTCTTACTTCCTCTGTGTCTCATCACTGTATCTATGCCATTTCTCTTTGCAGAAATGGGTCTCTGAAATGATCTTTCCAAGGACTTTAGGTCAAGTTCATCCCTTGTGTAACGTTCTCCTGAATGGCAGTTCTTCAGCTGAAATATGGGTTGGACTGGGTGCTCTGTGTTTAATAAGCATCTTTGTGGCACAGTTTGCAAAGTGATTTACTGCCTGAGATGATTGCTGTAATGTGTGCTTTGTTCACTAATGACTCAGTTATGGTTTATCCCTGCTTAGTCTTGTAAAGGAGGAAAGCTTGATCCCCTTATATCCAGCTGAAGGCAGAACTGAGATGCATGTTAAAGAGCTGCTAGAGTAACATGACTGTAAGAGAGCTCTTCCCAATGTTACTTTAGGAGAAAAGACTCAGTGAAGGTCTGGTCCCTTTTTCAAAGCAGAGCTAGCAGAACACAGATGGATGGGTCTGGCACACACCAGGAAGTTTGAACCACTCATCTATCCATGGCATTTTATAAATCTTTGGATGGCAAATAGCATGTTCTTACAAAAACACAGATCCACTGCTGGTCTCCTTGAAGTTAATAGGGATTTTTCTATGGACTTCAACTAGGCCAAGATTACACCAGTGTTATTTTATGTTTTGGTGTTACTTGAGGGGAAAAAGGTGTTCTATCTTAAGTGCTTTGTGCTTTCTCCAATGAGAAAAAGTAACATGCTGAAAAGAATTACAGCTCTTATGGCACAAACAAGAAGCAAGCAAGAATGAACAAAAGAAAAGGGAACTGCAATTTTCAGTGTCCTTGTCTTTTCTAAGAAGCAAAACTGTCTTCATATAGTGCTGTCCTTGCTCACTGTAGATAGCGCTCGCTAGTTTTTGTAGCTGGATATCTTAAAACTTCTTCATGGTGTATTTTATTTCAAGTACTTCATTAGCAAAGCAAGAAATTTTGTCCAAGCTTAGCATACTAGAGATAAACATGTTCTGTAATTAATTTATATACTAACAGTCTGAAAATGAGTGACATTTAAAGATCTAATGTGCATAATACTTTGCTTTGTGTGGTAACCCATCACTTCTCTCTTCTGTTTCTTTTGGCCCATTTTTCCCCTGAAAATGATTGCTGGAGTCTCATAACTCAGAAGCAAAAAATTTTTCACTATTCTTAGTGTCTTGTAAAAACACTTTTTATTTGAAAAGCTTTGTATTCTACACAGTAAAGAGCGTAATTCTTTTAAGTTTTCAGATGTGATTTCCCTACCTTGCAGAATATCTTTATATGTTACTTTGTGCCTTTATCGTTTTCCTCTCTGCTTTCAGTTATCATGACTTTAGAGTTATTAGAACCCTGCAATTCCTTCTTATATTTTCTTAAAAATAATGTCTATCTTAATAGCATAGTATAAATGTGTGTCTGTGGTGATGCAAGAAACACCACTAATTTGTAATACAGCTATTAACAGCATCATAAAAAGGCACTTGGAAGAATGAACTTTCTGCATTGTTTCAGAAGGATTTATTAGTAATTCTACAGTATGTGGATCTGGGCTTTATATTCTTTAAATAGAAAGCATTATTTTAATAAAAAGATTAAAAAATAGTTACTTCAAAGTATGTCATTTGAACTTTCCTGCTGCACATACAGTATGAGTTACCCTCTCTTAGGTCCCAAGGTAATGTTCAAACTTCATATATGCAATTCCAACGTTTACTCTCAACTCAAAAGTTATTTGAATTGAGCATTAGTTAATAGAATGTCTTTTCCCAGAGTCAGGAAGAGAGCAACAAAGGATTTCAGTCATGTCCATTGAACTTCCTCTTCTCCACATTGGGAGAATGGGGAGGCTGTGTTGACAATGACAGCTGAAAATCAGGGGACTGACAAGTCTATACTGACCTTAATGGTTCTCTCTGGATACTACTGGCTGTAAGGCACTATTAAGTGGTGTAAGAAGCCCTATATGTACAGGACTGGAACACTTTTTCTACAAGTTAACATTACAGGATTGCATGTTATCTTTGTGATCGTTCACACAGTCAGTCACTTGGTTGCTGCTTCTTTTCATCTGTTCCAATTCTCTTTCCCAATGACTGAAGTGGTAAGCCAAATGAACGTTCACTGGCTGTGGTTCAACACAGGTAACATAGAAATGAGTCCTAAAAGTGGTTTACTATTATCAAAGGATGTATGAGCACAAACTGAGTAAACAGTTCATGCCTCAGTAATTATATGAAAAAGAATATATGGATATATATCATGGATTTCATTAAACACCAAAGCAATTTCTCCTTTTTACTTCTTGAGTCCAAAACAGATTCTGAACAGGTGCATTACGTTATGTTTACTACACATAAGTGTTTAAATGAKTTGTATTCCATTTTGTAATACTAATGAGGTCTTCTGTTGGGAGTTGCTTAAACATGAATAAAGATACGTTGTGACACTCTTCCTTCTCACCCCTTTTATAATAAAAGCAGTAATCAAGCCTGGGGCAACTTAGCAGCAATTAAAGCTTACCTTCCTGAGACAAACCTAAATGCACATGAAAATTAAGTGTGGCCCTTAGGTTATGACAGTTTAACAGTACATCCCATTATTGTGCTTAAGGGTGGCCTATTTACAACACTCGTTATTTGTCTTTTCTAACTCAACATCGTGTTTATGTAACTTACTCTTTCTCTGCTGCATGGTTCCATGGATTCTCACACTGATTCCATTTTCTTGCCTACCACAACTAATCTTTTAGTTGCTCCAGACCAATTTTCAGTAAATTTTCATAGTTCTGTGCATCCATTTCCCCGCAGATACTGGGGATCATTAACAGGCTTGCCGGCAGCTGAATTCTGAATAATGGGTATAGCGAGTATTCAAATGGAGTGACAGTGTAATGTACTACCACACTGCATACCAGCATGTCCACGCAGGTAAGTATTTTATCTTATCATTGCTGTTTGCATATATATTTACTGAAATCATGTCTGCTTTTTATACTGTGTGTAACTTGTAAATAAGCTACATGCATCTCTTCATTGTAGTACACTCTATGCTAACCTTAAAAGCTTTGACTGACTTGCCTAAACAGACTGTAAGAACTCTGAGGGTCAGTTTTCCTTCCCTGTCATAGAAGATTCAACATGCTTACCCACTACACACATATATCTTACTAATGAGTCCAGAATTACCTCAGAAGAGATTTACTCCCAAGGTCATTAAACTTTACTTATGCCGCCACTTGTGTCTAGGAACGCTATTGCAGTTCTTAAAAAACAACTTAAATTTATTCTCAGTACTCAACTGGGACATCAGTAGTAACAACTGATGTAACCATCTGTCTACCTCAGGGTCACTTTTTTGGAGCCCCTTTTTGACGTGTACTGAAAGACTCTGAAGGCTGCCATATAAAACTTCAAAGTATAAAGCTGTCATTTATCGGGTATCACACACAAATGATAGCTAGCATTAACAGGCCACTAGGCTAAGCACTAACATACTTATCACCATAAGACATCCAATGTCTTTGCTAGCAGACATAGTTAATCTGATAGGAAAGGGTTGGCATCTGCTGCTCCCTGAAATGGGGCTTCAGAGTTGTGGAGTTGTCTTATACTATTGTTTTTTTCCTGTGGCATTTTGTACCATTCCATATTGTTTTGTATTGTTTGTTTTTTTCTCTTGAATCCTTGCGTTGACACCTACTGCTTACTCAACAGTCTTCTGTCTACCATATATTGCATGGAGCTACTCAAATGTACTTTCTCACAATTTCTCTAATCACAAAACAGCTGCCTCAGAACCCTTAGCCATGGTTACGCAGTTGTGCCGTACTAGAGCTAGGCCTTGGCTCATAGGCAGCTGAACCACAAGATAGATAGGCAACGAGGTTATATTAACCCCAGCTATTAGGAACTCATCTGACTAGCTGTATGAATCTCTTCTCCAGGGTTACCCATCTCTGGTAGCAGCACCTATGTGTTGCAGTTCTTTCCCTGGAGTAGTAGCCACTGCAGACTAATTTCTCTCCACCTAACTTTTTGGCAGTATTTTTTTCTGTTTGGACCCCTATATTCATGGCAAAATGCATGACTGAATTTTCTCTGAAGCTACTCAAAACAATTTTTAAATATTCCTGAGAATAATTATCCCCCTTGATTTATTTTCTTTCTGCTTACACAATTTGTAATAGCATCAGACCTTCTTAAAAGAAATGTCGTTTGCACTTAAATTTGCTGTTCTGTTAAGGGCAAACACAATTTAGGGAAACACTGCTTTTGATGAAGTTCCAAACAAGAAAGTTTTTGAAACCTAGCTGGACTTTCTGGACACTTTCAGAATTAAGGAGAATGATTAAAAGGTCCATAAAATTGGATCACTTCAAAACAAAAATGTACCTGACACAATTTCGATGTGGAAGAATGACATTTTTGCCACGTCAAATTTTCTCACAGATTACATTGTCATTCTCCAGCCAGCTCTAGCCATAATACTTCACTAGAATAAAAAATTGTTTAATATTGCAAAGATATATGTTTTCCCCTGGAAAATCCATATAAACTTTTCTGTAAATTCCCTGCATTTACTTCCATCTTTCTTCCTTTAAAAGTTCATTTGTGTGGTGGGTTGACCCCAGCTGGATGCCAGGTGCCCACCTATCTGCCCTGCTCTATCACTCCCCCTCCTCAGCTGGACAGGGGAGAGGAAATATATCGAAAGGTTCGTGGGTTGAGATAAGGACAAGGAGAGACCATTCAGTAATTACCATCACAGGCAAAACAGACTCAACTTGGGGAAAAATAATTTAATTTAATTTATTACCAATCAAATCAGAGTAGAATAATGATAATGAGAAATAAAAACTAAATCTTAAAACACCTTCCCCCCACTCCTCCCTTCTTAAGGGGCTCAACTTTACTCCTGAATTCTCTACCTCCTCCCCACCCGGCAGCACAGGGAGACAGGGAATTGGGGTTGCGGTCAGTTCATCACACATTGTCTCTGCTGCTCCTTCCTCCTCAGGGGGAGGATGCCTCACACTATTCCCCTGCTCCAGCGTGGGGTCCCTCCCATAGGGACAGTTCTCCATGAACTTCTCCAACATGGGTCCTTCCCACAGGGCTGCAGCTCTTCACAAACTCTTCCAGTGTGGGTCCTTTCCATGGGATGCAGTCCTTCAGGAACAGACTGCTCCAGCGTGGGTCCCCCAGGGGCCCACAGCCTCCTTCAGGCAACCCACCTGCTCCAGCATGGGGGGGATGGTGGGCTGCAGGTGGATATCTGCTCCACCTCTAACCTCCATGGGCTGCAGGGGCACAGCCTGCCTCACCATGGTCTTCACTATGGGCTTCAAGGGAATCTCTGCTCCGGCGCCTGGAGCACCCCCTCCCCCTCCTTCTTTGGTGTCTGCAGAGTTGTTTCTCTCACATATTCTCACTCCTCTCTTCTGGCTGCAATTGCTCAGTTKTTTTTTTTTTTTTCTCTTTCTTAAATACATTATCACAGAGGCACTACCATCATTGCTGATGGGCTCGGCCTTGGCCAATGGTGGGTCCATCTTGGAGCCGGCTGGCATTGGCTCTATCAGACACAGGGGAAGCTTCTAGAGCTTCTCACAGAAGCCACTCCTGTAGCCCATCTGCTACCAAAACCTTGCCACGCAAACCCAATACAGTTTGAAAGACTATCATCTGTCTTGGGTAATTTATTCCTTCTCTTTTCATAGTGTTTAGGGACCTCCAAACCTAGCATATTTATCCACACAGCCCTCCACAAAGAGGAAAAGGGAATTTGAAAGCAGGTGCACAAACTGTCTACAAGGAAATTGCAATGGCTTGGGCCTATTACACTTTCACAACTACCTGTTACGCAAACCGGTAATTCATTATTTCTTTCTACATGCCCATCAGTCTGTCTCCATGGTGCCATGACGTCTCTCTTTACATAGATTAGAAGCTATTCAGAAAAGGACTGTCTTCCAGTTTTTACTTCTACATTGGGGATCGTCTATGTCTGAGACATACCCACAAATATGTTAAGCATGAATAATGACCATATTTAACTAAACCTGCACTTCTATGGATTCCCGTTATCTCAGATTCTGCTCTGAAGCAGTATTCACAGATGGATGCAGAGATTTGTTTGTCAGGACCTCAACAAGCTGGAGGTACTGGACCAACAGGGATCCCGTGAACTTCCACAAACACAAATGCAAAGACCTGTTGTAGTGCTTTAACCCTGCAGGCAGCCAAACACCACACAGCTGCTCGCTCACTCCCCATCCCCCAGTGGGACGGGAGAGAATTGGAAAAAAAAATCACGGATTGAGATAAAGACAGTCTAATAGAACAGAAAAGGAAGAAATAATAATAATAAAAATTATAATAATATAATAATGATACAATATACAAAATGAGTGATGCACAATGCAATTGCTCACCACCCACTGAGAAATGGCCAAAACAATCGCCACTTCCTGGACCCCCGCCTCCCATTCATATGCTAAGCATGACATCACAGGGTATGGAATACCGCGTTGGCCAGCTGGGCTAGCTGTCCCGGCTATGCTCCCTCACAGCCTCTTGTGTGCCTGGCAGAGCATGGGAAGCTGAAAAGTCCTTGAGTAGTAGATTACTTAGCAACAACTAAAAACATTAGTGTGTTATCAACATTCTTCTTATACTAAATCCAAAACATAGCACTAGGAAGAATTTTAACTCTATCCCAGCCGAAACCAGGACACCTGCACCTCAGACAGAACATCTCTGTGAAGTCTGAGGACCCAGACAGTAGGTAGCAGCTATGCAAAAGACAATCTGAGAGTTTTGGGGGATGAATGGAACATGAATAAACAATGTTTCCTTGCAGTAGCGAAGTTTAATCACATAGTGGGCTGTAATAGCAAGTACATAGTCACATGGACAAGGACTGTCATTTCTTCCCTCCATTTAGCACTCATGCAGCTACACTTAGAGTATTGTTTCTAGCTTTGCATGCATAGCAGAAGAAAAATGTTCAAAAACTGGAGTGGGCTCAGCAGAGTGCCACCAGTATGATCAGGTGACTGGAGCACGACATACAAGAAACTTCTACGGGAACTGTATTTGTTTAGCCTGGAAAACAGAAGGCTATGGATATCTCATTATAGCTTTTCACTACCCAAAGGGAGGGCTATAGAGGTGGAGTCAGACTCCTCTCAGATCCACAGAGCAAAAGGAAAAGGGGTCAAAAGGCTAGAAGTTACAAAGGGTGAAATTCCAACTGGACATGAAGAAAGAAGTGTTCGCAATGAGAAGCATTGGAAGAGAGGCCCAGAGAGTGTATGGAACGTTTATTCTTAGAGATTTTCAAAACTCATCTGGACAAGGCCCTGAGCAACCACATTTAAGTTTGAATTTAGTGCTCTTTATGCAAGGGTTCAACTATACAACATCCAGAGGCGTCTTCCAACTTAAATTATAGTACGATCCTTATGAGGACTCGGTGACCTGTGATGCCTACCTATGTATTCTTTAATCACAACACCATCATGCATGACCTTCAATGAAATTGTCTAATTCTCAGCAATGRCACCCGTAAAATATGAAAAGAAGACTGGCTAATCAACTTGTGGATTTCAGGAAAACATCAATTTTCTGGGGAAGTATTTTGTGTAAGGCACAAAGTTGCAGGACCAGCCGTGGTGGGATAAGGACATACAGTTCAGATACAGCAGGATAAAAAGAGAAAACAACAGGTGGAGTAAGGATAGTACAGAAAGTGACCTGTGGACTACTGTGAGTTTGAATATCTTCAGAAAATAATTCATAGAGGCCCAGACACAGATGTATAGTCTTGTTCTTCCAGTTGGATAAGACTACAGAGAAAGATAAATTATTTAGTCAGGAGAATTTGCAAGTGATTGAGATTTTATGAATATGAGTAATTAGAAATTAGAAGGCAAAGAGGATCCTGGGAATGCCTAGAGTCTGAATTTCTCTGGTTGATGGTATTCCAAAGTAAAAAATTCACTCAGGTTTGGAATGAAACCCCATTCTTTGAACAAACATATGTGAAGACACATTTAAAATAACTTATCATTTGATACTGTGAAAGTGTTAGTTTTGGAAGTCTTATGAAGTTAGACAAAGCACTAATGTATAAAGAGCAGACRTAAAGTTCCATGTGGTTACAAGCCTAACTCTAATGCAATGAAAGATGTACATTGTTGTTTTATTAGAATATAAAAAGAATATCTCTACCCATTTGATCTCTCGTAGCTCTGAAATAAATGCTTACAATATTTGTTTTACAAACACGTGATCTGCCATGATAGTGGAAGGCATTATAACACTGAAGCATCAGCTAATAACACTTAAAAACCAGTTAATTACTAAAACACTACATTCAGCTACTTGAAGATATCATGTGAAACAAACTCTTTAGTGTTTCTTGAGTACTTAAAAATTTGCAAAGAGTACTTGTGGTTTAACCCTGGTAGGCAGCTAAGCACCACACAACTGCTCATTCACACCCTCTCAGTGCGATGGGAAAGAGAATCAGAAGGGTAAAAGTAAGAAAACTCCTGGTTTGAGGTAAAGACAGTTTAATAAGTAAAAAAAAAAAAACCACCACCCAAAAAACCCAAAACAAAACAAAAAGGAAAACCCAACACCAAAACCAAGAAAAACAAGTGATGCAAAAAAACCCAGCCACAAAACAATTGCTCATCACCAGCCGACCAATGCCCAGCTGGTCCCCGAGCAATGGCAGCCCCATCAAACTTACCCCCCCAGCTTCTATTGCTGAGCATGGTGTCATACGGTATGGAATATCCCTTTGGTCAGTTGGGGTCAGCTGTCCCAGCTGTGTCCCCTCCCAACTTCTTGTGCACTCCCAGCCTAGCCACTGGCAGGCCAGAGTGAGAAATAAAAAAGGCCTTAACATCGCGTATGGATTATTCAGTAGTAACTAAAACATCAGTGTGTTATCAACACTGTTTTCATCACAAATTCAAAACACAGCATCATATAAGCTACTATGAAGAAAATTAACCCTAGTCCAGCCAAAACCAGTGGTTTTTATGAGTATAACTCATAAAAGCTTTAGAACAAAAAAGCATTTCTTGCAATGATAATCATGACATACATGGAGCAAAACTTCTGAGAAGTCTTTTCTCCTTTGAGAGATTCACTTATGAACATCCCATTTTCTTGTGCTTAGGCCCATCTTCAGAATTCAGCCATCAGTCTTTATTATTAGACTTGATCTTACAAACATTTCTGTATAGTCTTAACTCTGTTATGCATAACAAGCAGTTGCTATTGACATCAGCAAAGTTAAGCCACGCACAAGTTTTTGTAGTTACTCAGGGGTGACGTTACTGTAGTAAAGACTTGTGTGATGCGCTATATATGCTATATATGTTCCTTTTAGGACAGCATGCAGGTGAGCTGGTGTCTTCTGGAGGGAAGAGAGCTTGTCAGAGAGGGAAGGTCCTGAACAGGGTCCAAGAGCCAGCAGCCCACCCTGTTCCTGGTCTATCATGTCCAGCTTGGCTGCAAGTTTATAATATTTGTTTGTTTGTCTGGTTTTGTTCTGATTGATCTAGTCACTCTGAGTGTCTCTATGTAAAAGGCTAAGTATTCCTTCTACTCTAATAAAATGTTTGGGGTTTTTTTGTTGTTGTTGTTCTTTAAGTTTAAGGACTTTTTAGTCTTTTGGGAACTTGCTCCAGAGAAAAAGTCTGAGGCATGGCCATCTCAAAGTGCTGACTGCTTCATGGTTCAAGCACAGCCTGAAGGAGCAGTTTCAGAGTTGAACTGGGTACTTTATTTGTTCTACTGGTACAATAATAAGAAAAGCTGTTGTCTATTCTCCTAAACATAACTGTTATTGACCATCCTGACAAACTTTACCAGCTCTTTTAGAAGAACATTAAGAGCCATAGCTCTGTTTTTGTTTCATCCTTATTTTGTTATGTTGTTGAAAATGATTACAGCAATTTTGAAGGCTCTTTGGGATCCTAGCCCCATTCTGCCCTTGACCCAATTAATTTATAATTTTATTTTTAAAGAAAACAATTTTGATTGCTGCTTAACCTTTCCTAAAGGGTCAAGAGTCCCGAGTGTGTAGCCTGGACAGCATGCATAGTGTAATGAGAAACAGTATCTATTTGACATTCAATGATATTTGGGTTTTGTTTGTCTTGTAAGCTTAAAATATTTTAGCTATTTTATACATGCTTTGTATTAACTGTTCTTGCTCTGTCTGGATTATTCCCACTCATTAGCCCAAATAATGAAAAGCCATCTGTGCTCTATGTTATTTCATTTACTGGGTGAGAGGGAGCTGTGGAAATCCTCTAGGGATTTTTACTTCATAGAGAAATTGGAAGTGTCACTTAGGGTCTTAACCTTGAGTTTCCAGCAGATCTATGATTTTTACTGTGGTAGATCAGATCTGAGGTAGAGTGATTTTTTTTATTTATGAGCTGACAATACTTTATCACAGTAAAAAGAAGAGAGGGTCTTACAMAGTCCTGTACAACCTTTTTCTTGTGGGAGGGATAACTGAAATTTTTGAGGTTCTAAAAGCAGAATTAAAGTAAAAGTTTGTATCCATTTTCTGGATGAATTAGTTTTTTTCCAAGATGTACAGGGCTTTAGAGGTGGACAGTTGGGTGCTACCTTCCCTGTTGTTGTAGAAAGCTTTCTCTTAAGTGATCTTTTTTTCTTGCTAGTCTTCTAGTCTTATTTGTTGATCTTGAGTCAACAAAGGCYTTAAGCTTGCAAATGGCTGTCAGTGGCTTGTGAAGAACTAAGCAAAACTTTCAGAGAAGAACTTGAGCACTTGCTTAAATGTCCTTCTAAACTGAAAGAAAAATGCTTCTAAAATGAAAATGACCTGATAGGCAGAGTGGAAGGGAAAGCAGGTGGAAAGAACTGCTAGCTTTTGGGGAACACTGGAGCTGGAAAACTATTCCTTCATAACCATGTCAGGCTTTCTAACTTACAGCTTTTGGGAATCTGTTGTTAATTTACATTTCTGAAAGATATGTCTGATTGTAAAGCCAACTTTAATTTCCTCCCTAGGGCTAGGCATGAGCATGTTGTATTAATTCAAGGTTCTTTCTTCTAACATTGAAAAACAAAAATGTACAATTTACAGATTTCCAAGTAATACTGTCTTTCGAAAGCATATGGAAAAATCATTAACCGTAGTTAAGGTCATTGTGCTAAAAGACCATGCTGGGTAATAGGGGTGATTACAAGCATCACCAGGAAGACATAAATAGCATTTCATGGGAGATGAGGGGGACAGGAAAGCCGGTGTTCTGCTTTACCATCTGTGGAAGTGGCCTAATGAGGAATGAATGTCGCCTGAGTGATACACTGGTATTTCTCCCCTCTGTTCAGCAGTACTGACTGGTGACATTATGAACCAAATAGCATGGAAAAATTCTCTGCACCAGATGGCAAGCTCAGCTCCTGCAATTGGTATTTTAAAGCAAAGCTGGAAAGAACGTCAAATTCTTTCCTGGTGTTAGTCTGAAAACTCAAATAGTTTGAAAGTGATTATGTTAGTGTTTGGATGGTGCCAATGAGGAGCAAGAGCTGACACCACCGTCATGTAGGAATCTTTGCAATAATACATGGGATACAAGATAGCTTAAGTAGTTGGGAGTTTAAGGGAATTGGATTTGGAGGTTGTACTTAGGAAAACACAGGGGGGATATGAACAGCTAGTTCAATAATAGTGTATTATTTAACAGATACTCGAAATTAAGTTGCAAACCGGTGCATTAGCCTAGATAATAAACTAACTGTTCATCTCATGCCTGTGTTTTCCTAAGTACAACTTCATTTACAACCATATTTAACATACACTCTAAGTTAAGTTGGTGTCTCTTGCTTCATCATACTGTCTTCTAGAGTTTTCTCAGGCAACCTATCAGCTGGTATTGTGACTTCTCTACTAGCTGAACTTCCTATTATCAGAAATGTAGATCCTAATATTTTTATCTTCTTATCCCCTTTTTTTGCTTCTGAAATGCTCCTAGGGACTGTAACTTTTTTGGTGTTGATAGTTGCTATTAACAGCTCTTCCAAAATTTAGACACAAAGATCATAGAATCATAGAATCATTTGGGTTGGAAAAGACCTTTAGGATCATCAAGTCCAACCATTAACCTAGCACTGCCAAGTCCACCACTAAACCATGTCCCAAAGCACCACATCTACACATCTTTTAAATACCTCCAGGGATGGTGACTCCACCACTTCCCTGGGCAGCCTGTTCCAATGCTTGACAACCCTTTCCGTGAAGAAATTTTTCCTAATATCCAATCTAAACCACCCCTGGTGCTACTTGAGGCCATATCCTCTTGTCCTATCACTAGTTACTTGGGAGAAGAGACCAACACCCACCTCTCTACAGCCTCCTTTCAGRTAGTTGTAGAGAGCGATAAGGTCTCCCCTCAGCCTCCTTTTCTCCAGGCTAAACAACCCCAGTTCCCTCAGCTGCTCCTCATAGGACTTGTGCTCTAAACCCTTCACCAGCTTCATTGCCCTTCTCTGGACATGCTCCAGCAGCTCAATGTCTTTCTTGTAGTGAGAGGCCCAAAACTGAACACTATATTTGAGGTACGGCCTCACAAGTGCCGAGTACAGGGGGATGATCATTTCCCTAGTCCTGCTGGCCACACTATTTCTGATACAAGCCAGGAAGCTATTGGCTTTCTTGGCCACCTGGGCAATGAATTTTTTCCCACTATAACACTAATGCTGGCCGACATTTTGGAATGGTAGTAATTATTAATAATTAAAAATTAATAAAGCCTAAAATATTTGAAATCAAGCCTCAATGTTCTGAAATGTTTATGTGCATTGACTTTTACACTGAATGCAGCATGTTTTCTTAAGGAAAAGATACATCTGTTTCAGAATATGAAGATCTAAAAATAAAGATATTCCACTTCCCACCCTCCTAGTGGATAAGGGCAACTACAACAAACCACCAGTAATTCACCCTGTAGCACACGCGCAAAGGAATCAGATTTCCCATTTTGTGGCATATGGTCACGTATTTATATCTGTAACTGCACAGAAAAATCTGTATCTATCATCACACCCAGTGAAATTGCATTTAATAATTAAAACTTGCCATCTTGCTCCAAGGTGCGCAGCATGTTAGTGCCTTCAGCTTACACGTGAAGTAAGGGAATCATAAGAATGACAACTTATCTCTTTTATTATCTACCTTATWTCTATTTAAAAGCTTTTCCTTCAACTGCACTCCCACTATTTCCTCTTTCTGCCCTTTTTTCAAGCTGAACTTCAGAACTGACTTGGGTAGTTCATGTAGTTAAGTGTGAGGGGCTGAATGTAACGTAGGTCAAGGATGATTAACTTCTTCACTTGTTTTTTGACTTTAATCGCTTTTCCAAGATTAATTACCAGAGGTGGTTATTAGCTAGTTTGTTAAAAAAAMCCCACAAACCTCTGTGGAGAATGAATAGCCTTAAATTTAAATAGCAGGGTTGCAGATCAAGGAACTCCAAGTCAGCTGTCAGCTCTACCACAGTCTTACGTTAATGTAAAGTAGTTAACGAAATTAAATACATTTTATATAGAAGCTTAGCGCACCTTATGTTCTTTCTGGAAGGAACGGTTGACTTACAATAGTAAACCCGTTCCTCTGCCCTTTTGTCTTGCATAGGGGTTTACTAACTTAATGTAGTGAATTCCATCCTCAGCAGCGGTGAATACTACCGGCTGTGCAGATAACTCCTGTCTTCAGAAGGGCTGARCTATCAATCATTCTTAATGCTTACTGATGCATAGTGTACATTTCTGCTCCCTAGCCTCTGACTCTGATCTTATGCTTTCATCTGCACCTATTTCCTTCCCTGCACATTTCCTAAATAGTAGCTATGTTTAGTTCCAGTACCTGCCCACTCACTTTTGGTCTCTAGGAAATTTTAATAGACCTGTTTGTGGAAGATCTGTGTCTCTGTGTGGTACTGGCAGGATCACACAACCAAGTTCTCTTTTGTACTGCTGGTTGCAGGCCRTTTGGGAATTTTAGATTAATTTTGCTTTCTCCACAGACTTCTTCAGGAAAGGGACTTCTACTATGTGTTCAGCATCAAGTCACAAATCAAACAGTGAACTTAGTTGTTGCCTCAAGGTGACACTATACTTTAAAACCATGTTCACACAAGTGTATTTTGAATCTACAATGTTTTATACAGTTTATAGTAGTGATGAGCCTGCTAGATGTGCAAAATTTAGCACAGATTTTAAATATTGTAGAGTTTTCCTCTTAGAATAATTTAATTTTCAAAAGGCAGAAAGCAACAATTGTGCTACTTTAGGTTTTGTAAGATGGTTGGTTATCCTAAAGTTTTAAGAAATTTCAGCAATAGAAGATAAGATAAAATGAGAACTTAAGTAATTCTTCAAGAAGTAGAATACACTACAAATCATCTCAACAATCCAATRAATACATTGGCAAAATAATCTGTATTGGCTAAATTCCTCCCCACCCCTGGTCTATTGCTTTTAGATGTGCCATGCTCCAAAAATATGGACAAAACATTGTCCTGTTTTTGATTCACAGTCCTTCTGAAGGAGTCAATAGACATAAGGAATATAGAGCCATTTCTTTGTTACTATCAAGGCTGTTCTGTTTACTAGTGTTATCATACACGTTTAATGAACTTTTAGATCTCTTATCATAACACTTTTCAGTTCAGAATCAAGGCAGGTTTGATTCCTGTTGCAGGGTGTATGGTAAGAATAAATTATTTTCTTTGAAACGATTTCCTTATAGACAGTGTTAGGGCTTGGAAATAATTCAGTCAGGCATCATATATGCCTTCTATTTTATAGAAGAGTGTTATTAAGATAGATGCAGTAGACAATGCTACAATATTCAAACAAGTACTCAATAGCTGAAATCAGGTAATACTACCACTGTATAGAAAAGGGAGAAAATCTAAAAGATTTGCAAAAGAACCCAAATGCCTTCTCAGTAAGAAAACTGCCTTGCCTTTTCTCTATACAATTGAGCCAAAATACATTCAAGAAGCCAACCCTCTTAGCATTTAAAAACAGAGCAGGCGACAAAGTATAAATTGGTTGATTAGTTTCAATTAGCAAATGGTCACCAGGTGTCTTGAGCCAATTAAAAGGGAAAGAGTAGGTTGGTGCACTCTTTACTCTGTAAGTTAAAAAAGAGACGGTTCAAGTTCCTGTTCACTGCATATGAAAATTCAGATAAGGGGTTTATTTGTTTGTTTGTTTTTAATTGTAGTAGAAACTCTGCTTTCTGTTTGAAATATAGTATGGGAGGAAGGCCTGGCCTTCATGAGGTGAGTGAACTGTAGTCAGGAACCAAAAAAACAACGAGAATTTTCCTAGTAAGGATATGTGGGAAAGGGGTAGTGCAGGCTTGCCCTGGGACTTAACTTTTTATTTGGAGTATAATGTGGTGAATCTGACACAGTGGATCTGGCATTTATGAGATGAGTGAATAGTGGCTGAGATCCTGAAAAAGGAATGAGAAATTTCAGGAGTGAATCAAAAAGGTATTCCTGAAGGTAGCAGTACTTAAGAAAGTATGCAGTAGAGTGGCTTTTGTTTTGTAGGTACATCTTCTAATGTTGAATTGGTTTTGGCTGGTGTTCTACTAGGCTGTGAACTGATTTTTAATGKTTTTTTTCTGTTTGAATGATTCTAGACTGAGGAAAAGAAATCCATCTTGCTCAGCATGAATGATTTTGAAGTTGAGGAAGAAATCTGAAGTCAATGGTTGTAAACATTTAACTGCTGTTGCACTCCTAAGATAGAATGCAAGCAAGTTTCATGGGTTTGTGCTTTTAGTTGTGTACTTGCATGAAGGCCTAAATTTGCTGATGTCTGTGACTGTAAAACACTTGTGCAAATACTCAGTTTTACTAAATGACTTCATAGCAAAGTTCTGTCCAGTGCATGATATCTTTAATCTGCTCTTTTTTTCTATATTCAGGTACCTGGATGTCTAAACTTTATCTCAATAAATTCCCAACTGGCTGTATCTGCTGTGCTATCAGTGTGTTCAGATTTCTGTTTAAAACCATGTATTTCTAAGAATTAATCTCTACTAAATGGCTCCATGGCTCTGAACAAATAACTTGGGTCTAGATCTAGAAAAAGACTCGTGCAACTACGTACTGCCCAGTTGGTCTCATAGAGGCTAAAGACAGAGTGCTTAATTGGATGAGTTTGGATATATTTATGAGCACTTGCACCCTGTTGGCTGTGAGCTGCCTTTGTACACCTGACAATCATAGAGCCAATACACTGAAGCCCTTACATCCTGCCATGACAGGGTAGCTCCCACAGCTCTGTGCTCTACTCAATATATAGCAGTCTGTCTCTAATTCTGACAGATGCATCCCTAAGGGAGCTTGGTTTTAGGAAAATATACATTTATAGATTATTTATTGGAAAATAAGGAAATTTCTTAACCCCCTTGACTAAACTTCCTGCCATATCCCCCCACATTTGATGAAAAATTACTGAAATCAAAGAAAGCAATGACTAGGTTATGAGAAATAAATGTAGTAAAATAATGCACCTTTAAAAAAATGTAGTTGTGTGAATATGTTCCTGACACTGTAAAAATATGGTCAGTCCTACTAGAGAGCTGATGGGGTTGGTAGAGGTGGATGAGTAGCTCTCTGGGTTATCACTAGCCACAGCTTATGTTTCTTCTCTGCCCTACCTACTCCACTGTCATTTCTACAAGTGAAGCAGCATACTTCCACTTGAAACAGAAGAAACGTTAGCTGTATTGGAGGATTAAACTATGTGGGAGATAGCCCTCTGAGGGGGTTATTGTCCTTTTACAGCTCCACTTTTTTTTTTTTAATCATATATTGAACTTCAGTTCATGTTGTGATATATTTCCATTACAAACTGATCTACCTTCTTTAATAAGAACAAACTTCAATCGTTCTTGTTACACATTCTTATAACACATTCTTATTTTCTGCAAGCTCATTTTCCCTTTGCTGTTCTTCAGCAAGTTGGTTTCATTCATCTTCCTTTAACTCTAGGTGAATCCAAGTTCTAGAGTATCTGTCTCTAATTCATCAAACACAACAGTTTGTCCAAGAATTACTACTTGAGTTTTGTTTTTCAAAGCTTTAAAAGCAGTGGATTCATTCCTTCCAAACACCATTTTGTTCTATTATTAGTTCTCAAGTCCTATGCCGCAATAATGTATTCAAGGACACGTTGCGTGTTGAAGCTTTTGCAAAAATTCATGCATCGATGATTTGTGTGATTTGTCAATCACTTCAAGTAAACACATCAATGCTTGTTGTAAATAAATCATCCTAAAATTAGCAATTACTCTTTGGTCTAGCAATTGCAGAAGTGAGGTAGTGTTTGGCAAAAACACAAGTAGAATGTTTGGATGCAAATCACAAAGATGAGATAGATGCCTTGGTGCATTAACTAGAATCAGCAAGGCTTTAAATGTGGGGCTATTCACGTAGCAATGCTGCCTAGTATTGTAGCTAAAGCGGTCCATTAAGCACTCTTTTGTAACTTGGAAATTAAGCCAGGCCTTTGTGTTCAATTGTTAGTCAACAGATGAATGTGTAAGCTTAAACCTTTACCCACCCTTCAATTTTATAGATGGTAAGCTAATACAGGACTATACTGGAAGTYACTAGTAGCATTGCTGCACAGCATTCAAGGCAGTAAAGACCATCAAGATTTAGTTTTGAAGTTTGCATTTCTCAGTGACAAAGACTCTTCATGGTACATGTATCCAAAAGACCTGTCTCATTCATATTGAATATATGCTGTCATATGTTGTAATCTGCAGCTTCTAACCCTATCTTTCAAATAATCAGCAAAAGCAGATGGATTGTGACTGGCACTTTTTGACTGCACTGTAAAAGCTGCTATGAAAAGACAGTCTCTCCTTAARTTTCTCTAATTATCCTTTACTGACTTGAAAATCCTTGGTCATTGAAGTGCTACTAAATTGTTAATGTAGTTAAGACTCAACTTTCAGTGCTTCTGCCAAATCAAAGTAGAACTTAATAGCACAAATTTCTACCTTTTGTCTGCTATCCACGGTGAAGGTTTTTTTGGTTTAACAACAAAAGGCTCCTTGTGCGGTTGGTTACCTTCATGGATAAATCACTATATTTTGCACTGAAATCTTTCTTCAGTGATTCAGCGCTTACTGTATTGATCTTATGCTAGGTTTGGTCGCATTATGACAAATGGCAGGATCTGATGATGTTTCACTGTTCACAAGACTCTGCAGCATTTCCAGCTTTGCTTCTAATAATGGTTATGGCTTTTGTTAGTAATTATCTGTTGGGGTTGACACACACTTCTCATCATATTTCTGTTTTTAGGAATACTTTACACTGAGATACTGCAAAGCAATGACTGTCTCCTGGAACATATACAGTCAGCTTGAACACCAAGTGTTTAAGTTTGTATTTTGCCTGCAGTGCTGTTCACATTCTACCTGATGTACATGTCCACTGCCACATTATTGTGATGCTTTATTTTTTCACTCTTACTCTTTCTTTGTTTGGAATATTTTTTTCCTAAACAACTCATGTGTGAATCCTTGTCAATACTTGCTATTTTTTTTTCTGTGTATTAAAAATATTGCTCAGGTGGCAAATCAGCAACAGGAGCTGTTTTTTGGAAGGGACTTAAGTACATAAGCAGCTTAAGGCCTAGTTGGTTTAGCCCAAAAGTCAAGTGGAATAAATATATAACCATCTACACTGTTGCAGCTGAATTCACACTGACACAGTTCTGTGGTATCAACCACTGCCTTGGGGAAAGGTGATTTGGAAGATGTGGGAAGACAC
Organism: Oceanodroma leucorhoa; assembly: GCA_030449065.1. Lineage (NCBI taxonomy): Eukaryota > Metazoa > Chordata > Aves > Procellariiformes > Oceanodroma > Oceanodroma leucorhoa. The sequence goes on from JASVER010000001.1 coordinate 30,662,366, forward strand.
TTTAAATTTCAGAATTACTTATGTTTGCTGAGTCTGTGGTAGCCAAGTGCTGTGAGAGGTAAATTGAAAACTGAARATCTTTCAGCTGGGTGAGGGCAGAAAAGGACCTGGCAGTTGTTAATGTTATCTATGATTTAAGTAGTAGTGTTGATCTGGTTTTGTGTCCTGARCTGTGAGAGATGATGCTGGAGTGATTCCTCTTTTCTTTCTCTGTCACTATAACTGGAGGGCTACAAGTGGAGTTGCACTTTCTTATTTGTGCTACTTCCTGCCAACATTYATGGATGTTGGATATATGCTCTTTATTATTCTTCAAATACCTAGTGCTCAAGGCTATATTCTTTCAGGGACCGGTAACACCCTTTCATGGTTTTGCTTATGCTGGGGGGTGGGAGTGGGGGATGGGGTGGAGCGAGGGTGGCTTCTACTGCCATCCTGGCTTTACATTTTTTTTGTCCATACTACAACATTATCACACRTAAATATACATAAAGTGCGAAATTCAGCTTCATAAAACTGACCTGGTAGGTCACAAAGGTTAGAGTSTTGTTTCCTAAGATCCCAAATACATTTTAAGCATGTCTAAAAGTGCTCGCTCCTTTATGCAACAGATTACTGGAGCCACTTCAGTGTGTACAAGTTAAGAATGCATTACCTGAACAGCCAGACCTGCCAGAYCTGATAAGAGCTTAAGCATAGCAACATTTTTTGCACAAATGAGTAGAGAAAAAAAAAAAAAAGGATTCCTGGAAAATATAGCATAATGGCCAACCTAATGACATGCAAGTCCTTTTGTTGCTCTGGTTCTTAGCACTCTTGTGCTTCTGTTTCCTATCTTTATTTAAAGATGATGATGATAATCTTGGTGTAAGCCATGTTGTAAAGGGAATAAATGCATTACACAAGATGAGTAAATCCATCTGGGGCACTAAGATATTGTTGTGAGGGCTGTGGGAACTGGGGATAAGAGATTTGAATCTTAAGAGCAGTTGAGATGACTTCTCTATCTACAGTTACATAYCACACAGTTAAGTGAGAAAATACAGGATCTGCTAACATCATACCTTTTGAGGACAACATTACAGTTTTTTATTCTATTGAAAATATCTTCTTCAGCCTCCCTTATTCAAGGAATTCCCCCCCCAAAGCTATGAATAAGGAAAATATGAGTCTTTTCTAATAACATATTTAATATAAGCAGTTTTAATAGGGCACATCTAAGTCTTGCACACTTGATCTTTGTGTCAAATTTTGGAAAATACTGTGAGGATTCTCAGTGAAATATATATTAATAGTTACAGTTTTTCACCTCACTTTGTGCTATTTTGCTCATGCTCACTTCAGCCAGTGTTTGTACGATGTCTGCTGATCCTATTACTTAATAGCGATCACAGTAAACAGGAAAGATCACAGTATTCTGAAATTCACATTATACTTGTAATATGATATCCATGTGCATGGCTCTTGTTGACTGGTGTCACCAAAGGGGCTTCTGTGTTAGCAGAAATGTGACTAAAAAGTCCTGATCTAGCAGGAAGAGTAGGGGATGGGGCCAGACAYCTTCTTACAAAACTTAATTCTTCAGGAGGGCTCCAGATATGTAAAAGAGGTTTGGAATCAGTACTGCTAGTACATTTGTAAGTGTTCTTAGACTATATGGTTTTTAACAATTGATGAGATAATTGTTAGGTGACAGGCCAGCTGATGTATTAGCTTTGCTTTGCCAGAAGGCTTAAATTCTGGCTGGAGACTCTGTTGTTTTACTTTTTTTCTCCTGAGGTCCTACAGACTGTTGGCGTGTTGGGAGCTGGTAGGGAGCATCTGATGACATAGCCATTGCTTCCTTTCTCAGATTCATTCCCAACAGCTAGTAAAAGTTGCTTAGGAGGAAYTGGGATGGGAAAGGATAACTTTTGAGGACTGGATGATGCTAAGCAGTTAAATAGGGAAGGGGAGGAAGTTAATTGTTAGGAGAAAGGAGAGTATAGCTGTTTCTTAGCTACAGAAAAACCCCTCTGCTGCCTTAAATGTATAAAGATGGGATCTTTAGTTCATTAAAGTTAATAAAAGGTGTTGGGGGAGGGGAGTTGTGACGTGTGGTTTGTGTGTGGGTATTTTGTTTTGTTTTAAACTTCAGTGAGCTTTTAAAGAAATCCAGAAGTATTTTACAACTTTGAAACAAATAGGATTGGGTATAGGGGAAAATCAATTATCTGACTTCAGATAAACATACAGGTTCCAGACTTTCAGCTTGTGAATCTGSACAGTTGGCATAGTAAAGGACAATAAGCTCTAGTCAGAGAAGTTAGCCCAAGTAACTTTCTGGATAGCAACCATACCAAAGGGAGGAAAAGGTGGAGGGCAGTAACCAGCAGTGTATCACAAGGGGCAAATACTGGGTCTGGCCCTGTGCAATGTCTTCATTAATGACCTGGATGATGGGGCAGAGTATACCCTCAGCCAGAGTGAGCAGTCTTAGCCAGAGTTATGACTAGATCAATTAAAATTTTCTGATTCTTGTCTCATCCTATCTTTTTTGATTGCTTCCTAAATAAAACTGTCATTCTGCAAACAACTTCATTCTGAAGACAATAAAACTTAGCGTTGTCTGTCTCCAAAACTGAAAATGGAAATCCTTAGTTTCTAATTTTTAGAATTAAGAAACCCTGTAATGTTATGCCATGGGGCCTAATCTCTGGTGGATTCTTAATAACTTGATAGACCATTTTAGAGGTGCTGATGGCCCATGACACTTAAATAATCCCACTTCAAAGTAAATTGCTTTCATAATAGCATGCTTAATTCCAATTAACTACATTGAAAGAGGCACAGGATTCCTAAGAGCAAACCAGATTCAATGTAACTTTGTGTCATAGGACTGCATTTTATATCCATTCATCTTTTTCTGGCAATATACTATGGGCTTACATAATTATAATCTTTCTTGACACTGTTTTCACAAAYATTTCTTTCAAAACATTGCTTCTTATCTAAAGAAAAGAAGCTGTCTCTGATCATTATTCTCAAAGCAGATAATGTTCTAAACTAGCTAAGTTTACCTGGAATTTGTACAAAAACTGAACTTAAATTATTTTACATAAATAAATATTGGCAGAAATATTCTTCTGATATTGATTTCAGTATTGTCTGGATATATAGGTTATGAGTTGATTTTCAAAGTTTTTAAAGGGTTGCATGGAATCCTCTGAAATATGCAGACCTCACACAGGGAATAAAGGAGCTTTTGTTAGCAAAATCCTGCAAGTTCACTGCAGATAGAGGGAGGATGGGTCTACAAATTTCTAAAAAGTCTCTGGATGAACTTTATGACTTTTTCCTGTGAAAATCTTTAGGAAACTGATGTTAAGCCCATTGAAATATTAATTTCCATTATTTTGTCTGGTTTGACTTTGACATACCTTCAGCAACACAACCTGTACTTGAATCAATCCTGATGAGTTCAGCTGCAATCAGATCTGACAAGATATTGTATACCTGTGTCTGGTTTATATTGCCRTTTGTCACTTGTATGCCTCTTTTCCCCACAGAAAGTGTGGGCAAGCCTCTCGGGGTCTTTACACTTTCCACAGCTTTTTTTTTTTCTTTCCTCCCCTTCTTGATTTTGGAACTGCTGAGTCTATGTTAATTTTATAAAATCTTCTTGGATTGAATTGTTCAAAATACAGATTGGTGACATTTACTTGTGTACTGAAGTTTTCATGTCAGTCCTCATCAAAGGTAGCCACATTCTGTAGAAGCATCAAAAAATGGAACATCTCTTGTGCTTCTGAGAACCTAATGTACAAAAGGCTCTATCTTAAATTCAGGAAATCTTAGGGCATTAACCAATTTAATTCCAACTGGAGTGGAGCTGGAAAGGCAACTCCATATGTACAATGTAGTACAAAGGCTGACTCTTTAATTGATGATGTAAAGGGGAAAGGCGTCCTCGCTCTGTTCCATATATAGCTTGCAAGAAATGCACAAAATTATTTCCAAGATAATGTTCACATTTACTGTTATCAGAAAACCATTACACTGCAAGCATTTTTAACAACCTCTTCATGTACTTATTAAGAGGTATGTCTTGCTGTGAAGCTTAGCTGAAATATTAATGGMAACTGAAGATACTTCTAGTTGTCATTCTTTAATTATAGAAAACATTGAACTATAAAAGCTATAACTTCTCCTTGGGATTGGGGGGAGGGAGGGAATAACCTAGCCCTTAAAATAAATGAAAAGTAGTGCTATCAATACAAGAAGGATAAGTAAGAACTGGTTTACACCTTAAAATRTTAATTACAAAACAACTTTTTCCTTCTGCCACTGTTCTCTTAAGAATTGGTCTTCTGAACACTTTCAAAACTCCCTAATGCAAGCAATATCATGACATTGTACAAAAAAAAAAAAGACTGGAAAGATTAATTCCAACTTCCTATCTAACTCAGTGCTTAACCTCATTCACCAACAGAATGTCCCTTTATATTCTTTGGCTGTTTTATACATGCTGAAGTGTTATAAACTGTTCAACAGCAAAGATAGGTGAAGACACCCAGCTGTAGGAGGATGGGCTTGTTCTGGGCTGCATATGTATGCCTGTAGATTTCCTGARCTGTGTATGGGGTAGTTTAGATGAAATCACAACTTGCTTCTCAGGAGCCAGAAGCAGAATAAAGACTGCAAGGTATTCAGAAGGAAAGGCAGTGCAAAAACTAATGGTGGAGGCTTGTTCATGTTTAATAGGCATGTAGGAAACGCAGGAAAAAGGTTGTATGAGCACACTTTGCATGTTCTGGAAGAAGCAGGACATGCTTGGTAAGACAGACTTGAGAGGATGAGGCAGTGCATGTGGAACTTGAGGTCAAATTTGTGGAGGTGGGACCACTTAGTAGGATGGTTGGGGCATTGCTCTAGAGATCTACAGTGTGCACTATGAAGGTGGGCAGTTACATAAGAAATCTCAAAAATACTCTTTTGAGGACCAGAAGCTTTGGACACTCCTTGCTTAGCACTTCAGGTTGGTGGTTAGGTTTGAAATGGGGAAGAAAAAAAGGTATATTTACCACTGTCCTCAATCCTAGTTAATATAAAAACAAGAACACCTTAACTACTTTCTGCCATCAAWACTCTATCTCCCACATTATATTCAAATAATGGTCATCATTGTAAGGTCTCTTTAAAACAAACAAACCAACCGCTTTGCAGGCTGATGAAAGTTACTGCATTATGATATACTTGTTTTCATTATGTTTTTTCAAGACTTGCTGTTAGAGCTGATTCCAACTAATCAATCACTCTTCCTCAGGTCATCTGGAGGGGGGAAAAAAGTCATAATTTGGGTGGAAAAAATAAGAACACTTCTTTTTGTAGAGTCAAAATTGGTGAACAAACAGACTGATTTAGAAATGCTGAGACATTTTGTTTCCACTTGAATACATACAGATTAGTCTGAAGACCGAATACAGGTCAGTTTGAAGCTAATCTGTCTCCTGAGCTATAGTGATATCTCATGGGAATTGTAATTAGAGTTCGTACTGATCCATTTCCTTTTGTGGGGTGGGGTATCTGACAAGAGAGATCCCAATTTTGTCCAGATCCAGTCTGCATTTCCTTAACTGACTACAGAGCTGTTTATAGCTGTGGGGTTTCCAGTGCCAAGCACGTGTCTCATTCCTCATCATCCCATGCCTGTACAAGACATATACCTACACCTCACCCTGTCTSCACTTGTCAAGGCCTCTGCTGTCACAGCAGGTCTCTTCTCTACACTACACTATGTTAGTTGTAGAATGAAATATTTGCAAAGAATAAATGTTTGTTACCATTACCTATATAAAGATGTGATTGTACAATACAAAGACAAACAGAAGCAAAACAAATCAGCAATAGATACCTGATTATATATATATWAAAAAACCCCACATAGCTAAATGAAAGAATGCTGCAGGTAGGTCAAGAAAAAACAATTGTGACAAGGCCCAGTCCTGAGGTCTTGCAAACTCATTACGCAGCCTGTGGCCAGTTGCTGGCAGTGGCAATACTGTATTACAGGGCTACCCAATTGCAAGATCTAACAGTTGTATGAACAGCCTACTCTTGTCACCATCATTATGCTCCCAAAACACGCAATTGACAAGTTGGACTTTTCCCAGTGACAAAGAAATGGCCTAAGTGGTGGAGCCTCTCTGGCACAGCTGTTCAAGCTGCAGGCATGGCCTTCTCTGTATATTCCTGCACTGGTCAAAAGACAAGGTACCAACCAGAGCACCTAGGCATCTTAAACTTGTTTCTCTTTCTTGAGCTTTCCTGGCAAATAGCTGGGCAACAGTTGCTTTAATTTTTCTCAGTCGTCAGCTTAAGTCTAAAAGGTAAATGGCAACTGTGGTAAGGTGGAGGAGTACAGACTGATCAGACTTGTCTTAGGAAATGTGGACACCAGATCTGGCTCTGACTTAGCTCTCTCTGGATTCAATACATCTGCGTTATCTTAGCCGGATGTTAAATACAAAGTTGTACTGGTTTTGGCTTTGGTGGTTTGCTTTATGTAAAACGACCTTTATAGAGAAACTTGCTGTTATTTGGCCAAATTTTCATTATCTTTGAAAGCAGGAAGTKAGCAGAACTCTACCAATCCGTACAGTGAGGCTTACATCAGTGTGCAAACTCCTCATTGCTTTAAAAATTTATATTAGCTGAGAGAAGGGAATAAGAATCTTGGGTTCTTTTTAATACGCAGAAATATCATAGCAACAATTCATGGCAGAATGCCCTCTATTGCAGATAGAGGTCTATCAGTCTTTATCATAATGAGCTATTTGGATAAACTGCTAGGTTGCTAAAACGGGGGCTAATGTTGGTTTTATCAAATCCGAGGAAAAAAAAATTTTGTTTAAAAAAAGTCAAAACCACCTTGCTGCTAAAAAAGTCTTCTAAATATATATTGCCATATACTTTTTCTCAATCATTCTTCTGTGWCATATCTGATGATAAACAATTTTAGAACAACACATTAATACATTTTGTGCTAATAAGTGATTCTAATTGCAGTTACAGAGATTAGACTTCATGCATGTTTAATTCAAAATGTAGGGATTTAAAAATGCTAATTAGAGATTAGTGAATACTCATGCAGTAATATCTTAGCTAATCTAAGAAATCTATTCAAATCAGTTCAACATACAAGGAAAAAAGGAATAAACACAAGGAAAAGAACCCTATTCTTTGCCACAGAATGAGTTAACAATCCAGACAGGTTCATTTCAAACTTCATTAGATAGCTATGATACTAATAGATTACTTGATGTGATATTTGTACTTTATGGGGCTTCTTAGTAGCCATATGCAACTTTTCTAAAGGTGATTTATGTTTACAGAAAATGATTTTACATTTAAATATTCTTAAAGTATACTAGGGAGTTAATGGCTAGTAACTTATTTCACTCAAGCTTTCTGCATATAAATGCACTTTATAACAGTTTGTTAGCTAAAAGCTCCTTATATACAGCTTTTTTTAAAGAAGACTCTTAGGAAACAGCCTCTACTGGTGAAAATGGTGCTCATGTAGAGATACTCTCTTTGAGTTTAGATAACTATAAGAAAATGGCTTAAGTATTCAATACTTCCTCCTTAGAAAAGATGTGGACAAAATTGTCTATACTTTTACTGTATCAATAATTAGCCCAGTAATTTGGTTTGAAACTTGCTAGGTGTATCTGTGCTTTTGTTTATCCTTGTTTCTTTGAAACAACAGGAACTTTGCTACTCCCTGCAGTGCAAGCAGAGACAGTCCTTAAGATGCATAACTTTAGTTTGATGCAAAGACAACAAACATTAAGAGATGTCTGGGTGAGTGTATCTAAATACTACCGTATCTAATATAGCCAGAACTCTAAGTGTGAAAGTTTCTACTTGTATCTCCTCCTTTGTGCTGAACTTGGGTTTTTTTGAGTAGACAATTGGGTCTTCACACATGCCTTCCTCCCACATGCATAGTAGCCCAGTCCAAAGCAATCTTTCTTGCATGTTCCTGCATATTTACACTATGGTTTTTGTTGCAGATACCAGAAATTGTACATTATATGGGAATTCAGAAGGTCATTCTGTGTTATGAAAAACACTAATATGAAGGCATATTGCATTATTTTAGCTGGCTCTTATCTGTACCATGACCAAATTTTATCTGCTTGTTAAGCTTGCTGGAAGGTAATCTTCTGCAGCTACAAGTTAGTCTAAATATAAGTGAATTGAGGTTAATGTGTTCAGAGAGCACTCTAAACAGATTTAATGCTACCCATAATCTTAGATCAGAATTGGCTAAAGACAGYTTCAAGTCTAGTTGCACAAAGGAAAAAATAACACTTCCCAAACATTGAGGGCTTAAAGTAATTCAAGTCAATGTTTTACCCTTCATTAATAGGCTATCATGACACGGTATCAGATGGTTCTTCTGAGATAGCAGGATTRTTTTTTGATGGATATTCACTATGATATTTGGTATTGCTTATCAGAGTTCATGTAGCATGCTTCTGCTGGATCTCACACTGTGGGCACAGACTCTGGGCTAGAACCCTAAATACTTGCAGTCTTTGTTCTGCTAACCTCTCCCCTTGCTCATTCAATTCTCTCTCAGGGCAAAAAAAAAAAAAAAAAAAAAAAAAAAAACAAAAAACCCTAATCTTCTACATCATTCATAACCTGACCTTAGATTCCGTTTTCAGAATTTCAAATGCTGGAGATGGRGAGGTGTGTGGAATCCTACTCTGTATGACAACCAAGCAGTCACTAAAACAAAACCATATTTTTTTCACTCCTGCAGTGTCACACTGAAGGATTAAAGTATTATAACTGCTTGYATTCCAGCAGTGTTTTATCATTATCATAATTTGTATAACTCTGTTAAGACACAGTTTATTATACAAGCACAGTATATGCTAAGTAAAGAACTATCAATGTTGTAAATAGTCATAATAGCATTTTGAAAATACTTTTTTTTATGCAAGTTCAAGGCAATTTAATTAGAGTTCAAATGTAGAATACAAGTAATGTTTGAAACAGTTGGTAGTTTACTGTGATTCATTTTTGCAGTAGTGCTTTCTCAACAGGAAGGAACCTGGGATTTATGCCGTATAATATCTATTGGGAATACTGATGTATGATTAGCATAATCATTCACTCAGTCACCATTGTTCCACAYAAGTTGAGTAGAAAATGCTCCCTAATGCCAGCTGAGTGAATAAGAACCCTTTGTTAAGAACATATACAGGATAGCAAAAGGTCAGGCCAAGTGTTTCGTCCTTCAGCTATTTTTAAATTTAAACCTTGTCCTTGATCTGTCCATCCCTGGGTCAACCTTGAATATCCTCATGTTTTCTCACTCTGTGTAGCTTGTGTAAGAAACATAGTGAAGTGAGCTGTTGCAATGCAAAATAAGGTTCTCATTCACCAGTGGTCTATGTCCAATGCAAACACCTGATGGAGACTAATTCCATTACTCAAGGTAATGCTTCCTTCCGCACATTCTAACAATATTTCTGATGGAAGTTTTATGTGACCAGGTATCTACATTTTAAAATGAACTCACTTGGATCACTTGCTAACTAGCAAGTGTTTTCAGTCACAGATCTCTGAAGGCTAAATCAGCCTGGAGAGACTAAGTAATTACTACCAAATACAGGCTTGGTCTTGCTCAGAAGGTGATCTGTCTCCTTCTCAAACTTCCTTATCGTCTTGGGTGACACTTGTTATAACTACTTCACAATAAAAGGATATGAGTGCAAAGTTTTTTGGTTTTTTTTCCTGCTTTGGAAGAAAAAAAAAAATTGAAGCAGGTCTCTAAAGGTCAGTGTCATCTTTCTTGTGTTTTACAAGATTCTCATTTCATTAAAAGCGGAGATGGCTTTGAATTCAGGATCCCAGCAGCTGGGAATTTGTTGGTTATCAGTGTAAAAACTCTGGGCTGGAGGTCGTCAGATGAAAATGACAGTAGCCTACTGCCTTTATCTGTCCCTCAGATTTTACAGGTATCCCATGTATGCTTCTGCCTGTACCCACACAACTTAATGCTTTGTAACTTTGGTGTCCTGACTTTCTGCAGTSAAGGTGTTACACGGTTGCTCTTTTTTCTTTTCTGGCTTTGATGGGCTCGAGCATGTGGTTCTATGGCTAGACTAGAATGGGAACAGAGGAATGAGTTAATATGGCAGGTATACAAGCATTAAGACTGCATTTCTTATTACATACAGGTTCAGTCATTTAGGCAAGTTATATGAATGATTGTTAGAATCTGTGATCATCAAGGCTGAGTCTGGTTTAGTACTTCTCCTTGCTTACAGAAAAATGAAGCTTGATTTAAGCTAAATTGTTATWTTTAGAATAATGAAACAGTCACCTTTTATCAAACCGTCAATACTCCATGACCTGTAAGAAAATGCTGTTCACAGCTGATAATTTTCTAGATTTGAGCAGTGGAAGAAAAACAGCCCATCAGTCTTTAAAGTGAAAAAAGACTCTATTATAAAGAACAATCTATTAGATTGAATTGTACCATATATGATCTCAGTAAACTGCTTTCAACCTYTATTAATTAGTTCTACAGGACACAAGGACTATAATATTAAAGTTACATAGTCAGTGCACTTGACATTTTTGAGCACCAGAGGGAGATTCAGATCTTGTTTTCCTTGAAGTGTGGGTGACCATGTTTGACTTGACATTTCCTAGGTCTGTGTTCTTCAGTAAGAAATTTTTAGCAATGATATTAATTGCTATTCTACTGAAAGAGTACATCAAAAAATAGAATTCCAGAATTCCTMAGAGTACAATTTAAGCTTCCATGGTAAGTTTTAGTGGAGTTGCATAATGTCAATTGCCATAGAGCCTTATCTTGTGACAAACTGGTAAATCTTAGGAACACAACTAAACCAAGACTTCCTACAGAGGTAAAGATTGGTTCTGTAAGTAAAGACTGCAACATTGGGGTAAAATAGTCCTTGGCTTTCCCCCTGTAGAGCTTTAAACAACAAGAAATGCATTTTTGTCTTGTAAGTCTTAAGTCAGAGTTCTTCAGTGTTTTGCAATAACTTTTACAGCCTTCATTCATGCTATCAATCCTGTAGTATGTTTACCAAGTTAACATTTTGAAACAGAAGTGACAAAAGTAACATGGCTTGCCTGGATTGCAATGGGGAATGTTCTGCATAAAGAGGTTACTGACAGAGAAAGGAAGACATGAAGTACAGGACAAGGGAGGGCTGTATGAGGCACATAGCTGAGTATATTAGAGTATGCTCTGTTCTGACACTAGACATTCTCAAAAGCATAAGCATAAAGATCCTACTGAAATATTTATCACCTTTGGTGATTCTAAATAGAATTTGATACTTGAAAATACATTCTGAGAGACCTAGTAACCCGCTGCATTAGTGTTTTGCTGAGTCCATGGTTGTACTGATGAGGACACTTCTTTTTCAGTAAAATAAACCAGAAACAGGTTTCAGAGATAAAGTAGCTTATTTAACTGTCTTGGAGTATGTAGCATCAGAATGAAGGAATATGCTGCTAGAACGCTCAAAATACTTGCTTGGCTGCTTACGGTAATACCAACTTATTTGTAAGATTTTTTCCTATTTTCAGGATTCCTTATTTCTGTTACTTATGTCACTTTTAGAAGAGGGTTAAACCATTAAAATGTAAATCTTCAAAGAACTGCGATCTATTCKGCTTCAATTTAGAAACTAACAGTAATAAGAGCTGTGAAAATATGGAAAATGCAAATGGCATTCCCAATGTTGGAGGAAAAAAAATTGAGTGTTTGACTTAAGCTAACTTACATTAGGAAGGACTCAGGAGGCTTTATTATTAATGCTGTGCTAATTTAATGTCAAAGCAGGAATGGAAATAATTAAGTGACTGTTGTCCTTTTTGCCCCCCACCTGCTACTTCCAGAATCCTATTTTCACTGGACATTTGCAATGATTAAATTTTACTTGAAGTAAAATACTGCAGAAGTACAGGATTCAAGTTGCAATTCTTGTACAAATTGATTTATTTTGTGTTGTCCATTATTATAGGTTTAAATATGTATTAAGCTAAATGTAGACTCAATCCTGTATATTTGATTCAAAATTTGCCTTTTCATGTTAGTAGGAGAGCTGGTTGGTAGAAATGTAATGCAAGGAAAACACTAAGATGAAGTACTTCTAACAAATGACAAATGGATATTCAAGCTTACACTAACTGGCAAAGCAACCTTGAGTTGGTTATAAATAAGATTAGGCAAACCGTTCTGCTGCTTTTGTGAGACATGATASCCTTTTCCCAAACTTCTCTACTGTTAGTCTTGCACATTTGACTCCCTGAAGCTATGGTGAGACAATATGATGCTAATGGCTCAGCATAATATTTTTTCTGCCTACCAATGGGAAGTAGTGAATGAATTCCTTATTTTGCTTTGCTTGTGCATGCAGCTTTTGCTTTACCTATTAAACAGTCCTTTATTTTAACCCATGAGTCTTCACACTTTTACCCTTCTGATTCTCTTCCCCATCCCACTGCAAGGGAGTAAGCTAGTGGCTGTGTGGTGTTTAGCTGCCTATTGGGGTTAAACCACAATAACATGGATAAACTGAGAGGTTGTAGGGAAAAAGGAGGAAAGACATCATTGCTTCATTTAAGGACTTTTCTTTCAAAACTGGTTCATTTGAACTGAGAGCTATTTTATAATATTTTTTTTTTCCAGGTGAAGGGTCTTCTCATTTCAAGTCAGGTGTCCTCTTGACCTCTAATTGCAGATGGGCTCAAGCAACTTCCTTTAGTAATCAAAAGCTTTGCATGACTGTACATATGTTAAAAAAAAAAATCTATGAATGAGCTGAAGTATCTTCTATATTTCTGCGGTCTCAGACTCTTACCTTTGTGTGAAATAATTGATGTTCATTTCTTGGTCATCTTATCAAACACTAGGCTCTGCCTAGTGCCTGCATGTATGCTCTCCACCTGCATCTGACCCTGTGGGATGTCTGAGTTCCTACAGAYGTGAGACTGTGTTGTTGGACTCAAGCCAGACTGCAGTGACTCTTGTGAGTATAAATCATCACATTCTTTTACAGACAAAATTGCATTCATCCAGCATGCCTTCAGAATCACTTGCAGTTCAAAGTTCAGGCTATATGGTAAACCTGTAGTTCAGTGTGGAGACATGCTTGAGTTGTTTCTTCACAGCTTCCCATTTGAAGCACAGTGTGTGCAGATCTGTCTGCAAGAGTATGTAGGTATACTATAAAAAGACATGGTCTGTGTAAGTCCATAGTTTTGCAAAATATTAATTCCCATAAATGTACCTGTTGTCAATATCCACAACAGTTGAATCTTAGATTCTAATCTCTTGACCAGTCTGTAACTTCAAAACATAATTTATCCTTCCTGAACACATGTTCAAATTGTACGGATAGGAGTAATCATTTTTACAGTTTATGCAAGTGCTGCAACTAAAACTTATTTCTTTACTATGCAAAGAACTGCAATGATGTCTTTGCTTTAAACCATTAATCAAACAAGTTACAGAACTTGTTTTATGTGTCACTTCAACTCCTGTCCCAAAATCATTCTTTGTCCCACTGCCCAGCTGTGCAGCTACTCACTTTCAGTTACTTCTCAGACAATCCCGGATCTTTCTCAGACTCTTGAATAAGTATGTGAAGAAGTTAATTAACATCTCTGCCTTTAGTATCGCCCCTGCTCACTCTTCTGTTCTGCTCAACTATTTATAGTAAAAGCTTGTTTCCTTATGCTTTTTTTCTGTTCAGTGTGAGAAACAGCCCTGTGAGCCCTGAGGGGAGAGCAGGAGGAGGGGAGAAGGCGCTCCAGGCACCCCGGCAGAGATGCCCCTGCAGCCCCAGAAGAGACCCTGGTGGGGCAGGTGTTTCCCTGCAGCCCGTGGGAAGGTCCCAGGCTGGAGCAGGGAAAAGCGTGAGGAGGACAGAGCGGCTGACTGCAGCCCTCATTCCTCTGCACTGCTTGGGGGGAAGGAGAGTTGGGGATGAAGGAGTGAAGCTGAGTCTGGGAAGAGGGGAGTATGGTGGAGGAAAGTGTTTTGGTTTTTATCTTTATTTATGAACCCAACTCTACTTTAACTGGCAAGAAATTACATTTTTCCCAGGTTAAGTCTATTTTGCCGGTGATGGTAATTGATAAGGGAYCTCCTTGTCTTTACCTCAACCCACAAGCTTTTCCATCTTATTCTCTYCCCTTGTCTTGCTGAAGAGTGGGAGTGCGAGAGCAGCTGGGTAGGCAACTGGCAACCACCCAAGGTAAACCGACCACAGTACTCGCTGTTTAAAATAGTCTTCTGCTATCTCAAACTTCTTATTATGTATCCACTTCCATTGTAAAAAAGATGAAGAAAACTTCTTTTTTTTTTTTTTTTTTTTTTTTAAGGTAGAACTTCTATTAGAATATTTGTCAATTTTACTTTCCATTCAGATTCTTTGAATTAAAAATTGACTCCATCTGGGCTGTGAAGACAGGGAAAGACAGTTTCCAGATCAACCACCTGTAGGAAAGTTGATCATTTTTTGGAACTCTTTTTAACCAGAAGATGAATTCTTTTTAACGTAGGGATGTATCTTACAGTTTTTAGAAAATGTTACAGCTGTTGAGACTGGAAGCAGCTTAAAAGTGTTTAKCTGATGATTTTCTACCTTATACAGATTGAAAGCATATATAACAACGTCCTAATTCATGCATCTTACTTACTAAGAATCTTCAAACTCAGCATGCAATTGAACCCTGCTAATCTGAAACACTGACAAGGGAAATTATTCTTGGTGTTTGCAGAAACTGTTCAAATAAAGATCATCTTCACCAGGGATAACTTGTTTTTAATTTCCTAATTAATATTGCCTTAGCCCTTTTAGAMCTTTACCTTTCAAATCAGGCCTGAAAAGAGTTTTGTGTAAATATGAATAGCTTTTAAGTGAAAAGGGGTATAAAATACTTCTTGAAAAAAWATGTATTTAATTTGCAGGGTTTTTACCTGTAACTAGCGTATTTCCTTTGGCATAGCTGTCATAGGGTCGTCAGAGGAATGGAAAGGTAAAAGATGACCAAAAAGAAAAAGTTTTACTACTAGCTTAAACTGATGTAAAAGACCCTTTTATTATGCAAAAAGTTGTTCTGCAGCTTAAAGGGCCACCTCACTCAGTTGTTGGACTGTGCCATTCTTCAAAATGCATCAGATCCACTACAAAATCTCTGATGGGGCTAATGCCTTACGTGTGCAGCTCTGCTTCTGAATATTACATTTTTAATGGTACTCTATTAAGAGACTCCTATGAGAATTAGCTATGGATTAGAAATAYCTTGATGAAATAAGCTTTGTTTAAAAAGTTAACTCTGAATAGTTATCCATCAAATACATTCCCAGAAAAGTAATCTTTAAACCCAAAACAATCTTCAAGGTTTTTTTCAGACTTGGAAACTTTATTCAGGTAAAGATATGAAAACTTTGTCAAACTTAACCGCTATTTTCTTCAGTCATATAGCAGCCATGAACTAGGCTTTTTGGACAACACAAATTGGAACAATTCTGTTGACTGTATGGAGTACACCARCAAAAAATATGCCTAAAAACTAGTCCTCTGTTAGCGTAAAGCTATGGATCTGATCACCCTGACAAATGTATTTCTTTGACCTGCTCAGTGGATGATGGAAAGGCAGGTTGTGGGTGGTGTTGACCTGGACTGTAGAAAAGCTTTTGACACCATTTCCTACAGCATTCTCCTGCAGAAACTGTCTGCTCATGGCATGGACAGGAGAACTCTTTGCTGGGTAAAAAACTGGCTGGATGTCCGGGCCCAAAGAGCTGGAGTGAATASAGTTAAATCCAGTTGGCGGCCAGTCATGAGCGGTGTTCCCCAGGGCTCAGTATTGGGGCCAGTTCTGTTTAGTATTTTTATGAATGATCTGGATGAGAGGATCGAGTGTACCCTCAGTAAGTTTGCAGACRACACCAAGTTGGGTGGCAGTGTTGATCTGCCTGAGGGTAGGAAAGCTCTGCAGAGCCTTCTGCAGATCTGGAAGGCTGGATCAATGGGCTGAAGCCACTAGCATGAGGTTCAACAAGGCTAAGTGAGGGTTCCTGCACTTGGGTCACAACAACCCCAGGCAATGCTACAGGCTTGGGGAAAAGTGGCTGGAAAGCTGCCCAGTGGAAAAGGACCTGGGGGGTTTTGGTCAACAGCCAGCTGAACATGAGCCGGCAGTGTGCCCAGGTGGCCCAGAAGGCCAACAGCATCCTGGCTTGTATCAGAAATAGTGTGGCCAGCAGCACTAGGGAAGTGATTGTCCCCCTGTACTCGGCACTTGTGAGGCCGCACCTCRAATACTGTGTTCAGTTTTGGGCCCCTCACTACAAGAAAGACATTGAGGTGCTGGAGTGTGTCCAGAGAAGGGCAAGGAATCTGGTGAAGGGTTTAGAGCACAAGTCTTATGAGGAGCGGCTGAAGGAGCTGGCGTTGTTTAGCCTGGAGAAGAGGAGGCTGAGGGGAGACCTTATCGCTCTCTACAACTACCTGAAAGGAGGCTGTAGCGAGGTGGGTGTCAGTCTCTTCTCCCAAGTAACTAGTGATAGGACAAGAGGAAATGGCCTCAAGTTGCGCCAGGGGTGGTTTAGATTGGATATTTGGAAAAATTTCTTCATGGAAAGGGTTGTCAAGCATTGGAACAGGCTGCCCGGAGAAGTGGTGGWGTCACCATCCCTGGAGGTATTTAAAAGATGTGTAGATGTGGTGCTTTGGGACATGGTTTAGTGGTGGACTTGGCAGTGCTAGGTTTATGGTTGGACCCTATTTTAAGGATCTTTTCTAACCTAAAAGATTCTATTTTATTCAAACATTGATATTATTCTCACAAATTAATTCATAATTCAACATAAACATGAAATGTCATGCCATGAAAAAGCAGTCTACTTGGTAGACTCTGGTACTGCTATTCGTATATGCRAGATGATTTCTACTAATAGAAAAGATACATTTGTATCAGACGGAACTTACTGTATGGAAATATTAACATGATTAGGTGATACAGAGATAAAACTTATTTAATGCTTGATATGTGTTTCATGAAAAAAACCCAGTCATTTTTGTAAGAATAATGAAGAAATTATTTATTGGCATTGACCTTTTATGGTTCTCATTGACATAGTAAGATAAAACATCTTGTATTTTTTTAATAATAGATTATGATATACCACTCGATATACCACTGGATACAGTTACATCTTCTGCTCTGGGACTTAGGACCTATTGTTTACCAATTTAAGTTAGAGAAGGACATTTGCAGCAGATGATGGAATGTGTCCCAGGTGTGCTGGTCCCCAAGGTAGTTTGAAGGTCAAAATCTGTGGATGAAAAATTGGCTGTATTCAACAGAAAATACGGTACTTGGTTTACTTGCCTACTCAACAGTCTTCAACAACAAAATATCAGGTCTTTGTAAACATGAATCTTACAGAAGATAAATATTGCAATTATCTAATGTTGAAATGCAGATGATTTCACCATTTCTAGGGTTTGGCTTTTTTCATACTTTTGTGGATGTTTCACATGGAGAATACTCTCAGCAGGGAAAAATACAATGTGACATTTGGCATGTAAGTAAATCTTTTGGGTAAAAGTGTTTCCTGTTTTACTGCCTTCATTCTAAACCTAAGCTAGAACATTCGGATCAAGAGCAGAACATGACATTAGGAATTTTTGTTTGGTTTCTTTTGGTGAAGTCTTGGAGTTGGGTCATTTAAGGTGAAAAATAACAGGATAATAAGGATCAAAAGAATATAGCTTATTTAAGTCTCTTAATGTATACATCTCTTAAATGTATAAGGTGCTTAAAACCTCTTGTAAACTGTTCTTTCATGTTCCTCTAACTTGCTGCTTCTGTMTGAAACTCATCATGAGCCTCTTTAAAATAAGAACAATTAAAAAAGCAGTAAATCTGTAATATTTCCTAACTGGAGTCCTTGTGACTTATCAGCAGTCTTGTGATGCTGMATTCCAATATAGTAATGTATATGAATAATATGAATATGAATTGAATAYGAATATATAATATATAWTATATTATATATAATATAAATAATATATAATATATATATTATATGAATATGAAATATGAAGTGGCAGAAAAAGTAGATTGGCCTGAAAATTTTTCAGAGGTCACAGGAAGGGTATTTGCAGAAATGTTTCTCTTACTTTCCAAATATAATCTTTTTTTCCTTTTCTCCTTTCTCCAGCTTTTCCCTTATTATAATAGGATAATTTGTGATATGCATCTGGTACCTTTTTCTTTTCTTGAGAAGTTATTATAATTCTTCCATTTCTAACCTTCAATTTATGTTCCATTGTGTCCTACTGAAATTATTTCCTATTGCACACATTCCCCAGTCCAGATAGTTTTATTATTGTGCCCTTTTCAATTCACTAAGGACACCTTTACATTCTGACAGAAACATAGTTCTTCAAAACATAGATGACCTAAATCTTAAGGAGAAATGTAGTATCATTTCCCAAGAAGATTTCAATTTCATTCTGTGATCCTGGAATATCATTCTTAAGTATCACAGATACAAAATTGTTATGAAATGAATTTCCCATGAAAGTGACCTCTCACCCAGGAGAGATTAAACATTTGCTTTGTATGTATCATCCCTTCTTAGTGAGAATTATACCACAGTCCACTGGGAAAATATATAGGAACATATTATTTTACATTATACCGGGTTGGAAAAGAACACTAAAACATACTTTAAAATAGATGAAATAATTTCTACTTGTGTTAGTATTTGTGAAGRTAACTTTTTCTCTAATACAGGGAACACTTGGAAATCATTTGACTCACAAATATTCAAAATTGCTAAGACTTTGCAATACCAGTGCAGACAACAAAATTAATAATAAACTTAATTTTGTTTCTTTGGTTGTTCATTATAGTAGAGTTCAGTGGTCATGGGATCTTATTTTTCCTCTGCATTTCTGTTTTGGTCCACAGAACAGAGTCCTTTCTCAAATTGATCTGTGTTCAAGTATGAATCTAAACTGCTTTCTGAAAACCACTTGCACCCTGTTTGAAAATGGAGTTAATTCTTTTTTTTGTTTCCTGTGATCACAATATCTGGTTCCAAAGTAACTTGTTTGCAGTACCATTCCAAAGGGAGAGTCTTGCTATGCCTATGGTGTAGGTTGGGATATAAGAGGAAGTTTACGTTAGAAATACCCCGTAATTGTAGGCATCTTGATTCAGTCATGTTTTTTTGGTATTATGGTGATTGCATAAGTTCCAACACTGATACCCTTGAACTAAGCTGAAACAGGGAATGCTTGAAGTCTAATATATTAAAGAGCTGAAGATCAAATCTCACAGCAAGAAGAGGAAGGACCAGAAAAGCAGGCTGTTCTTGCTGCCCTTTGAACAGAATCACTGAGACCAGTTTCAGACTGGGGTGGCCTTAGTCACTTGCTTTTTGTCTGTGGGAACAGAGGTTGATTATGAGTTGATTAAGTTATTTGACCTGTCTTGCAGGTAATCTGATTGATCTACTGCAATACTTTCTTCTTTCAAGAATGAATTGGTTCTTGTGCACTAACGCAAAAGTTGTATTCTTGGTTCCCTTTCCTTGCTCCCTATCTAAACATGTTTCCTTTCAGACTTCATTCAAACATTTTGTCTTCTTGCTTTATTGTCTGCTCTTGCTCTAGCCTGACCCTGTAAAGATAAAAGTTAACTGATAGTCAAAATTATTTATATTCACAATGATCATGAGAGTTCTGACATGCCTTTCCACTTCTGCCAGAAGATTTTAAGCCAAAAAAAAGTTGCTAGAATTCATCCTGATCTTTAGGTAGACTGTGTAAGTTTCTCATGCACCTTTGTTTCTTCCTACTTCTCCCACCCCCTAATGGTTCTGCTGTGGTCATGTAATGATCAAAGTGAAACACTTCATCGGGTGTTGCAATGGGGTATCACAGCGTGTGAAAGAGCACAAGAATTAAGGTGACCCTACAGACAAAGAGACTTTCAGTGACCACAATTYTAGACAAATTTTTCATCAGGTCTTCATTTAACTGATACAGGAGAAGGCAATACACTTAAACAGGTGAAAAGTTTTAAAAATGTGATAGAGGACTAGATCACTGTCACAGTTGTACCAGGTCAATACTTTTCAATTAGTGAGCCATAAAATGAAAACCTACGTGCTCTCAAATGCAAATTGACAAAAATGGAAAAAGGGATCATAAATAAAATATAGTCATAAATGAGAAATGTTAAATCAATACCACAGAGCTGGTCTATACATAYTTTTCTGTAAAGGAAAAATTCAGTTACCATGCTATCTTTCAATGTTTCTKTGCTTTCTTGAACCTCTGCTTTCTCAGAAACAGAAGCTCACTCCTGACCAATGGTGGAGGTCTGGAAAAGTCTCTTTTTCATGAATGACAGCTTGGAAATYCTACAGTCATGGAGTATTTACTCCAATAGATGTTTTTGCTGCCCCTGTTATTTTTTCATTGTGTTTTGCTTTGCCACTGTAATTGCATCTCAGCAATGTGTATAAAGAAGAGTTTGAAGTAGATTTAATCTTTTTCAAATGAACTTCAAAGAGTTTTTTGCACCTCTGCCACTGTCTCTTTTCAGGAATAAATACTTCTTTCTGAATTGGAAAATAATGAAATCATATTCTGCTGTTACGATGAAAGCTATTAACAAATCTGATTCTTACTAGTCAGAGAACTTTTCTTCCAACCTTTCCATCACCTGGGAAAGCACTCACAATGTGTGGACTGCCTTTAAACARTCTTACTCGTGAACCACGTTGTCCTGGTGTGATTCCCCTCCCTTCCCACTCTGTCACTGATGTAAGAGAAGAAAACTAAAGTTAGTGTAATTACACTGGTGTTAAAACTGAAAAACTGTGCTCTCAAATACATAATAGAACTTGATCTAGAACCCCAAAGCTTGAAAATCTAGGACAAGTGCTAAATTCTTCAGAATAATTAGTCACAGCAAGACCGTCTTTGAAAACAATTTAATATGACAGAAAACACTATTTAAAATTATACTATTTCTCTGTACTTCCAGTACTGCAAACAATAGTTTGTTCCCTGATAGTCTGTCCTTCAGAGAAGTGAGTATTGCTGATTGTCTAAATAATTTTAAATATCTTTATAAAGGTGACAAATGTTTTCTTCCTTTGGTTATAAGTATAGTAATCTCTTCTACTCCATTCCTTCTACTCTGAGAAAGCAAATAAGATCAGAGGTGAGGGTTTTTCTGGCAGAGTTCTTTCCATTCAATGCACAGATCACAAACACATTCAGACTTACTTTTCCATGTAGGAAAAAGTTATCTCTTTTCAGATGTATTCAAATCCCTTATTTTGCTTTTGCTTCTGTCCTTGGCAATATGTCATTCTATGATTATCATGCATGGTCACTCCTTCTTTGTCTACAGSTAGTGCCTAAATTTGCAAGTCTTCTGCATTGATCAGCCTTGAAAGTTGGCAGAATGTTCAGACGGGGGGGGGGGGAGGAGGGAGAAAAAGGTAACTTACATGTCAGTATATGTTTCCAATTTTTCTTAAAAAAGGCTACATTTTCCTCTAGTATCTTATAGAAAACAGGAAAATGTTCAAATTTAAATTTTGGGTCATGCAATGCCTTGCAGTAGTTGTCTGAACTATTGAAAGCACTRTTTTGTGGACATTGAGAACTGAATATGCAGCTGGCTTACTCTTGCCAGAGTGAGGAATCAAAGACTTTTGGCTGAAAGGATGTAAGGATCTTAAGTGGTGTTGGAAAACATTGGTGGTATTCTGAGGACATTTTCAAGTTTTCCCTTAAAGGAAGGGGAGGCACACAAGAGGCTAAGCTAAGGTCTTCATTTCTTTGTCTAGCTACAGGGATTTCTGTTTCTTAATTGTCTTGTTTCATTGTGAACTTGGATGACAGGCTAGCTTGAGAAATAAGGTTCCCCAACACCTCAAATACTGTCCCAGCATCACTGCTGTTTATCTATACCTTAACTCTCCTTTCCCATGTTGATCCAAATGGAAGCCAGCCCTAAAGGTCAGAGGCATTAGTAAATCTAAATCTCCTATCAATAGGCACATGTTTATTTGGGGAATGGAAGTGGGCGAACTTCTTAGTGGTATGGGAAAACATTATTTTTGTATGAGAGGAGAAGCTCTTACAGTTTACCTGAAGTTACTTTAAAACTAAGAAGGGGCAGATTAACCAGGGTGAGTTAAAGGATGTTGGGCAGCTACGCATGTAATATTAAATGTATTATTAAGCATGCTGCTTGAACCCTGCTGAGCACCTATGACTGAAGACTAGGAAATTAGAGGCTTGTAAGCTGTATTTTGAGAGAGACACTCCAGCTAGATAGGTTCTCTACCTCCTTGGGTTCTGGGTACACCCCCACACTGCCCAATGCTAGCACAGTACAAGCTGTGAGTAGCAGTGGGCTGCCGCGGTGCCCACTGGGGGTACAAACTGCCCTGTGCTGGTGGAAACTAGTTCCAGCTGACTGGTGATGATGAAATGCCAGCAGATGGGGAAAAAACCCCACCAGGCACCAGAATTGTACCCAGCCCATCAAAGTATGCACACACCCCTTGGCCCTGCACCCCAGCCCTCAGCAGTTGTTGGGGCAGAAGGAAGAGGGATGGTYAGGTGAGGTTCAGTGTTGTCTGCCTCCCCCTTCTGCCCTCCTCTTCTCCTTGCTAAAAGCAAGTTTAACGGCTTGTGTGCATGCCCTGAGTGGAAAACAGGGGAAGTTGGGAGTGGGGATGGTGGAGGCTGGGTTCTCATGTAATGGTGTACTGGGGAATCCTGGGATGCCTGCCTCTGTGCCTGACTTCTGGCCAAAGGTTCATATGGGTTGGCAGTAAATTAACCAAAGGAAACTTTGAGTGTCCTGCCTGCAATACCTGCCTGTAACTGCKCTTTGTTATGGAGAAATGAGGGACCACTTGGAGAAAAAGTCCATGCTGTAGAAACCTTCAGGAAATCCAGAATAGAGCCTTCTGGATTTCTTCCCTTGCTTGCTTTTTCATGCTGTTTGAATTCCGGGCTATCAAAACTTGTGTTCTCAATGTCCAAAAATAAAATGATGAAAAATTGGTATTTGCAAGGCTTTTGCAAGGCCTCTTTATTACTGAACTTGACATGCTTTTAAGTATCCTTAGCCATSTGGTCAAAGCAAAGTGAGGAGGAGAAAAGTGTGTCAAGAATTAAGTTTTTTGCTTTGGATTAAGATAAATTTGTTTGAATTTAAAAATTATTGTTGGTTTTCTTTGGTTTTTTTTTAAGACTGGTGGTGACATTGAACTTAAAGCAAGGAGACTGGCTAATGGAAGAGACTATGGAAGTGGAAGTGACAGCAGCCGAAGTGGAACGAAAAACCTGAAAATTCAAAGGGCTGAAAATCACGTGGGTGAGAAGACTGGGTAATTTCTCTTCTAGAATGCTATGAAAACTGATGAATGCTCAGTTTGATTGTGGAGACTTAGTAATACCTGTAACTTGATACTTTATGCAAGGATAGAAATTGAGTGATAGTTTTGAAAGAGTATTGCTTACAAATTGACTAGTCTTCAAAAATGAACAAAGCTGTAGAACACGTCTGAAAGCATTGAGCAAATAGAAAATGGATCCTAATGCCAAGTAAGTTTGATACCAATAGGTAATGTTATTCTGATATTTATCTTCGGGGAAGAAAAGGTATTTGAGACAAGCTCCAATGTATGAATGGTTTGTATATAAACACTAACATTTTGGTTGCTGTTAGACACCTGTCCTGACTCTGCTGTTGTAATAACTGTTGTAGATTACAGCCACCTAAAACAATATTGGGGGATTTAAACAAGACAATATTTGAGTTGGAAATCAGGAATTTGAAGAACTTTTTCTCAAGGGTAATTTGGAGACTAGAGAGCATAATTATGGAAGTACTTATTTTGATTCTACTCACTTTGAGAGGTTATTTATCTATTTTTAATTGCTTCAGGCTAGTATGGCTTAATTCAGTTCTATATGTACTGGAACTATATGATTTGAAGGCAGATCACGGTATTGTGCTATTTTTTTCCCCCCAAGTACAGGATTCTGTTTCAATAAAACTGGGAAGAAAAATTGCTTATGTTAGAAAAAAGACTCTTTTTCTYATTGGTGTAAGTTGCAAATGAGTGGTTTAGAGCCCGCTTAAAGAATCACCATCAAAGGTATTAGCAGAAGGTGATTTTAATAGAGACCTATAAAAGTGTGACTTAASAGAGTTCAATGGCAAGGTCCACTCTATTACTTACTACACAGATCATAGAATCATAGAATCATTAATGTTGGAAAAGACCTCTAAGATCATCGAGTCCAACCATCAACCCAGTACCCATGCCCACTAAACCATGTCCCAAAGCACCAAATCCACCCGTTTTGTGAACGCCTCCAGTGATGGCGACTCCACCACTTCCCCCGGCAGCCTGTTCCAATGCTTGACTACCCTTTCGGTGAAGAAATTTTTCCTAATATCCARTCTAAACCTCCCCTGGCGCAACTTGAGGCCATTTACTCTYGTCCTAYCACTTGTTACTTGGGAGAAGAAACCAACACCTGCCTCTCTACAGCCTCCTTTCAGGTAGTTGTAGAGAGCGATAAGGTCTCCCCTCAGCCTCCTCTTCTCCAGGCTAAACAACCCCAGCTCCCTCAGCCGCTCCTCATAAGACCTGTTCTCCAGACCCTTCACCAACCTTGTCGCCCTTCTCTGGACACGCTCCAGCACCTCAATGTCCTTCTTGTAATGAGGGGTCCAAAACTGAACACAGTATTTGAGGTGCAGCCTCACCAGTGCTGAGTACAGGGGCACGACCACCTCCCTCCGCCTACTGGCCACACTATTCCTGACACAGGCCAGGATGCTGTTGGCCTTCTKGGCTACCTGGGCACACTGCTGGCTCATGTTCAGCCGGCTGACAACCAGCACCCCCAGATCCTTYTCTGCCGGGCAGCTTTCCAGTCACTCTTCTCCAAGCCTATAGCGTTGCCTGGGGTTGTTGTGACCCAAGTGCAGGACCCGGCACTTGGYCTTGTTGAACCTCATGCAGTTGGCCTCGGACCATCGATCCAGCCTGTCCAGATCCCTCTGCAGAGCCTTCCTACCCTCAGGTGGATCAACACTGCCGCCCAACTTGGTGTCGTCTGCAAACTTACTGAGGCTGCACTCGATCCTCCTCGTCCAGATCATTGATAAAAATATTAAACAAGAGTGGCCCCAAAACTGAGCCCTGGGGAACACCGCTCGTGACCGGCTGCCAACTGGATTTGACTCCATTCACCACAACTCTCTGGACTYGGCCGTCCAGCCAGTTTTTTACCCAGCGAAGAGTACACCTGTCCAAGCCATGAGCCGCCAGCTTCTCTAGGAGAATACTGTGGGAGACAGTGTCAAAGGCTTTACTAAAGTCCAGGTAACCACATCCACAGCCTTCCCCTCATCCTCTAGGCAGGTCACCTGGTCATAGAAGGAGATCAGGTTGGTCAAGCAGGACCTGCCCTTCATGAACCCATGCTGGCTGGGTCCGTTTCCCCCGTTGTCCCGCACCTGCCTCGTGAGCGCCCTCAAGATGAACCGCTCCATGATCTTCCCCGGCACCGAGGTCAGGCTGACAGGCCTGTAGTTCCCTGGATCCTCCCTCCGGCCGTTCTTGTAGATGGGCGTCACATTGGCAAGCCTCCAGTCATCCGGGACCTCCCCCGTTAACCAGGACCATTGATAAATGATGGAGAGCGGCTTGGCAAGCTCCTCCGCCAGCTCCCTCAGTACTCTTGGGTGGATCCCATCCGGCCCCATAGACTTGTGTGTGTCCAGCTGGCATAGCATGTTGTTAACCTCTTCCTCTTCAATTATGCGGGGTTTACTCTGCTCCCCGTTCCTGTCTTCCAGCTCAGGGGGCTGAATACCCAGAGGATAACCAGTCTGACTATTAAAGACTGAGGCAAAGAAGGCATTAAGTACCTCAGCCTTCTCCTCATCCTCAGTGGCAATGTTCCCCCCGGCATCCAATAAGGGAGGGAGATTCTCCTTGGCCCTCTTTTTGTCATTAAGATATTTGTAAAAACATTTTTTGTTGTCCCTTACGACAGTGGCCAGATTGAGTTCCAGCTGGGCTTTTGCCTTCCTAATTTCCTCTCTGCACGACCTGACAAGATCCCTGTACTCTTCCTGAGTCGCCCGCCCTTCCTTCCAACAGTGATAGACTCTCCTTTTTTCCCTGAGTCCCAGCAAAAGCTCCTTGTTTAGCCAGGCCGGTCGTCTTCCCCGCCAGCCCCTCTTACGGCACACGGGGACAGCCCGCTCCTGTCCCAACGCACTTTTGAAACCTTCTGGATTGCTTGTGCTGCGCAGTATTGGTTAGTCAGTAGACATCCGAGTGGTTGAAGTCCTCTATGAGAACCAAGACATGTGACTGGAACATCTTCCAACTGTCTGAATAATGCCTTGTCCACCTACTTTTTGGATAGCTGCCACAGCCATCCGTTAACAACATCTCCCTCTTTGACTTCTCACTGATCCTGYTTCAGACTACCATTCCACAGGAAAGCTCCATGTATTTGTTTTCTTTCTTTATATAGAACACAATTATTTTTCTTCCCTTTTTCCTAAAAATCATGTATCCATTTGTCTCACAACTCCATTCATGAAAACTATCCCATCTTGCCTTTTTCATTTGTTGCCCCTTTTTTGTAAGGTATCACATCTGTTACTKGCCAGCAGTCTGCTCTGAAGATCATTATGTGCTTGTAGAAGCCAAAGCTCTTTGCCAGCTGCAAAGCCATGTGTTGACTAACAGAATATTTCTGTTCCTGCCGTAGCTTTTCTCTTTGATTTGCTTGAGACTATCCCATAGGCCCCTGTCCTCTTCACCTGGGTCCTCAGAGCTATAAAATCACCCTTGATCTCAGCCTCTCTGAGCAGTACTGTTCATGCCTATGTGGTTATGACAATGGGCAAAAAGRAGCAGCAATTTGAGAGCTAGGCAAGTTCCAGCAACCTTTGCAAGATTGAGAATCCAGGCCCTTGACAAGCACTAAACTTCCTTGAAACAGCAAGTTTGATTGGAAGATGGTCTTGTGCACAAGACTATACCTCTTCCTTCRTACTGACAAATTCTTACAGCCATTTTTTAAATATGTACACATTCTAATGAATCTAAACCAATTATTTCACTGATCTTAGTGAAAATAAACCCGTTTACAAAATCTATTTTCTTCTYGCTACCCCTCCCCCAAATAGAAACTTCATTTTTCTCCCACCATTCCCCTTAAGGAACTGAATAGCCCCTTTCACATAACTGGAGACTTCTCTGATTAGAAATAATGTTATGAAAGTTACTTTTGAGGAAAGATGAGTTGCTTCTTAATGTACACTCTTTATATGCCTGTCTTGCAGACAAAATGACATCTTTGATATTTCAGAGATTGTTGCTTCAATTCAAGCCTCCTGTTCTTCCTTGGAATCTTTTACCTTATTGCAGCTTGTATAACAGTATAAAATGCATAACTTATTTCCTGATGCTTCAGTAAATGTGCAGCTTGGCCTAGAAGTTTGGATTAAAAGGTAACTGCATTTCAGGCCTAATGAATGTGAAGGGCCAGTTTYTGTGATTCATATTGGGCCAGACTTCTGTTTGATGTTGGTGGAAGCTTAGGGAGATAAAGGACTGAAATTCTAGACCTGGTGCTGCTTAGCCATCTGCATTTGAATATTTTGCTTTAAATAAGAGGCCTTTACAATCTGTTTAGGTAGCAGAATAACTGGACTGAACTTCTCTGCCTATGGAACTTTGAATTCTCTGCATTTAGGAAAATGTCTGGTTCTTTAGCAGCTGAGTAAAGTCTTGGTTTCCTATAATTAGGAATCAGCTTCAGAGTTTTAGCTCTTGATCCTAAGTGGATGGCTTAAAAAGCGATAAAAGGAAAGAAAAAGTAGGAAGTCTTTAAAACTAAATTTTTAATGGGAAAGAGTAGAATATTCAAGCACTTCGTCCTCATTCTGCAGTCACTGAAATTTGCTCAGGTTTTTGTCAGCTGGCTTAGGAAAGGAAATGCTTCTGGAAATTGATTAAAAATCAGAAAATAAGATAWCAAAAAAATTATTTCAAGAACTCTGTTTATTATTAGCTTGTTTTTTCATTAGGGAAAATGGGGAATAACTATGCTATGATCTGAAATTGTACTTCTGTGTCTGGGACTGGGATTTACCTCGCTGTCTTTAAGCAGAAAATGTCCACTTCTTCATTTAACCAGCTGTACAGAACCATTCTGGTGGTCTCCAAAAACTGATTTGTATTCTAGCTACACAGCATTCCCACTACAAGCTTTGAAAGAAAGCTACTGTTGTAACAACTTCTTTTCCTGTTCTTATGTCCAGCTACTGCTGTGAGCTGAACCAGATACCCTGTAGAGAAGCCAGATCATTTCTGCAATCATGCTACAAGAACCAGCCAGGCTTCCCCATTGTTCGCTTACAAATACTGTGAGAAAGAATTATCTATAAAAAGAAATCTGAAATCCACAGATTTACAAATGGGAAGTGAGTGCCAGGACTGATGTATGTGGAAAAGGTAATTGTCATATGAGTCCTGTTAACCGTAGGAGTTGAGGCATGAGCCTACTGCTCAGGAGATTGCCAGGAATTTGTTCTGTCTACCCAAAAAATCAGTCATCAGCATTTTCTTATAGTGTGCAATGGCTACGTTTTCTTCTAATTCTAGATGATAAAGGTCTTCAGACTAGCAAGTTGCTTACTTATCTGTAATGTTTTTCCTTCTAGTTAACTTAGCTTTTCCCAGAAATACAGCAACGTTGATCCTGTTTTTTAGAGCGCTGTTATCTGTTACAAACTCTATCCTAGAAGCCCTAGATCATCCCTGCAGTCACAAAAGTGAGATCTAAAAGACCTGATACCCATTAGTGTGGGAATAACAATTGGTCTTTAGCGAGTAAGTATCAAACTAATGACTAATGACTGTGTTCCGTGTATGGTTGGAAGTCATTTTCAGGTATCCAGGAAGTGGGGAAAAAAAATGTGCCTTTAGCAGTAAAAAATGCCTTTATATGCTAGTTTATTAGATTGGA
The DNA here is from genome assembly GCA_030449065.1 of Oceanodroma leucorhoa. Lineage (NCBI taxonomy): Eukaryota > Metazoa > Chordata > Aves > Procellariiformes > Oceanodroma > Oceanodroma leucorhoa. The sequence goes on from JASVER010000001.1 coordinate 30,691,549, forward strand.
GTGTTTCCAGAAGCTCATAATGTTATCTTGCTTCTCTATAATGAGAAATTTTTKATACCTCATTTGTGAGGTTTGGTTATTTTGATATGAAGTTATTGTCAACCTATGGAATTTTAATAAAATGTCTAAGATTATGTGATCATAATGCTACAAATAAAAATTATTTGGATATGAATGAATTGATTATTCAGTGGTGAAAGGCACTTAATGTGTTGTAGAGTGTATGAATATGTAAATTAAATAATATAGCTTATAAGAGGTAGATTTAAGAAATAGGTTTTTGGACTTTTTTCCCCAGAATGATACCCTTCCATCTTTTTCTGCTATTCCAAAGAGTTTTGTGCAAGGTTTGTTACAGAGAATGCTGTCTTGATTTTGAACATTTTCATTATAATATCTCTTAGCCTGTGATTTGACATTCATCGTTAATAAATTGACTGGTCAGTGTCACACTTACTGAAAGTAACAATAAAGTACTTAAGCCTCATCTAATATGGCTTCCCCATTGTAGGGGAAGAATGGCAGTCAAAACATAGGTTTTCTGAAGACATCGGTTCTCTTAAAATATTACACTTTATGTCCACACCCTTTTATACAGGATTTATTTATTGTGGTATTTGCTGATCTGTATTTTGTGAATGTTGAAGTATTCTGGGCAGAATCCTGGATCCACTGAAGTCATTAACTAATCTAATACATGTACCAATTGAGTGTTAACRTTTTACTATTTGGGTTAAATATACCACCAGATCATAGATTTCATTCCTTCCTMCAAGATCTACTCTTTGATCTTAAGCTTTGAGTGGTGAGTTTAAGATGAGATCCAAACACGATTTTTAGAGTGTTATAAACTTTGTGAAAATCAAAGATTAAAGTGGACAGAATAGCTACTTAATTTTTGAAAACTTGGCTTCAGTCTTTGAAATACAGACTTCARTTAGCTTAACCTGTTTTTCTGAGTTGAATGAAGAGTAGAAATCCAGTCTTAATATAGAGAGTGGAGATCCAGGAAGCAAGAACAGCAGCAGGAGAGTCAACTAGGAAGGAGAAGTGTCTTGTTTTCTGGCAAATATTTTCTGGTTTGTACGCTGCCTGGAAAGCATTTGCACAAGCTGGAAAGCATTATAGTCATCATATTACAGAGTAAAAGCTTATATTGAAACTTGTATTTTTCTGTTGAAAACTGTGGTTATGCCAGGGAGGTGATGTGTCTTAATGAAGGGCTAAAATGTCTAGACATGTTATAGCTGGAGACAGGATGGCTGATTAGAATGACCAGCAGGGAAGCAGACAAAGAGGAGAAACCATTAGATTCCACTATGCCAATCAACTGTTAGGGGGAAAAAGCTCGGTTAGGTCTACTAGGAAGTCTTTGCGTTTCTTAGGAGTGGAAGGAAAACTTTTCAGCTTGAATGATAGAAAAAAACCACCATGTTTCTTCAGGAATTATGTTGGGAAKTTAAGATAAATTATCTGATGCAAATGTATAATATCTCTTAATTCTCTAAACAGACAAAAACCCCTGGGAATCTGCAATTTATACTGAATGCAGACACATCTTGTGGTACTCTTAATTATGCTGATATCTGAACGACGAATTGTCATGGAACTTACATAAACATCAATATGACACTATATTGAATTATGAAAGCAAGGTCCAAAATATGTCTCCAAAGGGCAGCTACTCTTCATCTATATTAAAGTAGATACGATAAATATTCTTTCCTCCTTCTGGTGGAGAAAAAGAAACTAAAACATTTCCAAAACTGCATCCAAGATTTCATCTTCCTCAACCTGTCCCCCCATTTTTTTTATTTAGCTCTAGTCAGAGGAGGAAGAGGGCTTGAAGTCTCATGTTATAGCACTTGGGGGTATGTGTGTTTTGGGTTTTTTTGTTTTTAAATAACAGAACTGAAGAATCACTGAGAAAACCTGTTTGAAATTGAAATTGTTGATAAGAAGTGACCATTTTAGGAACATGAACAGGAGCAGCTGTGAGACTAAATAAGTATGAGAGCTTGGATGCAGAGAGAATAAAAAGTTTCCTCATTCTTACAGCATAACGGAGTGAAATATATTTGGTCAAAATGAAGTCCAGTTGTATTGTAATCTTGGCTTCATATACAGATAATAAAAGGGCAGTCCTTAGTTCAATTTGCAAGCTACTCAAAGCCAGAGAAATAATTGAAGTGCCTGCACAAAAATAGGGAGCTGGGCAATGAAAAGAAAATRGACATACTACTGCAGGATATGAAATCTCATATGAAAAGGATTATGTATTTCTAAGGCAGTAGACAGACAAAACCTGATAGTATTTATAGGACAGAATCCATGTGGGGGTAAAAGAGTGTTAAAAGAAAATCCCTCTTGAAGCAATGTTTGTGATTTTTTTTGTGTGTGTGTTAGATCCCCAAAAGTAACCTTAGTTACAGACACCTCTGTAGCATGACACAGCCTCTCATAATTGTAATTCCTGTTTTTAAGTCTTTGTAAGACTTTCCATTATAACTGAAAGAATCTGCTGCCAACTTATAGTATCCAGATGCCTTTCAAGATGCAGGAGAAACAAACATGTAAAAGGAACCTGTAAATTGCTTTTCAGGAGAAAACAGTGTATTTAATTAAATGTTAAGCTGTCGTTAATATATCTGTTTTATAGAAGTACTGCAGAATTTGTTGATAGTATTTGCATTGTTTTCAAAGAATGAACTTGTCTCTTTTAAACTACAGGTTGGAAAGTCTACTTCTGTTCAATGTAGTGTTATTGAAAGTTCTCTGAATTGCTATGAAATTAGTTTCATTTTGTRGTTTCTAAAGAAGTCAAAATTCAAGGAAGTTAGTTTGGTTTGGGAGTCCATGCTAAATTTCTCATGACTTTATTGTCAAGCTCTAGAGACTGATCTAGCTAGCATTATGCCTTCAAAATCTCACTTAGAAGGACCAGAAGGTATAAAACCAGCCTATGGACTTTGACTTGCAGAATAAAAATCACTTAGCTTTAGAAGAGGTTTAATATTGAACAACATTGTCTAATTATAAATCAAATGGGACCATCAGTGTTAAGAACCAATGAGATATGAATGTGGGGAAGAGGGAAAGAGAAGGAAATGTAAAACAATTAATTTGCTGTCAGTCTTAGAAAGAAGAACACAGTTTAATCAACTAGAAGGATAAAAGCTAATAATTAATAGGTAATATGATTAAAGGCTAACCACCAAAAATGCAAATAAACAATAAGTGGAGGAATGATATATCTTGGTAAGTGCAAACAGAGCACCCTTACTCTGCTACTTGTAGGGTTCTCAAAGGAGAATTRGCCTGTTGTCCTGGGTGTGAAACCCACTATGATGGATCATAGGGAGTTACGTTGATCCCATAATGCCTTGAAGAGTGAAGGCTGTTTAATTGCCTAATGGGATATGGGACTCATGATGGGATGCAGAAGGAAGGCCATTTTGGGGTTGTGTAATAAATACTGTAGAAAGTTTTACAGGGATTGTAGGACTGTGAAAGACTTAATATGAGATGTTTAGAGAAGGACCAATGATGGAGAAAGGGAAGAATCAGGGTGAATTGGGGGACCAAGCATGGGACAATGGAGAGAAAAGAGGAGGCAGGGTGGAGAAAGGGGTTCAGTGTGAACAGACCTCTGGTCAATAAGTTTGTCTGGCTGCACCTGATCGCCAGAGTCTGTCCTACCTGCATGTTAAATGTTATTCCTGTTTTCCTCAATGAGAGACCTGTCTCTTGTTTGTGTGTTGAGGTCTAAGTGCCAGTAACTGGAAAGAGTGTGAATGTTTCCCTAGGGGACTACAGTGCTGCATGTATGTGTACTACACCAGCTAATTTCAAGCCAAATTAGCTACTGAGTAGGATAAGAGGTCTGTCAGCGAGGTACTGGAGAAACAGTAGGTTTGGGGGCCAGGCGGTGGAGAGACCAGTCTGAGAGTCAGCTATTTGGTTGGCCAGSTAGTCTTTTCATCTTCTAGGGCAGATAGACAGTCAGCTTCTGAGAAACCATAGGTCTGGGCCAAMTATTGTGGGGCGAGGGAGGTGTGTACGTAACAAGAGGAGGTCTGAGTACCAGCAAGAGGAGTGTGTCTGCAAAACCTGAAGACTTCTACAGCCAGATACTAGCAAGTGGGGAGACCAGAGGATCTGGGGCTAGCTACTGGATAAATTTAGTTTCTAAGGCCACCTACATGTATATGTGTACAGAAAGAGTCAACTAGCAGCATTCCATCCTGATCTGTAGAGGAAAAGTGTGGTCAAGCATCTGTGCCATTTGTTTTTGAGTGCTTTGTGTTTTCAGTTCAATCTGGTCCGGGGCTGGTTGCGTGCATGCACATGCCTACTTGGGGAGGATATACGTTCAGCTGCACAAATTAATGTTATTGCTACAAACTTTCCACTCATAAAACAGACAGTAATGCCAATTAGTAGTAGTAAAGAGTAACTGGAAATATGGAGGGGGAAGAACCAACAAGTATGGATTACCACTGTTATTAAATGTAGGTGAATTAAATAGATAGTGAATATGTGTGTTGAATGACAGTAAACCTCTTGATATTGGCTTGTTTTCAGAGGTGGTGATGCAACACTATCCACTGTAGAAGGGCTTCAGTTCAGTTATAATGTTCACAGAAAAGATAGGAAGCTTGCATTGGTGCTCTTTTTTCTGTTTTCTTATTTCTCATCTTTCTAGAAAATTATCAGTGATTTCAGCCAATTTAGAAAAGGGAATTTATGAGTGTAAAACTTTTATCCTCCATATGAATTTGGCCGGGTGGATAATGTGTGAGGTCAGTGATTTTGAAATTTTTTATTTTCTTGCTTAGTTACAGCTTTTGCTTCTTGAAAGGTTATGTGCTCATCCTGACTTATGTGAGAACAGAATAAGTCTTATGTTCTAGCTCCTTTCAAGTGCTAGAGCACTTCTGGATGCATAGTAGTTTTGTGCCATGGCAAGGACGCAAGTGGAATGGTAAGTCTGTTTCCAAACCATTTCTACACCTCAAACTTGTGTTTATGGCTAGTGAAAGAAACAGATGTTGAAATTCCTGGAGTATGAAACTGAGCAAGTAGATACGTGTTATCTTCAGATGTCTAAAAAACCAGTACAACATCAGCCTAATTTTTTCAATTTTTCTGTTTTTATACTTTTAGTTATATCTTCACTCAAAGTCTATACCAAGTGAACTCCAGTCCAGGGAGGGTACCCATACTGTGAAGTAAAATTCTGGTTTCAGTGAATGTTCATATTAACAGATGACAACAGAAGTTAATAGCTGAAGAAACTGTTCAATGTGGCCAACTGAAGTTAAAACAATGCCTCACTTGAGCTTAGTTTTCTTTCTGTGTCAATGAAACTCACATGAAAGACAGTTGTGTTGTATCAACAGTGAATAGATTAGAAAGAGAAAACAGGTTTCTATTTCCCTTTTCTGTAACTTTTAAAGTTTCTGACTTACTGTGAGCTAGTGTACTGTTCAGCAGGATCTGTGAAGAACAAGGCATTGAAGCCCCAGAACTGAATGGCCACTGCCACTATTTCTCCTCAAACAAATAGCAAATACTTTTTTGAAGTGTTTTGAACTGTACCCTCAGTCCTGCACAAAAAGCAATGCAGAAATGCTTTCTGATTTGCTACAGATAACAGATGGTATGAAAGAAGTCTGTCATACATAATATTCAGCTGCCAAATCTCTTCTTATAAAAGGATTGAATAAATATCCAGTGCAGATGATATCTTATGATAATCTCCCCAAAATAGAATGTTTTTTTTTTTTAGTTTTCCCTTTCCTGTAAGTATATAAATGCAAACAAAGTAAGAAAAAAGATTTTTACTCTATTTTATGGAGAGTGACAGTATGAGCTCTTTTTTTAAACATTTTTAAATTTTTCTTTAAATTGAGGGGAAAACATGATGCAGATTTAGATGCAACATTGGAACCTTTGAGTTCCATATAGTTCCTTTCATTACTGACCACTTATTTTTTTGTTGTATCTCTGAGAACATTGTTTGGATTTTTTTTCCTTACTAGAATCTTACTAGCTTCAATATTTTTTAGTGGGGGTTAAGAAGCTCATCAGGACAAGCATATTTCTCCAACTGGAGAACAATGGTACTGCCACGGTTCATGGCATATAGTGTTTGTGCAGGCCTAAGTTGGCTTTGGTTTGGTTTTTTTTGTGTGTATGTTTTTGTTGTTGTTGTTTAGTTTGGTTTTGTTTTTTTTTTTTTTTTCCAAATAGAAGGAGAATAATTTTGGCACAGATTGTTAATAGTAATTATTTGCCTAATTCTCTTGTTTTATTGATTCAGAATTGTCATGCTGATTGCTGTGATCAAAGTCTATACTGTGGTGAGAATGATAGACCRATATAATCCCAGCAAAACTCTTGCTTTGGAAGAGAGCCTGAACTCTCAGCAGTTATCTAGTGTTTCACCCTCCATTGCTTCGACTATATCTGTCTCTTGAATGATAATTAGGAGGTTTCCTCAAATAGTGTAATCAAAACTTCCAGGTTGTGGGACGGGGTTGGTTTTTGTTTGTTTGTTTGCTTTACTTGGTAGATGCTTTACTTGGTTGGTTTTTGTTTGTTTGTTTGCTTTACTTGGACTTTGCTCAAGTTATAAACTTAGTATCAGGATTTCTTTTGTTTGTTTGCTTTGTTTTGTTTTTAATTTAGTGCTAAAACATAAGGACTGAGCGAATCCCAGGCTTTGTAGTGCTGGTCTCAGGACGAAAAATCTCAGATCTTGAGATGTTTTCTAACTTGAGTCTGTGGCCAGAGAGAGTGTTGAAAGCAGTCATAATATGCTTGACAAATCTTTAATATTTGACAATTAAAATGCCCTTTATCAACTGTTTAGCACAGTGAGCATCCTGTCCTGTTGAGTAAACCATGGTTTTATGGTGAAAAGACAAGTTTCAGTACTGTTTAAACACTCAATCAGCTTCAAGATCAACCAGTCTTACCTTCTCATTTTTTTTCCCCCAAGTTTCCTTGTATGGAATTATCTGAAGCCAAAGGATGGCTCTTTCAGTACTGTCTTAGTGCTTCTAATCTTCTCTGAAGTGAAGACTGCAAGTCTTTGAGATTGAATTTAATACTTGCCACTATTACCAATTTGCAGTGATTTCTCCAAATCATCTGTTCTTATTCCTATCCAGATCACCAAGCTTATTCCAGTTTATTAGAGAATGATGGACTTTTGTGCTTGTTTCTTGGCTAACTTCAGGTTCAGCTGTCTATATGGCTAAGTTTTGTGAAGGCAATACTCCTAATGTAGCAGTTAGCACTTTAGTCTTGTAGATAMAAAAGGAAAAAGTATTTTTGTGTCAGGTTCTGAGTCAGTAAGCTGAAAGACTTAATCATGCTGGACAGGAAGCAGGAATACTCCTTTGATTTTAAATAAGGAACTGTTTGGAGAAGTCTGGGGACTGCTCTTTAATAATTATTCCACATCCACAGCTAATCTGAAAGTCAGTTGGAGGCTCAAACGTCTAAAAAATAAAATTCCTTTTGTCTAGAATTTAACGGTAACATTTTTAAAAATAAGATCTTAAATACAGTGCTTTCTCACATCTTGATGGAATATTTGTCACTGATATAAGCTTGTTTATTAAATCTACCTCGTGAGTCACTGTGTGTCATTGGCAGTCCCAACAGGGCATAATTGGCACTAAGGAAATAAACAAATACTTACAGCTAATAATAGCACTGCCAAAATCTGATCCTGCTTAACTGAGGATATCCAATGTGAGCACAGCTGGTTGCCGTAGATAGTAGAGCATACATTCCAAAAAGCTACAGAAGCAAAAGGTGTGAAAACCTTTTTACAGTTTTGGCTTGCATATTATACAGAGAATAGCTGCAGGATGTGATTAGTGAAAAGGAACTACCTRTTCTTAAAAGAGTAATCATTTTCCCACAAGAGTCAGAAAGCTGTATCACTCATATGATGCATTACCAGTTTTTCAAAATTCTTGTAGTGAAATTATCTTAATGTTCTTATTCTGTGGTGTTTTTTGTACTTCTTGCTATGGTGTGTGCATTCAAACGTACTCTCTTGTGAGCTGGATGACAAAACACATCTTTTTAATTCTGGACTAAATTATAATGCTCTTGAAGGTTAAAATCACATCTTTGTGCCTAGAGAAGCCACATCTTAGACTATTCCTTTAACTGAAGCCACCTTTAATTTTTCACTGTAAGTTTTAGCTTTAGATAGATACAGGTAGTGGACAGGTAGGCTGTGTTTCTCCATGTTTGTCCCTTGAGTGTCCTCCCTCACAGTGTCACAGAGCTCTATACACTTCATTTTCCTTTTCCAGCTTTAAGAAYCAGGTTTTGGTATTTTCAATGAGCTCCATTAGTATTTCCACTGAAGCCAGTGGAACTTCTCATTAAGTAAAATAGTTCTTCTCTAATGAAKGAAATTAGAATTTGACTCTGTGGGAGCAAAAGCAAACGGTAGTACCCTCAAATGTAGTAGGTTTTTTTTTGTGTGTATTTTGGGTTTTTTTTAGAAAATTAGAATGAAGCTTGTGTTTGTGTAAAAGGGAATACAGGCTACTAAACCCACTGATTTTTTTTTTTTTTTAAATAGTCTGAGTCACTTTTTAATATTTTATTGACTAAACCTACTTTGAGGGAGGGAGGGCTGAGAAGTAGATATTTGCTAACTTTTGAAGGGTGGAGTAGGGATGATGTACAGAGCTATTTAACTTATTCAAATTTCTAAATAAGGTGCCAGCAATAATTCAGTCATAACKTCTTGATCAATAACTGGAAAGGAAGGAAGAATTCTCTGTCTTTCATTTAATATTTTACATTTCATCTGCATAGATATTGGTAAAATAAAGTGGAAATAATAAAGGCATAGAAACCTTCATCTAATCAAAGTATGTTGCTGTCATTTTTTATTAAGATCACAACTTCCTAAGTGCTACTGAAATCTGTAAAACAGGCAGAACAACTCCTAAGCCTTAATCATTTAGGTTGGATGGTTTTGGGGTTTTTTTTTTAGCATTATGAAAACTGTTTATAGCTGGATTCAAGGAAAGTATGAATCACAAAAGCATTATTTACATGGACACATATGAGAGAGCAAGGAAATGTGCAGTGTCCTATTACTTAACAGAGCACATACATTCTTCTGTCAACATACAGAGGAAAAATAACTTCTAGAGCCTTTACTCACAATTGTGGTAAAGCCATGCCTTTTAAAAGGCTTTGGTATGGCCAGTTTGGACTATGTAAGAACMTGTGAGATGTTGACTAATTAGAATAATGCAAACCTCATTCACACTCCTCAAGGCCTGTCTTGGAATTTTMCTTTTAGCTTGCCTTCACTTACTATATTTCTTTGCTTTTAATGTTTTCTAGAGAAATAAAAACATGCCCGTGTTGTAGCTCTCCAGAAATGCAATGTCACGTGGTTGGTTTTTTTTAAGCTCAGCAAGACTGCTGTAGAATTGAGTAAGTGCAGTATTCTTACAAAAAGAAAAAATAGATGACAGTAATCTGAAGTCTTGGGACTTGCCACCACTTCATAAATGTGGCACTTTGAGCTCCTAAATTAGATGCCTCAGTAGAGAGGATCCTCCAGAGAATGGTTAGCCTGGCTGTGGTAGGTTGACCCTGATCAGCAGCTAAGATCCCACCCAGTCACTTGCTCCCTCCCTGTCAGTGGGATGGGGGAAAGAATTGGAAGGGCAAAAGCAAGACAATTCAGGGGTTGAGATAAAGACAGTTTAATAGGTGAAGTAAAGCTGTGCACACAAGCAAAGCAAAATAAGGAGTTTATTCACTGCTCCCATTGTCAGGCAGATGTCCAACCACTTCTTGGCAGGGCTTCACCATACGTAACAGTTATGTGGGAAGACAAAAGCCGTAACTGTGTATGTTCCTGCATCTTCCTCCTTTCCCTGAGATTTAATTATTGAGCACAATGTCATGTGGTATGGAAGTCATATGGAATTGGTCAGTTTGGGTCAGCTGTCCCGGTTSCGTTCCCTGCCAACTTCTTCAGCACTTCCAGCCTACCTGATGGGGAAGCATAGTGGCTGGGGGGAGGGTGAAATAACCCTTGACACTGTGAGCAGTGCGCTCAGTGGTAGCCAAAACACTTGTGTCTTATCAATGCTGGTTTTGTCACAGATCCAAAACACAACACCATACAGGCTGCTATGAAGAAAAGTAACTCCATCCCAGCCAGACCAAGTACACTGGCTTGAGATCAGAATGCTCTGCCAGTCCTAATTCATAGAATCATAGAATAGTTTGGGTTGGAAGGGACCTTTAAAGGTCATCTAGTCGAATCCCCCTGCTGTGGGCAGAGACATCTTCAACTTGATCAGGTTGTTCACAGCCCCGTCAAACCTGACCTTGAATGTTTCCAGGGATGGGGCATCTACCACCTCTCTGGGCAACCCGTTCCAGTGTTTCAACACCCTCATTGTAAAAAATTTCTTCCTTGTATCTAGGCTAAACCTACCCTCTTTTAGTTTAAAAACATTCCCCCTTGTCCAATCGCAACAGGCCCTGCTAAAAAGTCTGTCCTCATCTTTCTTATAAGCCCCCTTTAAGTACTGAAAGGCCGCAATAAGGTGTCCCCAAAGTCTTCTCTTCTCCAGGCTGAATAAACCCGACTCTCTCAGCTTTTCTTCATAGGAGAGGCGTTCCATGCCCCTGATCATTTTTGTGGTCCCCCTCTGGACCTGTTCCAACAGGTCCATGTCTCTCTTGTGCTGAGGGCTCCAGAGCTGGACGCGGTACTGCAGGTGGGGTCTCGCCAGAGCAGGGGCAGAATCACGTCCCTCGACCTGCTGGCCATGCTTCTTTTGATGCAGCCCAGGATACGGTTGGCCTTCTGGGCTGTGAGCACACATTGTCAGCTCATGTCTATCTTTTCATCACCAGTACCCCCAAGTCCTTCTTGGCAGGGCTGCTCTCAATCCCTTCATCCCCCCAGCCTGTTATGATACTGGGGGTTGCCCTGACCCAGGTGCAGGCCCTGCTCCTGGACTTCTCGAACCTCATGAGGTTCACATGGGTCCACTTCTGGAGCTTGTCCAGGTCCCTCTGGATGGCATCCCGTCCCTCAGGTGTGTCAACCGCACCACTCAGCTTTGTGTCRTCTGCAAACTTGCYGAGGGTGCASTYGATCCCRCTGTCKAYKYCATTGATGAAGATATTAAACAATACCAGTCCCAATACGGAGCCCTGTGGAACACCACTCGTCACCGATCTCCATCTGGACACTGAGCCATTGACCACTACCCTCTGGATGTGTCCATCCAACCAATTCCTCACCYACCGGACACTCCACCCATCAAATCCGTACGTCTCCAGTTTAGARAGAAGGATGTTGTGGGGGACTGTGTCAAAGGCCTTACAGATGTCCAGATAGACGATATCTGTAGCCCTTCCCATGTCCACTGATGTAGTCATTCYGTCATAGTAGGCCACTAGGWTGGTCAGGCAGGCCTCGCCCTTGGTGAAGCCATGGTGGCTGCCTCGAATCACCTTCCTGTCCTCCCTGTGCCTTAGCATAGCTTCCAGGAGGTTCTGTTCCATGATCTTCCCAGGCACAGAGGTGAGACTGACTGGCCTGTAGTTCCCCGGGTCTTCCTTTTTTCCCTTTCTAAAAGTGGGGGTTACATTTCCCCTTTTCCAGTCAGCGGGAACTTCWCCAGACTGCCACGACTTCTCAAATATGATGGATAGTGGCTTAGCAACTTCATCCGCCAGTTCCCTCAGGACCCGTGGATGGATCTCATTGGGTCCCATGGACTTGTGCACCTTCAGGTTCCTTAGATGGTCTCGAACCTGATCTTCTCCTACAGTGGGCGGCTCTTCATTCTCCCAGTCCCCTCCTTTGCCTTCTGCGGCTTGGGCGTTGAGGCTCGAGCACTTGCTGATGAAGACCGAGGCAAAAAAGTCATTGAGTACTTCCGCCTTTTCCATATCCTGGGTAACCAGGTCTCCCATTTCTTTCTGGAGAGGGCCCACATTTTCCCTAGTCTTCCTTTTATCCYTGACRTACCTATAGACGCTTTTCTTGTTGCCCTGAATGTTCCTGGCCAGATTAAATTCTATCAGGACTTTAGCTTTCCCAACCTGATCCCTGGCTGTTCGGACAATTCTTCTGTATTCCTCCCAGGCTACCTGTCCTTGCTTCCACCCTCTGTAGGCTTCCTTTTTGTGTTTGAGTGTGTCCAGGAGATCCTTGTTCATCCAGGTGTTTTTGCCTGACTTCCTCTTTACTGGGATGCATTGCTCCTGAGCTTGGAGGAGGCGATCYTTGACTATTAAMGAGCTTTCTTGGGCCCCTCTTCCCTCCAGGGCTTTGTCCCATGGCACTCTACCAGGAATATCCCTGAAGAGGCCAAAGTCTGTTCTCGTGAAGTCCAGGGTATTGCTGTGCACCCTCTTCGGTGACCTAAGGATCTTGAACTCCACCATTTCATGGTCACTGTAGCCAAGGCTGCCCTTGAGTTTCACATTCCCTATTCCTTATTTCTTGATCAGCTAATGCAGAGGGAAAGTGAGATAGAGAGACACTTCCTAACAGTGATTCCTGAAACCTGAATTGCTCTCTGTGATTCCCACCTTTAAAATCTGAGACCCCAGTATTTCTAAGTTGAGTGTGCTGGGCCATGCAGTTGGTTAGATAGGGATAAGCCTAGGCTGTTGTGCTTTTGTCATAAAAATAGTGGTTAAAACATCATCACTATTGTAATGTCTAGTATCTTTGGACTAGGCTACTGAGGTTGTCATGCCAAACTGACTTGAGGCTTAAAAAAGCAAACAGCAAAAAAACAACTTCAAAAGCATTGACTGGTTTTCCAGTACCTCTGGAAGGATGTTGTGGAGTTAAGTATTTTGCCTGCAGAGAGGAAGAGGAGCCTCAAAACAAGCTACACATATAACCACTCAACTACCATCTTGTAACAGTGGAGAAGCTGATGTCTCCACACAATGTCAGAGTGAAACACCAAAAAGTCTCCTGAGACTGTAATTGAAGGTGATGTATTTGTTTTGGCTCATTTTTCTTGTTTGCTTGCTTTTATYATGCTATTAACTATTTGTTGTTATAAATAGGATGATCTTACCACATTTATGTGTAAGATTATATAAAAACATATTTTTAAGTGCTACTCATGGATTTTGAGTCTGCCTTCTGAATAATTTGATCTCTTAATGCTGAAGAAAGAAATATTGATGAATACACCTGACTTTCCATTTTTAAATTAATTCTTTTCTCCTTTATCATCTAACTTTCATCTTAGCTGAATCAATGAGTCAGATCTGCTAACGGTAGACTTCTTCCAAATATGAAAGAAATTACTCACACAGTTCCTACTATTCCTTTTTTGTTTGAGGATGAGAAATAACCCCAAAAACCCACAAGCACAAGCTCCTATATGAATTTTTCCATTGCATTACTGCTGACACTACTTTATGACTCACTTTGACTAAATACACCACTGAAGTCTGATTCAATCCTGTTTCTAAATAAAACGCTACACAGTAAAGCAATACTAGTTAATTGTTACAACAATTATTTTCATTGGCATCTCATTTATTGTTTTGATTATATGACATAGTTGTCTGTAAAMAGCTAGTTCAAGTTTGTTATAAGTCAGATTAATTTCAGAGAGATTTCTATATCTTTTTAAGTGAGCTTTATCTAGGGTTTTCAGGTCAGAGAGGTTTTGAATACTTGTTTATTTTGAACATCTGTCTACACTTATTCAAATAGTGTAGCACATGTATAAATATAAATATGAGTGATCCTACCATAGTTAAGTGAACCATGTACTGAGACAGAAACTGCACCCAGATTCTRCAAAGTTCAGTAGTGTCTAAGAAGTAGGGACTTCTCTGATGTGTCATTGACACCAGGATTGGGTGTCAAAACAAATTCTCTGCCTGTCTACTTCCTTTGTTAACTTTGCATCACTGCTGCTTTGTATGTACAATAACTATTCTGAATCCATGTTTTCACGTTTGATAAGCAGGAAAAGTGTTCTCATTCAGTGGACTCAATAATATACTCTCCCTGTAGGTGCACTGTGTTGTTGCATAAATCAGTGTATTTAGGGGAGATTCGTTATGATATTACATGCCATTGAGCCATGGAGAAAATATTCATATCCCACTTGAAGATAACATATTTTTTTTCTGAACTTTTCATTGGTATTTTAGCAGATCTTTATTATGGGTTTTTGAACAAAGAATTTGACATAGGCAATTCTTTTCATATTATGTTCCACTGATGCAAGTGTATTGAATCTGGAGTTGATCATCAGTGCCTTAGTCTTATTTCRAACTTCCACAGACAGCCTGAATACACAAAAACACACCTCAGATTTCTAAATCTCATTCAAGGAAAACAAACCTAATAGTCACAAGTTTCCTGACAGCACAGCAGGTGTACCTGCACCATTAGTTTAATCTCCACAAAGAAACTAAGATTTAAAAAAGATATTTTCATAAATGTATAAGAYACTTTTATAAGTGTATCCACACTGCAGCCTGTGGAGAACCCCATGCTGGAGCTGGTGGATATTCTCTGAAGGAACTGTGGTCAGTGGAGAGCCCACACTGAGGCTCCACACAGAGGAGCAGGTTTGTCCTGAAAGACTGCAGCCCATAGGAACCATGGGAAAGGTGTGAGGAGGGAGGCAAGGCAGAGAGGAGCTGTTATGGACTGGCTGCAGCCCCCAATTCCCCATCCCCCTGTGCCACTCAGGGAGGAGGTAAAGGAGTCGAGAGTGAAGGAGTGAAGTTGAGTCTGGGAAGASGGGGCAGGTGGGTATGGTTCTTACCTTTGTTTCTCACCATCCAAACCTATTTTAATTGGCAATAAATTAAATTAATTTTCCCCAGGTCAAGTCTGTTTTGCCTGTGAYGTTAATTRGTAAGTGATCTCCCTGTCTTTATCTTGACTATGAGCCTTTTCAGCTTATTCCTTTCCTCCACACCCTCCACCACACCCCCCACCCCGCTGTTCTGTTGAGACTGAGGACTGAGAGAAATTTGTCTGGTGCTTCATTCAAAGCATGTAGGACTTAAATCCTGACCTAAATCATCTAATGTGTTATGATAAATAGTAGTTCAAAAGCTGGTTCCTTGCCATAGGGCTTGATGTCAAACTTACGACATAGACAACTCTGTAGACACAGCAGCTGTCTTAAGTGAACAGACCCAGTGAGTATTTTTGAGTCAATGCTGTACTTCATGTCCAATTGGAATGCCACTTGTGGCTGCTTTTGACCCTTTTCGTTTTCTTCTGTCCCCTTCAACCTCATCTTTTCTGCAGCTGAAGACTGCATTTATGTTTCATGTGCACACATACAGACATATTCTATGCCTTCTGGTCTTTAGGCTAAACAAAACCCACACTCCTACTTAATATCCAGACCTGACAATCTATGTGATCCTTCTCTGAATTCTCTTCAGTTAGTCAACATTTCTATTGTACTGGGGGCCCACAAATGAACACTGTTACAGATACAGTTTCACAAGTCCTGAACAGAGGTAGAACAGTATTTCCCTCAATCTGCTATCCATGGTCTTGCTCATGCTGCCCTTTGTACGGTTAATCTTTGTTGCTCGATGAGGGAGTTACAAAGTCATATTTGACAGGCCATCGGGACAAGAAGTTGTCTTCTGGAAAGCTGCTGACTAGGTGATTTTTCCCCAATTTATACCAATGCATGGGATTATTCTGATCTTAGGTGCCAGTCTTTGCCTTTGAACTTCATGAGGTTTTTCTTGGTCCATTTCTCCATGTTGACTTCCTTAACAGCTCTACCCTCCAGTCTATCAACTGCCCCCCTGATCTGATACCATCTACAAACCTAATGGAGGTTTCTATCATCCCCTTGGCCAGGTCACCGATATAGGAATTAAACTGTATCTGTCCCATTATTGACCCTGAGGAAAACCTGATTGTTATTTTGACTAACTGACTGTTGGTCCAGAAAGCCTTTCCTCTGCTTTGTAGCCCATCCATAGAGCCTGTATTTTCATGATGTGGCTATGAAGCTGCTGTGGAACACTGCTTTGAAAGCCTTGCTGAAGTTAAGGTAAAAAACATTCACTGTTCTCTTCCCRTGCACATCATCAGGCCTGTCACCATAGACAGCAAAAAAGATAGGCAGGCACAGAGTTTGTGTTTGGTAAGTCTGTGCTGGCTGTTTCCCATTGCCTCCTTATCCTCTGTGTGCCTGTAAGTGGCTTGCCAGTAGGCTTTGCTTCATTTTTGTCCTGGGAACAGAGGTGCATCTCACTGGCCAGTAGTTTACTGGTGATTCTTCCTTCTCCTTTCTGAAAATGGGCAAGGCACTTATTTCCAGTCATCGAGGATGTTATTGTTGTGAATGGGGCAGCCTTTCAGACATGAGATCAGCCAGCTGTGTCGGCATCCTCAGGTGTAYCCTGGGCAGTAAGTACATGTCAGAGTTCTCCTCTGCTGAGGGCTAAACCTGCCTCTCTGAAGCTCTCCACTAGGTGTGGGGGTAAGAGAGCAGAGCTGGTCCATGACGACTGAGGCAAGGAAGGCTCTGAGTGTCCACCTCCGCTTTTGTGCCCTTCACCATTGGGCTACCCACCCTGTTCTGCTGCAGGTCTGTGTTTTCTCTAGTCTCCTTGGTGGCTCACATGCCTGAGGAAGCCCTTTTTGTGGCCATCTGTGTCATTTGCCATTTTCAAGTTGAGTCAGGCTGTGGCCTTGTTAATTCTACCTCTGTGAGTCAGAGCAGTGGTGCTGTGTTTCCTCCTTGAAGACCACCTCCAGGGCTTCTGTTTCGTGCTTGACCACTGCTGCTAATTCCTGTGCAGCCTGTGGATTCGTGCTGTGGTTTTCTGTTTTCTTGCACCCGGGGGTAGGTCAGTTGGTGTGCTTTGAAGAGGTTGTTCTTGAAGGTTGACCAGCTCCTCGGGGCCTCTTTGTCCTTTGGGACAGCCCTGAACAGGATCCAACCTTCCAATCCCTGAGCAGGCTGAAGTGTGCTTTCTCAAAGCCCAGTGTCTTCTGTTGCTGTCCTTCCTTCTCCTTTGTGGGTCTTAACCTGTACCAACTCCTGGTCCCTGCAGCCAGTTGGTGAGTAGCTCCTGGCTGTGGGGTACTTCCTGTCTGCCAAGTGGGTGCAAAACAGAGCATGTGGGTAGCATAGGGAGTAGCAGTGGCTAACCGGAGCCGTGTTCTCATTGAGTTCAGTCAATGAGTGAGGTCACCATAAGCATTAGTTATTCAGTGTTTTTGATTTATTGGACGGTATGTTCCTTTGTAAATGGCCCAAGCTGTCATTGATTGTAAAAACATACAACAACAGAAACTCTGTGTGTGTGTGTAAGGTATAACACTTGTGTATTTCAGGCAAAGAAGTAACATGAATTATTTTTGTTTGTTTGACTATTGTGCAAGTATCAGGGCAATGAGGAGATCTTTTTTTTTTTTTTTTTCCCCTCCCTCTTCAGTTGTGGATGCTATCATTCCCAGCATCATCTGGGCAAGGTGGCTGTGGCACTGTAGTTAAAAAACATACAGGTGGTGGGGAGAAATCTTGTTGCTTTCACACCTCTTGACAGTTTCATCTGCACCTGAGTATCAAATTTTCAGAAAATTTCCTTTCTACAGTTCTGGACTCTATTTTTTTTATAGTCTTACACATTTTTTTATAAAATCAGTTTTCCTAAAATTGTTTTTTGTATAAGGAGTTAGAGTAGGTGTGGGGTTGGGTTTGGGTTTTTTTTTGTTTTGTTTTTAAACTTAAATGAAAGAGAACATCCTTGCCTTGAGGGGAAAATAAAAATCATAAAACTGGGCATGGTTAGAAGATTCAGTTATCTGGGTAAGGGAAGAACAGACCTTAACAGTGTCAGATAAGTATAACCCATGTAGTTATGTAGAGGGATTACACGTGCCAGCCCTCCAGGTGTCTCGTCTAATATTTGATAGTGTTCTCAGACAAAAATTGCTAGTGCCCTTACAAAGAGAGAAAACAAGAGCTAGAGAAAGCTAAAATCTTGTTTAATAGCTATGCTGTTCATTGAGAGAGACCCCGGAGCTAAAAAAAGGAACAGTTGAACATATTTAGCAAAATAAAAACTCAGACTAAAAATAACATGAAACTGGCTTACACTATGTCCTCGTGATACAGTTCAGTTAACATACACTTTTGATGTTACAATCTTTRATATGATCTGTTTAAGGTATTCTCATCTTTTAGTAAGTTCTGCTAGAATTCCGTCAAATGAGACTCAAACTGYTTCCAGCTTCTCCTTGTGTTAGTCCTTGTGTATATATTAAAACACTGAAACATATGAAGTGGAGCATTACTTTTCTGATATAAAGCTTGCATTTTTTTTCTTGGCAATTTCTGCATCATTGTTTATTTTTAAAGCAGCTTTTGGACTGTGGGAGATCGACAGGGTCTTCGCAATTACTGAAAAGGTCACATAAAATGTGTGCTTTCTTTGTGAGAAGGGATTTTTGTGGCACATGAGAGAGATCAGATTGCTGATAACAAACGTGCTCTGATGGCAGTGTTGTAGTGTGGTCACCCTTGGCTCTGGACAGAGTTGCAAACTAGGCCACGTTTCTAGCTAGTGTCAGTCTCAAACCTTGCTTTTTCTTGTTCCTATATTGGCAGCTATGGGTTGTCAGGTACAAATGAGGATACTTTGCCTGCATAATGAGTAAGCGTTAYGGTTCTGTACGGTATCATCACCCTTGCAACACCTTTGTTGCTCTGAAGAGATAATGTTGCCTTTGTTTCCTTTCATTGCCCTTTCTCAAGGTACCTTGTAACTCTACTGTGCCTCTGAGGAAGATGAAGATGCTGTCCTCTTCCTGCAGCAGAGGATTTGACACACAAGTGACCTTAAGACCAGGCAGAGTGTCAGGAACTGAATTCTATTTAGAATCTGAGCCCARCATTTTCTCTGACAACTCTAAAGAGCAGTCCCGCTGGATAGCACCAGATATCCATSTAACATAGATCTCCCTACCCCTGCCCAGTAGCTGCAACAGGATCCCAATTTAAACAACACTTTGAAGCAGATCTACCTAGATCTGCRGTGGGCTCCCAAAGAAGACTGAAAAACTTTTCAACTCAGCCAGTTTTTATTCAAATAGAAGCTGGAATATTTCTTTTTGCTTGTTTGTTTGCTAGAGAAAACACAAACTGGGGAAGACAAACTTTAAAACCAAGTCTTTTAAAATGCAAGCTTGTCCCTGACACCATGCAGGCAGGTACTTTGTTTAGTTCCCCTTTCATTCTATGAAGTTATCATCATCTTCATATGAGTCTTTGCAGTCTGTGTTGTGTACCTTGCTGCAGTCCCACAGTCTGAGTGGACTTGGTGTCCCAGCTCCTTGATGTCAATCTTCAGCAGAGGTTATACCAGCATTTGGCCATAGGAAGCAGTGCACCTTGCACCTATCAGCTAATGCATTTGGAAAGTCATGYTTTTGATGGAAAATATAAATTAATTGCTGAATTTTCATAAACAGTCATTTTATAATATTTTGACTAGAAGTTTTTGTCAAAATTCAAACATGTTTAGGCGTATAAAAACAGCAATTGAGGATAAATATCCGGCAAGTTCCACTTTCTATTTGGACAAAGTGGCCAGGTTTGAAGCTCTGTATAGTTTAGATAGGTCACAGGAAAGATGCTTGTTATAGAACAGAATAGTACTTATCTCTTTGGCTTCCTGTATTTAGCTGCCTTTTGGGAGATGAAGATAATACAGCATTATGCAGGATTAATCTGTTTTTTCTTACAAAAGTGGAATGTTTTAAAAGGGACATTAGTTACATCTATTCTGAATAGTAACCTTTTTCCCCTTCTGTTGATGGAACCAGCAAATCTGGAGGAGTTGARACTAGTTATAAAGAATTCAAGCAGCTGAACTGTAGTCAAAGGAAAGTATGGATGTGTCCTCTAAATCTCATTCTGTGTCACTAATTTAATATCCTGTCAAACCTTACGGTTTATGTTTTACTTTGTTTGGTTTTTCTTTGGTGGTTTTGGGTTTTTTTGTTGTGTTTTTTTTTTTTTTGGGAGGGGAGGGGGAGACAGGGAGGAGGGGAATGGGGACATGATCTACAGGGGAAAAAACGACCAAACAAAAAACCCAAACCAAAATCTACAGCACTGAGGTGTAGGAAACAATGTTTTTAATTTCTCAAATAGTAGGAAACAAAATGTTAAACATTRCAGATTAGTATAAGAGTCATCCTCCCGTTCTTGACCTCAAGAAATCTGATTGGCTTTAAGAAGACGTAACACCTGCTTAAGAAAATATAAAAACTTCATTGGGAAAGTGAAAACTGTCAGTTCACAAAAGTGCAGTTAGAGTGAAAAAGGGTTAAAGAGATAAGATGATTCTATTTAACTGGTTAATTTTTTAATGTATCTGGTTATATTGCATCTAGTAAGTAAGCTTTMAGTGGTCAGAGTAGAATGCCATTAAAAAAAAGAAACTAGATTCATTTCTGAATCATAGGGAAAATTAGATTATAGCAGTGTTTGCTGCTGCTGTAGTACAGGTCRCTTGGTATTTTCATTATAACTTTTAGGTTCTGAGGTTTATAACTTCAGTTATATTAAAACTTATTTCAGTTAAAGTTTGACATACAAGGTCAGATTCAAAGTCCCAAAAGAATTTTGTGATGAACTAATTTTTTTCCTCATTCATATTCCAAATGTGTGTATCGGTATCATGTGTATCCATACTTCATCCCTATTTCACACTTAATGGCTTTTAGAACAGCTTTTACAAGAGAAGCTCTGTAAGAACATCTAGTTGGAGACTTCTGTGTGTAATTTTTTGCTTTCCTTGCAGGAAATCTCTGTATCTGTAAAATCATAGATGATTCATGGGAAGCTATTTCTCCCGATGAGGATCTCCRCAATATTTTTGATACTTTGAAACTCTTCTAGGCTGCTAGTAGCTTGATTTTAATAAAGCCTTACAAGGAGTCCATTGGCCCTGTCTGTCCTTAGATTTTAGTAGACCAATTCATAGACCTTTATCCATCTGGGAATGGATTAACAGTTACAAACAATCTCAGTAGATATTAGGATAATGGGCCTATGTGCAACCAGGCATGATCTACCCCAGCTTTCGCTGTTTGCTGACAGATTATTTCCTCAAGAGTTTGTGGTTTAAGTAAGTTAGCTATGATTTCATTTGGATGGACTGAAATTTAGTTCCTTTTGTGGGTTTCAGTTTCATGTAAAGATTCCAGGCGCATAGTCAATAGATATTCAGTTATTTGGCTGTCCTGCACCTGATGTAGGTGGACTCCAGCCCAAACTACTAAATTCCTGTGCTGGTTTTGGCTGAGATAGAGTTAATTTTCTTCACAGTAGCTAGTATGGGGCTATGTTTTGGATTTCTGCTGAAAACAATGTTGATAACACAAGGATGTTTTTGTTACTGCTGAGCAGTGCTTACACAGAGCCAAGGCCTTTTCTGCTTTCCACACCACCCACCAGYGAGTAGGCTGGGGATGCACAAGAAGTTGGGAGGGGACACAGCTGGGACAGCTGACCCGAGCTGACCAAAGGGATATCCCATACCATATAGCGTCATGCTCAGCATGTAAAGCTGGGRGAAGAAGAAGGAAGTGGGGGATGTTCGGAGTGATGGCGCTTGTCTTCCCAAGTAACCATTAGGCGTGATGGAGCCCTGCTTTCCTGGGGATGGCTGAACACCTGCCTGCCGATGGGAAGTAGTGATTGAATTCCGTCTTTTGCTTTGCTTGCATGCGCGGCTTTTGCTTTCTCTATTACACTGTCTTTATCTCAACCCACGAGTTTTCTCACTTTTACCCTTCTGATTCTCTCCCCCATCCCACCAGTGGGGGAGTGAGCGAGTGGCTGGGTGGTGCTTAGGTGCTGGCTGGGGTTAAACCACAACAATTCCACATACTGCATAAGGTGACCTCACTGAGCTTTAATGGAGACAAAGTTTACTAATCTATTAATGGATATTTACTTTCAGAGAAAACAACAGATGTCATACTTTATAGAACATAATGTAAGTAAGTCATGCTCAGCAACACTAGCTCTTTGCAAGCCCTTGCGTGGTAGACATTACTGTCTTTTTGGGTCTTGAATTTCGTTCTGCTTTTCCTAATAAAGCCACTTCTAGTTGTGKTTTTTCCTGTCTAATAAACTTAATTTAATTTTAGGAGACAAATATACTAATTGCTGTACTTTTGTGCCAGACCAGAGACTTGTGATTTTGGCAGCAATATTAATCAAAAAGTAGTGCAACTTTCACTTGCATTAAAGTCTCCATATGCTGCTTTGGCAATATAAAAGGATCTTCAAACATATTCATTGTCTCAAGGCTTCAGCCTATTGTGAGCATACTGGAGCATGACCTTACCAAAAACACAAAGCTTTTCCTCTGTGGCTTGTTGCTGGGATCAGATTGCTAATTCTATAACAGAGCAGCGACTTGTAGGAGAACTCCCAAGGCCAGCAGAGCAGTACCGTAGCAACTGTTCCTCTCTGCAGGCAACATTATTTCATTTTTATGCTTCTCTATGCTCAACTAACAAAGCTTTTCCAACCTCTCAGCAGTCACTGCAGCTATCCACTGTAATTTACATCCATCAAGAGTATGAGTAACTGTTGTTAGGAGAGTCCTAGATCTTCAGCAGCAGTGAAGGAGCTTGTAGGAGTGAAAGAAAGCCTGCTTGCTAACACACAGGGTGGCTGTGTTCAAAGCTCCTCCCTTGGATGTTGATTGAAAGCAGCTTACAGAGTTGAAGGCATGTGTGCTAAGGCAYGTACTGCTAAGATAAGCAGGCAAAAGCTAGGCCCTTGCCTTGAGGGTTAGCTAAATGAATGCACTGTGAGAAACTATTGGATGTGACATGAGGCTGCTAAACATAAAAAAAAATAACACAGTGGGAAGTTAACATAAGTACTGCCATGAGAAATGACTTGATTTTAGTTATGTAGGGAATGGCTGAGTATTGGAAATAGTTGGAGGGGAGTATTATGGGACCTTGTGAGAGCACTATCTTGCAAGAACAGCAGTAGGTACCTTTACCAGTATTGCCATGGAAGACCAAGGTGACCTAGGTAATAGTGTCAGAAATACCACATTTGAATATAGGTGAAGCCAAACTGGGACCGATGGGAGGGAAAAGTAGTTAGGGGCAGGTTGGTTGTTTGCGAGGAGACCACGGTGGAGAAAGGGAAGGATGAGGACGGTGTTTGGGGGGCGGGGGGGTGACGTATAAGCATGAGCTGAAAGATCTATATGCCAGCAACTGGATGGGCTGTGGGTATGTGTGGTAGAAAGATCTAGCACTGGAGAAGTGGTATGGGTCACAGGGCCTGCAGGTCTATGGCCAGCAACTGATTTATGTTTCCCTAATGAACTGAAGTTCTCTGTGTGTGTATGCATGTGTATATGCACTAGTAGATGTCAAATTGGACTCACTGGCAAGTAGAAGGAGACCTGCATCTGGAAAGAGTTGAGGTCTGAACAGTGGCTGCATAAGGCACCCAGAGGCTATAAAATGGATGTTAGATGGATATGGAGTCTGTGCTGGTATTTGAGACTGTTGTGGGTTAACCCCGGTAGGGGTTAGCCCCACACAGCCGCTTGCTCACTCCCCTGCAGTGGGATGGGGAAGAGAATTGAAAGGGTAAAACTGAGAAAACTYGTGGGCTGAGATAGAGACAATTTAATAATGAAAGCAAAATAAGGAATTCATTTATTACTTCYCATTGGCAGGCAGATGTTTAGCCAACTCCAGAAAAGCAGGAAAGCAGGGCTCCATCATAAGTAACAGTTATGGGAAGACAAACGCCATAACTCTGAATGTTGTCCTCCCTCCTCCTTCCCTTTATTGCTGAGCATAACATCACATGGTATGGAATATCTCTTTAGTTGTTTGGGGTCAGCTGTCCCAGATGCGTCCCCTCTCAACCTCTTGTGGCCCCCCAGCCTACTCGCTGCTAGGGCAACGTGAAAAACAGAAAAGACCTGGATGCTGTGTAAGCACTGTTCAGCAATAACTAAAACTTCCCTATGTTGTCAACATTGGTTTGGTCACAAATTCAAAACATACCACCATACAAGCTATTATGAAAAAAATTAACTCTACCCCAGCCAAAACCAGTACAGAGACTTCATGAATGTAGGTTTGTTTGTGACTCAATAGAGTGAGGGGGTGTATTTTTTTCACAAATGGACTTCAACCCTCATCAGCCGAAGAGGAAACAAGACTTGGTTGTGTTTTTAAGTACGTATTGCTGGTGTTTGAGTGGGTGTCAGTAAGGCACTGTCTGTGTGGCTATGTCAGTATTTTGAGTGTGTTTGAACATATCTCTTTGGAATGGGTGTCCGGTCCTGTTGCTGGCTGCAAAGAGGACAAGAGCAGCCACACCCATGGGACAGGGACAGGAGAGACCTCCCAGGCCTGAGATTGTGTCACACTGAACTTCAGCAGCTGGGGTGGAGGAATCATCTGGGTGTTGGAGTCCACTGGATTCAGTGATTTTTTTGCAACACCCTTAACAAGTGGCTCGTTAATTTTTTTTTTTTTTTTCTGCTTATAATCTTCACATTCAATACTCTAAAATCAGAATTTAGTATTTAGGAGAAGCAATAGGACTAATGCTAGCTGTGCCTCTGTTGGGGTATGCCATATCATGGCCTAGAGGAACAAGTTGTTCAATCTATTCTGCTCGGTGTGCTAAAGCAATATTAGCACCAATGGTTACTTATAGAGGGAAGGAACCTCTTCCTGAACTTGTATTTACTACTGACCTACTTTCAGTATACCTTTGATCTAGAGAAGCCTTTTTTGTTGATCGAGTGAACTGGTGATCCACTCTTCCTTAAATGTTTACTATCTTTCAAAGAAACTTTCTGCTGTCCCTTTGACACCAACTATTGAAAAACTGGAAGTTTTATTGAATATTATAAAAGAAAACCATTGCTTGCCTTGCCAGATTTAGTAATTGTGTATGAAACAAATTCAACTTTTCCAGACAAAACTTGCTGTACAAAATAAGCAACTGTAAAAGTTAAATTCGAACCTGTTGAATTCAGAGCAGTGAAAAGTAGTTCTGAAGCTGTTCCAGGAGCTTTGAATAAGGTGCTACCAGTGCTGAAAGTCATTGCAGGAATAGAAAATCCATCAGTTATTCACTCCAGATTGTTTTACTGGCTGGYTCTCACTTCTGGGAAAGGTCCATGACACTGACCTGGAGCAAAATCCTTTTCACATATTAAAATTTTGTTCTTGCTCACTTTCTAAGCATGTGAACAATCCTCCCTTTCTGTTGCAGCTACACCAAGGCAATGGTACTTGAGTTGCAAGTTTATATTTGGTTTGGCAGTACCTATGCAAACTGCARTAATGCTCATGTAACAATATAGATAACGTAACCATTCCCATCTTAGAGTTAATATCCCAGAAAAATCCATTAGAAATGTAACTGGAAATAAACCAAGTTAGGTAAGTAGAAAAYAAAACTTCTCTGTGAGTAAAAAGTATATGATTGTTGATATGAAAGTGTTCTTACCAGAGGAAAGAAAGAAGTCTTCTAAGGAAATAGCCGTTCCAAATACCTGCAGGGGTTTGCCTTGGTTATTCTTTGCAGTTTGTCTGATTTCAGCAATGGTTCTAGACWCCTTACAAACTGAGCTCTTGAGGTTTCTTTCCCTTCTTATGTTGACATGCCTTGAGGGCTTATAGTAATAGTGATGTTCCATAGTACAAGATGGAATATGCTTTCAGAAATGAGTTAATGCAAGTTAGCAAACAGTGTTTGGCTCAAATTTTGAAAATACTTCTCTATTGCTCTTGTGACTTTCTGSCCTTTCTACAAAGTATGATCTTTATGTGTTTGTTTAGTGGGATTATGTAATTTTTCTGCTGCGGGTTCTGGGCTAGCTAACGCTATTTTCTGATCTTTTCAGCATGCTTCTGCAGTATGTTGAATCACTGTTGCCTCTGGAAATTAACACATGACTTTTGGGGAGGTGGGTTAAGCAGATAAATGTTAAATTAATGAGAATTAGCATGTTAGCAATGTAATCCAAAAGATCTGAGTGTATGAAATGGACTTTAGATTTTAAAGAGAMAGAATCTTTCGTTTCTATATTCAGGATAGACTTCAAATAACTATTAGTTAAAATGTCATCTAGCCATAGGTGGTAATAACTGTAATCAATTTTTTGCTGTCCTTATCTTCTTCAGAAAATCTATCTAAACCTCTATGTAACAATTTATTTGTGCTACTAATTTTTTTTTTCACTCTGGTGTTCTTTATATCTTGGCTTAATCACATTATCTTATTTTAATGCTCAAGTTTTAGGGGACTAGAAGTCATACCCGTTGTTCATCATGTACTTAGTAACTGGTTTGTAATTTAATGAAAGCCAAACCTCCTTTATTCTCTGCTCCTATGGTGGAGACTTTTTTTTATGAAGTCTATTTCATATTAGACAGTAGCTTCCTTAATCTGTACTGAAGAGGTACGTAACATTTATAAAAGCAGTATTTGAAATATTATAAATATCCAAAAACATTGATTATTCTGTAATCTCGTAACAGCAACAACAAAAACCACCCAAAACATACATTTAGTATCTGTATAAAATCATACTTTCAGTCCATGTCTGAATAGTATAGAATAATGGTTTCCCYATAGCTGACACTTATTATGTTTAAAAAGAAACCCCAGTGATATTCTGATGTAGCACTGAAATTTATTTGTCCCTGCAATTACTTTTATAGTATAATTTCAAAAGCTTAACTCCCAAATTTGATTTATTTAAATTTTGAGAGAGCTGGAGCTAAATAGGAGGTCCTGAAGTAAAAGGAACTGAGGCTTTGCCAAAAACAATGACAGATAAAGAAGCAAGAATGACTTGAGAGATCACCAGTGGAAAACATTCCTGCCTTCAGCCATGTTCCTGTAGTTTGAATTCATAGGTTTGAATGTAAGCGTGAGAACCTCAGATATTAAAGTTCTCAGAGAAGTGTTTTTTTTAATTAGTGATGTGTGAAGGACTTGTTATCTTTTGTCTTATTTGTGCTTATTGTAGCCCTTAAATGGATATCCTATACTTGTGTAGTTACAGCAAGAAAGCTAGTATCATTGACTTGTTTAACGTAAGAAAGGCTTAATGCAGGAGGAGAATTGCAGAGGAGGTAGAAAACAGGAAATGAGAAAGAAAAGGGGGGCAAAGTGAGGGAGATGAAAAACTGCTTGGAAAGGGAGAAGCAGCACAAGAAACAGGGGAAGAGAATGAAGAAATGATAGAGAATTGCCTTTAGGAAACCAGTTCTGTTAAACAGTGAGCTTTTATTGGTTGATGTTTTTTAATATAAAGTGTGTTTTGGTTTTCTCCACCACTGGTTTTGAAAGTTTTCTAGGTTAGAGAAATTTCTGGAGCTCTTCTTTCTTACTTACTTATTACTGCTTTCTTCCAAAAGCCTCCCTGCTTTGATTTGTCTAGCTACAAATGTGAATATGTCTCTATTGAACTTTCAGGTTGAATTAATTTGAGATTTCTTCTTAATGTACATTTTCAGTAAGGTTTTAACTCAAGGGTATAGTTTAAATTAACTTCCGCTGAAGAACTTTGTTCACCTAACTTTCTACTTCAAAACATTGTCGGCAAGRTTGCCTGTGCAGCACCCCAAATGCTTCTCTAGGGCTCTGTCAGAGTGGATTCCCTTTTAGGAACCAGACCATAAGCTCTTCTGCGCAACAGCACAGAAGGCTAACAGACTCTTAACAGCAAAGCCAGTTATCAGTTTTAATGGTGATATAAAGAGACCCTAAATACTACAGGCATTTAGGGAACTAATCGTATCATTAGAGTAGAGAGAGAGATGAATATTGATGGAGGCTGAGTGGACAGTGGGGAGGCACTCGGGGGAGGGATGAATATCTGAATCACAAAATTATAAAAAAGGACCACTTAAAAAAATAAATCATTGAAACAGCTTTTCATCAGAAAGTGCCATGTTGCCAAAATTAACATATTTTTATGGAGTTATATGGATATATATGGAGATCTATTTATGGATGTATGTGTATATATGTATGTGTATATATTATGCATATATAAATATCCAGACAAATATATTTATATATATTTTCTAATATTGCCAAGGCAATATTAATATTTTATCTGTGTGTACTGTACAATGGAGACTGTCCTGAAGGGCAAAGGGGTCCAGGAAGGCTGGATATTCTTCAAGAAGGAACTCTTAAAGGCGCAGGAGCGGGCTGTCCCCATGTGCTGCAAGAAGAGTTGGTGGGGAAGACGACCGGCCTGGATGAACAGGGAGCTTTTGCTGGGACTCAGGGAAAAAAGGAGAGTCTACCACTGTTGGAAGAAGGGACAGGCAACTCAAGAAGAGTACAGGGATCTTGTCAAGTCATGCAGAGAGAAAATTAGAAAGGCAAAAGCCCAGCTGGAACTCAATCTGGCCACTGTCATAAGAGACAACTAAAAATGTTTTTACAAATATATTAACAACAAAAGGARAGCCAAGGAGAATCTCCATCCTTTATTAGATGCTGGGGGGGAACATTGCCACTGAGGATGAGGAAAAGGCTGAGGTACTTAAYGCCTTCTTTGCCTCAGTCTTTAGTAGTCAGACCAGTGATCCTCAGGGTATCCAGCCCCCTGAGTTGGAAGACAGGGACAGAATACACACCCCATAATCCAAGACGAAGCAGTTAACGACCTGCTATGCCACCTGGACACTCACAAGTCTATGGGGCCGGATGGGATCCACCCAAGAGTACTGAGGGAGCTGGCGGAGGAGCTTRCCAAGCCRSTCTCCATCATTTATCAGCGGTCCTGGTTAACAGGGGAGGTCCCGGACGACTGGAGGCTTGCCAATGTGAMGCCCATCTACAAGAAGGGCCGGAGAGAGGCTCCGGGGAACTACAGGCCTATTAGCCTGATCTCGGTACTGGGGAAGATTATGGAGCGGTTCATCTTGAGGGTGCTCACAAGGCAGGTGCAGGACAACCGGTGGATCGGGCCCAGCCAGCATGGGTTCATGAAAGGCAAGTCCTACTTGATCAACCCAATCCCTTTCTAGGACCAGGTGACCCGCCTAGTGGATGAGGGAAAGGCTGTGGATGTGGTCTACCTGGACTTTAGCAAAGCCTTTGACACTGTTTCCCACAGCATTCTCCTAGAGAAGCTGGCGGCTCATGGCTTGGACGGGTGTACTCTTCGCTGRGTAAAAAACTGGCTGGACAGCCGAGCCCGAAGAGTTGTGGTGAACRGAGTYAAATCCAGTTGGCGGCCGGTCACAAGCGGTGTTCCCCAGGGCTCAGTACTGGGGCCAGTTCTGTTTAATATCTTAATCAATGATCTGGACGAAGGAATCGAGTGCTCCCTCAGTAAATTTGCAGACAACACCAAGTTGGTCGGGAGTCTTGATCCGCCTGAGGGTAGGAAGGCTCTGCAGAGGGTTCTGGACAGGATGGATAGATGGGCTGAGGCCAATTGTATGAGTTTTGACAAGGCCAAGTGCCGGGTCCTGCACTTGGGTCACAACAACCCCAGGCAATGCTACAGGCTTGGGGAAGAGTGGCTGGAAAGCTGCCCAGTGGAAAAGGACCTGGGGGTGCTGGTCGACAGCCGGCTGAAAATGAGCCAGCAGTGTGCTCAGGTGGCCAATAAGGTCATCAGCATCCTGGCCTGTATCAGAAATAATGTGGCCAGCAGGAGTAGGGAGTCTATCGTGCCCCTGTACTSGGCACTKGTGAGGCCGCACCTCGAATACTGTGTTCAGTTTTGGGCCCCTCACTACAAGAAGAACATTGAGGTGCTGGAGTGTGTCCAGAGAAGGGCAACGAGGYTGGTGAAGGGTCTGGAGAACAGGTCYTATGAGGAGCGGCTGAAGGAGCTGGCGTTGTTTAGCCTGGAGAAAAGGAGGCTGAGGGGAGACSTTATTGCTCTCTACAACTACCTGAAAGGAGGCTGTAGCGAGGTGGGAGTCGGTCTCTTCTCCCAAGTAACTAGCAATAGGACAAGAGGAGATGGTCTCAAGTTGTGCCAGGGGAAGTTTAGATTGGATATTAGGAAAAATTTCTCTACTGAAAGAGTRGTCAGGCATTGGAACTGGCTGCCCAGGGAAGTGGTGAAGACACTGGAGGCATTCAAAAAATGTGTAGATGTGGCACTTCAGGACACGGTTTAGTGGGCATGGTGGTGTTGGGTAGACGGTTGGACTTGATGATCTTAGAGCTCTTTTCCAACCTTAATGATTCTATGATTCTATGGTAACTATTCAATACAATTATACACTAAACTGCGAGTTGCATATTCCAGGATGGCAATGCTTTGAAGCTATCAAAATATGACAGTAGAATATAGTAATTTTGTGACTTTGCAGTGATACTTTTTGTGGAATCATATGGAGAAAATAATTCAACTGCTTTTTTAGGTTGATTTGGAGCCGACGAATTTTCAGATTTCAAAGGTCCTCTGCAAAATAAGCTTATGCTTTCCAACCACAGCTAAATGAGTTTTGAGTGCTCTGATTTTATTGGCTGKTTTTTGTCTGATGATTTATTCCCAGATGATTTAGAGGGGCCCAGGTGTATGATTGTGTTTTGTTCTAAAAGACATCTGAAAGTATTTCTGAAAGAAGCGACTTGCAGTTGAACCAGGGAAAGGAAGAAAATGAAAGTTTGSCATTAGTAATAGATTGCTGCTTTACGCATTGTTGATTAATCTTTATTTCTTTTGGGTTTTTTATCCCATAGAAAGTTGGTGTAATTGTTTTGGTTTGTTTTTTAAAAAGGTTTAGCTGGCAGATTAGGTTTAAAAAGGTGACACATCTGCCATAATACTAACAAGGTGGATGTCTTAGATTGTTAATGACAGATTGATTTATTTTCTGTGCACTAAAAATGTTATAAAGGAGACAGAAACAGTGCGAAGGTATGCTTTTGCTCTCAAGCTCATTGTGGTGTTCAGAATTTGGGTCGATGTGATTTGAATGTTAATTGCCTCTTAGTAACATGAAAACAAGCAGAATAAACCAGAAAAGAGTGCTAAGACAATGGGTTGACTCCATAATTTGTTTATGTACCTTTTGGTTGTAAATTAGTGTTTATCACAGACTGCTATAGAGTAACTAACATTTTAATAAACACAGTTTCTGCTTCTTTGTTTAAATCGTCTTCCAACCTTGTTCTGTTGCTTTCATAGGACTCTGAATTCATGAAAAGTATTTTCCTACTGGGTCTGTTCTTGCTTTAGGATCTAGTTTAAGAACATCTTGAAGGTTTATTTTTGGTGGTATTACTTGCAGGACAAGGACACTTAATCATGTAAAACTGTGGAAAATTAATTTATACGTAACTGCCAAATATTGTATTAAATGTCTTGTGTATTACTTTGCAAGGCTTCTAGATATTTAATGAAATGATTAATTCCAAGCCACATTGAATTATCAAGGTTAGGATGCTGCGTTACCTGTACAATCAGGTTGGACAGGGCTTTGAGCAACCTGATGTAGTTGAAGATGTCCCTGACCACGGCAGGGTGATTGGACTAGATGACCTTTAAAGGTCTCGTCCAATCCAAACTATTCTATGATTCTATAAATTGAGCCTTTAAGGGAAAAGAAAAAAAAAAAAAAAGAAGCACTGAGATCAGTAGGTGGTTTCTCAAATATATTTTTTTCCTGTTTTAATGAATATGAATTAAAAAATGTCAGAGCTTTGTGTAAACTTAATTTATAATGTTTTTGGAGATGGGAATAACGATGGAAATATGGAAAGCTAAATCTTAGAATGTTTACCCTTTCCATTTACATCTTGTTTATTTTTCTTTTTTTTACAGCAATTAGGTTTTATTTGGAAATGGGTGATATTCCTGCATCCTCCAAAGTCCTTGTATTAAGGTTTTCAAGTACACTGAATATTTTTKGGGGAGACAAAGATTTTTCCAGTACAGGGAAGTAAAATTCTCAGTTCTTGCATAATCAACTAGGGTGTGACTTCCAGTGTGGCAGGTTTTCGGGATGACGAGTTTGAATTTAAGAGCACTTGCATCAGATTTTAACTTTTTTTTTTGTACTTTGTTGCTGGTTTCTGTAACACTTGCGGGTTCCGTGGAGTGCAGCAGTGCTCTTTTTACATTCACCTCTGCAAGACTTTTTGGTAATTTTTCATCTTTATACTCTATGGGTCCTCTGTTTCTTACAGAATACAGTTTTATATTTGGGGTAAGGTAAATGAAGTAATAAGACAAATCAGTCTTTCACATGCTCTTCATAGCTCTCCATCCTCCCCTCTSACTCTCTCCCCCCACCTTCCACCCCACCCTCTGCAGATCATTTGAGATGTTAGGTTTCTAGACTAAGCTCTTCTTGCTGCCTCTGTACTTATGTGAATGGTCTTGGTACCCTGGTTATCCAGATCAGCAATGACTTGGTGTGCTATGGATTTCTTGGCTGCATATCTGGCTTTCCTCTGCATGTTTTGCAAACAGAAACCAGCGTGTGGGGCAGGGGGTTGGTGAACATGGGAGTTGGCTCCAGCATGAATCAGGAGCATGCCTGGAGACAGGGGTTGAGTTGGAGGCTGATGGTAGAATTGTGGCTGACTTTGGATACAGACCCGTGGTCCCTTAATGAGCCACCCACCATGAAATAGTGTAGGGTTTCATAGGATAAATAAGCAAAGGGTGCTGCAGCACAGTATAACAAGCGACACACCTAGTATTGCCACTGGCAGGGGAAAAAAAAACAAACAACAACCAAACAAAAAAMCAAACAAAACCCCTACTCTTGCTCTTTCAGCTTTGGCAGTGCCCATTTGGCATGTGATAGTGTGCTCATTCCTAAACTGTTGTCTGTGAAGAGTCAGATGAGTTGGCAGTGTACAGATTAGTATAAATGACTATGAAATTAAGGCCGGGGGAGAGAAGCTGGAAACTTTGGGGTTGGCAATAGTTCCTGAATGSCAATGAAGAACTTAGAGGTCTCTAGGTAAAGTGGATGGGACAGTAAAACTATTTATTTTTGTATTAACTTTTGCTTTTGCTTTTGATGTGTATAGTTAYATCTTTTTTGCCTAGAAAAAGAGAGTGGCAGCATTATTACAGCTCCCTAGTTGGAGATCCCTTCCTTGGAGCTTCCTCCCTCCCCCCTTTCTGGGGTATATCTTAGGACAGGTTTTTAGAGTTCATTTTCTTCAAAGCAACTAAGAATATGCATTCTTTATGGATAGTCATKATTAGCTCTGCTCATTCCTGGAAAGGAACAAATTGTTGATTTACAGACTAAACTCGGTCCTGTAACACAACTATCTTCTAAACCATAAATGATTTGTGCTTTGTGAAATCCTTTCAATGCTGCTAATGGAGATGTTGGAATATCATTTGTCTGAGGGACCCGTACACCAGTCTGATATTCACATCTGTTGCACTTCTAGACATTTAATGTAGATAGCAAGTGCTTTTTGAGGCTTTGCAGAACTAAAGTTTAAAATGAAGGCTAATATCCATGCTGTATGAAGGATATTGTTCATATCAACAGTTATCATTAGGAAGAATAAATGGATTAATAATTTTACTGGTTTATTCATTGAATAATCTAAGTTTTGGATTAAGTAGTTAAAGATTAGGGTCAAGTTTGTAAACACTTCTGTCTGAAAAGGCGTGAATAAAAAGGTAAGAGTTTCAAGCAAACCATTTCTGTTCTACTTTTTGGGTTGCAAAATTATTTGGATGACTTTCACAAAACTAATAAAAAAAACCTGACCTTCTTCATAATTTCATATTGTCAGATCCTAATTAAAATATTTCTGCTTGGGCAATCCAAACACCCAAAGCCAGTGTTTGGATTGCCCAGGACTCTCTAGCATTTTGCCTTGGAACATCTTTCCCTTTGGCATAACAAGGTGGAGACCCAGCAACAAACTGTGTTTGGAGCTTTTAGATGATAGAAATGATGATGAAAGGGTTTCTGATTAAAGAACTATATTGCAAAAATGTTTCTTTCAGCAGTTTTCCAACTTAGTGAATAATTCTTGGGCCTCTTCTGAGGTGATCTATTTTTTATTCTAGGAAGTTTTGAATAATAGTAAATATTTACACTTAGGATAAGAGATGGACTTTGTATTACAGAGAAAATTACCTGCACATAGAGATTTAGCCATGGTGACTGTGCACTTTAACTGAGCCCTGTACACTGACAGTTGTGCCTGTGCACAGCCTCCCCAAAGCTGAAAGCTTATCCTGCAGATTTAGCAGGACTTCAGCAGATGCATGAAAACACTTCAAAGTATGTATTTACTTGTGTAATAGAGCAAGGCATGGAAAGCTCGAACCTGTCTACCACAAAACTAGGTATCTGTCCRTTTATTACTGTGGTCCATCTCTCACAGTGCTGTGTTAACACAACTATTTTGTCTTTAGACCAAAACTAGTGTATATTTTGGACTTGGATGAGTTCCTTTAGTTTTTTGGACAGTTCTTGCTCTATTGTCAGTGATAGGCATGCCCTGACTTTGTAATAAGACAATCAAACACTTGTAACCCTCTTGCCAGTGTAGTGTTTTCAGTGTTCAGAAACAGTGATGGTGTTTTCCTTCTTTGTCAAAAATTGTAGTCTCTCTGTCATCAGTGGTTGTTGTCGCCAGCCGTTGACAACCACCAGCTGTTCCTTTTCTATCACCAGCTGTTGCCTACAGGGATGTGCATCCTTCTTCAGAAATGTTCTTTCAATAAACTCTGAAATTACATGTCTTTTAATAATGCAGCTTAATCTTCCACTTATTTGGTTGTTTAAAATATGTTCTTTGTAAAGAGGTACAGAATGAGAATAGAGGCACAAGAAACTGTATGTGTAAAATAAACCAGTGTGAATAACTGTAACTCACCCTTATGCTAGATTGTCCAAACAATGTGCAGAGATGGCTGTTTCAATATATATGTGTGTATGTATATAYGTCTATATATAAATTTAGACCAAATTTTCCTTCTCCCGCGGAAAAAATGCTCCTCTGCATAGCGAAGCTGTTAAGGAARGGAGAAAATTAAACTGTAATACTGAAAGCAAGTACCACACTACTTGAAATAGMCAAGTAAAGACTTTTCAATTTGCAATTACATTAAGATTTTTTAATCCTTTTTTGTGCTGATGGATACTGAAAGTTGGTACTTAATGGAGGATTTTTGTTCAAGAAAAAGTTATTTTATTGGAAGTCAAATTCTTTGAGAAAGTTATTGTATATGTTGGGKTTTTTATTTTATTTTAACAGATAGTTTTAGAGCAGTTTTTAGAAAATCTGAAACCTACTAAAAAGCTGCTGCTGGTATTCTGCAGTTTTGCAGTCTGTGCTTTCTGGAGTTACATTGATGTTACTCTCTAGAATGAAGCAACCCAGGGCTTTTGGAGAACTCAAAGGCTTTAAAACACTTTCCCGGTACATAAAAATGTGGCATTTCTGAACTGAGGTACCAAGGAATTTTGTTGACCCTTCGATATTAGCTGAGAACAACACCAGTGGAAGGAATTGGCTCCATAAAAGACTAGGCATTTATCAAACTAGTTCAGAAGAATCTCKTAATCTAATCACTTGGTATGGTGAATAGAAGATGTGCTACAAAAATGAGGTAGCAAATTAGTGTGGAAATGGTGTGAAATGTGTGCAATTGATTATATGACTGCTGAATGAAAAAAATAAATGGAAGGGGAAAAAATAGAGACTTTAAGTGAGGGAAAAAAAATATTGAGAGTTTAGTGGAGAATTACCATGCTAGAACAGCTTATTTTATCTGATCTCTAAATCTATTCTCATGAGAAGTTTGGGAGTTCCTTCTACACAGATGTCTCTGAATGGGGACAGGTAATCTCTTTGCTTCCTAACAAAATGTCTTAATATAGTTGGATATGACCGTACCATGTTATAGGTATGATGTTCATTGACTGCTTTGCAGTCAGGCTGTTCCTTCTGACCTTTCACCTATGGAAAATCCTAGTAGCTTGTCTCTTGTCTCAGATTTACTTAGGGTAATCAGAAGTTAGGTGGCCAGGAACGGTATGCTTAGGTATGCTGAAATGTTAATATTAATGATAGGTCAACAGTTTCTTTCCTGTCAAAGTTTCACCTTTGGTCCACATTTGCAATAAAATAACTATTTTTTTTTTTCCTTCAAGCTCACTTTATGATCTGGAGCTGGYATAGTTTTATACCAGATGAATACTTTATTGATGTTATCTTTAACTTTGAGCAAGCTACATGGTTTCATTTGACAGACTGAGAACTCTGCATCTGTTTTTTGTTTTTGTTTTATTTTTCTTTCTACTGGGGATATGAGAAGAAGAATCCAGACCAAATTATAAAAAATGGGTAAGTAATAGGAGACTGCATACGTACTTCTCTTCCCAGCCTGCAAGGCTTCCTCACAGAATTACCTTGTGTATCTGAAAGGCATGTAGGGTAGTACCAAAGAAGCAGGGTTCTGTGAATTGAATAAGTGTTTGATGTTATTTCCAAGATGGTCATAACTTTAGTTTTCACTGTTCCTGACACC
Source organism: Oceanodroma leucorhoa (assembly GCA_030449065.1). NCBI lineage: Eukaryota > Metazoa > Chordata > Aves > Procellariiformes > Oceanodroma > Oceanodroma leucorhoa. The sequence goes on from JASVER010000001.1 coordinate 30,728,155, forward strand.
ACTTTCTTCTCTCTTTCCCTGATACAGGGCACTTGTGTGAACATGTTCAGAGTCTAACAAGGGCAGTAGCATGTGGTCTGTGCTGTTGCTGTAACAGGTATTGATAAGGRTAGAACTGTGGCAATGTACCAGCTCGTCCCATCTTCCTATCTGTGGTGGAAGATATTTAGGTTATGTTGAGATAAGAATTTTCCCTCCCCAATTCATCTGCTCAACATGCAAATCTCAACTGTATAGCTCTATGAAGAAGAGCCCTGTGAATTGAAATCTCTTTGTGAGGGGGAAAGGTTGAGAGAACATGGTGTTATCTGGCTAACTCCAAGGGGTTTTACGTGAATGTGTGGAAAAAACTTTGAAAGCAAAACACTCTGTCAATAATGACTGAATTTAGCTAGCACTGTTTTACCAATTCTCCATTTTTATTTCAATGGCTGGTTATAACAATTTTTTCTATTAAAGTTAAGGAACAACAGCAGTAAAACACCATATGCAACACTCTTTAAAATTAAAAACAAACCTCTGTAATAATATGTCCATATTCATTTGTTTATATCAGCAGAAAGACTTAGCATAGAATGAGATTTTTTGGTATGCTGCTGTTGATTTAATTTTTTTAATGCTGTTGTCTAGTTGTCTATTCTTCCAAGTTTGAACCGCCTGTCCAACTGCAAAAATCTTGCAGAAATCCCAAACAAACAGCAAAAAAAAAAAAAAAAACAGTTGGCTTGCATATTCTGGAGTTATCAGATGAACTTGCTTTAAACTTCATTTGTAAGTGGTTCATTCTTAACATTCASTTTGTTTTTTCAGCAGAAACTATCAGTCTATTAACTAGGGAAGATAACTGGAGTCCATATTGCATTGTAACCAATCATTTCTTGGGGAGCATGGACTCTGGTCTCCCTATGGGTTTGACAGTCAAGCACCTCTTTCATAACCCTGCCTCTTTGTCAACATTTAATCTCAGATCTCCAGAAGATCATGCCAACTGAGTAGTAGAGTGGCCTAGAGAGAAAAAAAGCTGTTGCACTCGAGTCTGCCTGAGAAAGTGAGGCAGGTAAGTTCAGTTTCTGGCTCTGCTGAAGATTTTCTGTGTGAAATTGGGAATAGGTGTTCTGTCTGTCTTCTCTTTCCATCCAAAAAAAAAAAAAGTTCTGTGCCTATTAGGTACTCTATAAATTAATATTTATGAAGTGCCTAAAGGGCTATGCTGAGAAAGGGAGGTATGAGAAGAAGTAGTTCTAACAAACGATTGCACCAACTGCATGTAGGCTTTGTGGTTGTTTTTTGTTTCTCTTGGAATGGAACTCAATTTTTAAACCAAAAACATACTCTTGAGAACTTGTGCATTATCACGTAGCTTCAAAGCTTCCTATACTTTGGAACTGCAGCAGTTCTGACCCCGACCTGAAGTGCTTGTAAATGCTTTTATTTCAGAGGAATTGAATATTTAAGCCAGGCAAATTTGTCTTCGGAAATCTGTCACTTCTCTGCCTACCTTTTCTGAAGGGCTTTAGCTGATGTTTTCAAAGTATGCTTGYTGGGTCAGGGACACTACAAAGCCCAGTGACAATCTCTCTTAAAACTTACCAGGCAGAGAAGATGGGATACTTCTTTACTCTCCTTCCACAAGCTGAAAATTTCAACGTTTCAGTCRGTATTTCAAAGAATTTACTGTACTTTATACAATGACTGATTTTGTACATGAATTTTGTGTAAAATATATCAGAAGCTAGGCTCTTTGCAGTGATGCGTGACAGGAAAAGAAATACAATGGGCACAAGTTGATACAAGAGATTCAGATTGTCTATAAAGACATTTTCTCCTTCAGCATAGTGAAGAAGTGGGAGAGGCTGTGCAGTCTCCATCCTTTAAGGTTAACAAGACCAGACTGGATAAAGCCCTGAGCAATCTGGTCTGACCTCAGAGCTGACCCTGCTTTGGGTGGGAGGTTGGACTAGAAACCTCCTGAGGCCCTCCAGCCTAAATCTGTGATCCATTAAATTCTATAGCATTAAGTTCTTTATTGTTTAGTCTTTTTTTGTTTTGGAATAGGTGGAACATGAAGAATTTGAGGGGGGAAGCTGATTTGTTTTATTCTGTTTTTGTTTTTTTACTACCTTGCTAGAAGGAAGGGGTGTTTCAATGTGGCACAGTTAACATTACGCTGACCTCTTTSGCCTATATCCTGTGATGCTTCTAAAGGTAATATCACAGCCCCCTTGAGGCTTACTTTTGTATTGCTTTATGATTAGATTTTCACAAGCATCGTTCCTTGTTTTGATGAAAGTCTGTAGCGAGACTTCTGGGCGTTGCTTTATCAGAGGAAGATAGGCAGGGGGCAYAGGGGGCCGGAAACTTTTCATAGGGATGCTGCTAAATCCTGAGAGAATGAACAAGTCAAAAACATGTATATGGAATAGTTTCTATGTTTCTATATACATCCATCTTCCCCCTTCTTCCAGTTCCCTTCCCCAGTGCAGAGAGAGCTTAGAGCTCACAAAGGACTTAATAGCAGCTGGTAGTGCAGGCTTGGGACTGGAAATAGAGCAGTACAATGAGCTTTAGACTATCTCCCCATGTTATAGCAGGCCAGATGCCCCTGTCTGGCTGATTGCAACTCCCATACTACTCTGCAAAACATAACATCAGGCTCTTCAGGAAAGGGCATAGCTGACTTGTTGTCTTATATTTGCTGAGTGACATTAAAACAATTATCATGTGATAGAAGATGTGGTCAGGGATGCACATCAGTCATGCACACGGTAATAAGTGAGCACTTGTTTTCATGTGAAAGGATAGCACAGACCCAAGTTCTCCTTTTTGTAGTGCCTGGAAGCTTACGTTAAGCATGTATAGCTGAGGATAGATTTGACCTCCGTCCACATGACTGTGAAGCAAGTTTAAAATAGAGAACGATTCTAGGGGGATGGAGATCGTGTCCAAAACGTGATGTGGTCACAGCTATGTTATTTTTTTTCCCCTTTCTCCCTTCCTAAGGCTAACTTTGTATAGTTGTTGTACAGTTGGTATGTTTTTTTATCAAAATTGTCAGACCAAGATAAAGCCTAGGCTCCTCTAAAGTCCGTCTTCCTGACCGGTGAGGAAACACTTCACCTATTGGCTGAAGTAAGGTATAAATACAGCTCTTACAATTCTTAACAGGGTTGCTTGTTTCCAAATCACAGATAGTTCTGAATCTAAGAATGAAGCARGGCTCAGTTCAAGCTGCTGCCTGCCTACATGTTTTTTAAAGATGGTGTAAATCACTTAGCTCCCTATGCACTGCAGCTATGGCTACACAGAGGGTCTCACACTGATCTGATTATGATGCTAGTTGTATGTGACTTTGGCACTACTGACAGAGTTGCTGTGGATTTTGGAGTAGTTCAGAAAACTCTGCTTCTTACAGCTTCRTGTTATTGCTGTACTAGCTTTTGTTGAACTGTGTGTTACAGGTAGCTCAGGCAAGCAAACTTTCCATCATTAGTCCTTAAACAAGGATTTGYACTCTACTCTTTGAGGAGAGGAGAAATGAATTTAACTGTCTGCTTCTTGGCTATCTTTCTTTCAGCGATGGTATTTTTGTATGAGTAATTGACTATTTTATTCTCAAGTAACAATGTCGAGTTTTCTAACAAAAATGGTAGAGACTGAGAATTGAAGTGTGCAAATAGCTCTTGTTCTACAGGTTTCAACCATCTGGTTGCTTTAAAGAAAACACGAAAAGAAAGTGCCTTAGGGAGTGAGAAATTAAAATAAAAATATTTTAGAAATAAAATATTAACACTTTAAAATTCAACTCTTATCTTTTCCTCAGTGTTAAGACATCTGGATTTGGAAGGCTTTTATTTTCTGCCTGCATCTGAACTAAGCATCATCTGTTTGTGTAGTATGCAGTAAACAGCAAAGTGTGGCACAGTTTAAAATTCACAGCAATGATTTTATTCTCTGTGCAGTCAGCAGGTTTTATTCATTTTCTGCCTCTTTCACAACTTGCTGCAGTGATTATGCAAAGTCATAACACGAAACAAGGAAAAACATCCTTTTTTTATTTCTATACATTGGGTACTAATTTAATCTCACTGCAACATTAAAATCTATACTGACAACAAAGGAATTCATTCTTAGTTTAACAAAATGCTTAACAAAATGTTTAACAAAATGCTTAACAAAATGAAGGAAAAAAAATGACCAGGACACAAAGAATAGTACATTATTTCAAGATGTTACATAGAGTAAAGCAGTTTTCTTCAGTGGCGATGTGTGCATGTCTGAAAGTAAGCTAGAATGGCAGATAAAGAAATAGTTATTCCCTGGGTATACATATTTTCTCCATCTGGTGCATTATTTTCCAAACGTACTTTCTTTGGCTTTCAAATATTAGTTAACAGCTGGTCTAAAGGTTTTCATATTTGCTCTGCACACGTTCATAATTCATATGATTTTTAACATTCTCTGTAACATTTAGATTGTGATTTTATTTCAGTTTGCTTATCCTGATTTTCTGAAATGAACAAACTTAATGTTTTAAATAACTTAATTCTTTTCAAGATAAATGTGTGATAGAATGGGACTTCAGTCAGGAACTAGTCAAAAATCCCCCTAATCTCTACAGACTGAGGTTGGAATAAAAGTAGAACCAACAGATGAGTCTTAGGAAGAGTTCTGCGATATGGCACTGGTACATTGAACAATGAACTGATAAACTATGCAAGGTAGAACATAATCATAGGATCCAAGAATAAATTTGGTTTGAAGGGACGTTTGGTGGTCCAGCCTCCTCCACATCTAAGCAGGACCAACTGTGAACTTGGGTCCAACTTAAATAGTGGCACTGCCCAGTCAGGTTTTCGGGTATCACCAAGAATTCAACAATAACTCTGGACACCTGACCACACCTTCAGTGGAGCTGTTTTTTTTTTCTCCTTGTACATAATTGGCATTTCCCTTGCTACAATTTATGATGGTTGTCTTTTTTTTTTTTCCTTTGCTGTGCATTTTTAGAAGAGCTAAGCTCTGTCTTCTCTGTAATTCTTTTCTGCACACCCAACCCCACACTCATTAGGTAGTGGAAGTCTGCAGCTGGTTTTCCTCTTTAGCTTCTCTGTCTGAAGCTAAACAAACCACGTTACCTTAGCCTGTCCTTGTGTCRGGTACTCTAGCCCCGAGTCAGCTTGATATGTCTTCTGAACTCTCTGCTTTTRGATGGCATGTCTCTTGAAAGGGGGGAAAGGGGCATTCAGTCCTAAAAGGCTAAATAAATGCAAAGTTGTCCTGGTTTTGGCTGGGGTGGAATTAATTTTCTTTCTAGTAGTTGGTATAGTGCTATGTTTTGGATTTAGTGTAAGAAGAATGTTGATGACACGCTGATGTTTTTAGTTGTTGCTAGGTAGTCTACTTTCTCAAGGACTTTTCAGYTCACATGCTCTGTGAGGTGCACAAGAAGCTGGGAGGGAGCATAGCCRGGACAGCTAGGCCAGCTGGCCAATGKGGTATTCCATACCATATGATGTCATGCTCAGCATATAAGRCTGGGGGAAGAAGAAGGAAGTGGGGGACGTTCGGGGTGATGGCGTTTGTCTTCCCAAGTAACCGTTACGCGTGATGGAGCCCTGCTTTCCTGGAGATGGCTCAACACCTGCCTGCCCATGGGAAGTAGKGAAKGAATTCCTTGTTTTGCTTTGCTTGCGTGYGCGGCTTTTGCTTTCCCTATTAAACTGTCTTTATCTCAACCCACGAGTTTTCTCACTTTTACCCTTCCGATTCTCTCCCCCATCCCACCCGGGGGAGAGTGAGCGAGCGGCTGYGTGGTGCTTAGTTGCYGGCTGGGCTTAAACCACGACAAAAGTACCACTTCCCGTGACCTGATGGCTATAGTTTGGCAAATGAAGCCCAGTGTGCAGCTACCTTTCATCACTGGCGTGTAGTTATAAAGTGTTTGCATGATGCAAGATTTTCTTTCTCTACAGTCAGATTTATTCTTTCATGTTCCCACATCATAGATGAGTGCTTATACCTGGGAAGAGGGTAGTTTATTATATGTTGTAACTTCTTACAGCCAGAGGTTAGACACTCTCCTGTTCTGGAGTTTGCACTGTAATTTTATTTCATAAAAGGACTTCCATGCTGAACTCTTCTCTGCTACTAGCGTTGAAGAAAAAAGGAAGTGATAAGAATCAGGATTAGAAGTATAAGAGCAAGCAGAAAAACATACCAGTTTGGTTCAGAACTAGAGATCAGGAGTGAAGACAGGAAAATCTCTCTCATATTGGAATAATCGTATTGCTGAATGGCAAAATCTACTTAAGACCCCTTCCAATATGTTGCAGTCTGTAATTGCCAGACCTGTAGACTCATTCACTGACAGAAATCCGGCATGTAATCTGTCTCCATCTGGTAAATTTAATATCTTTTTTTTTTAAGAATATGAGACAGTGCAGTTGATAAGGAAATACATGCAGCTTCGTAGTGTACTTGAGGATCTAAACAAAGAGTTCAGAAGCTTGCAATCTCAAAACACTTTCACACACTTTTTAGGCAAGTACTGCAAGAAGCTAAAAACTGTAGGCAACTGCAAGTTTCAAGCATACTGAGCAGAAAAATGAACATCATGAATTCCCTCTGGATGTAAGTTCTGAACATTTTAATCTCAATTCTGCTTCTTCTTGTGCCATTATTTTTGTCTAGTAAAAGCATTTCGCTCCAGTTACTTTCTTAAATGAGAGGATCTCACTAGGTATTTTTTCAAAATATCCCTTTGGCTACTTCAAGAGAGTAATCTCTTGCCTTTTTTTATCAATATCTTTATCATTACAGAGAACTGATGTCAGATGTTTTCATTTTTGTTTTATTTGAACTAGCTTAACTCGGTAGCCACTAACATAATTTTTACTGTTTTTTTAAATTTTTAAAATATATTGAAGGCATGATAATTTCACAGAACTCAAAATGCAACATTTCTGCTTTTGCTTTTTTTATAATTTTATCTCCCATATCATAATTCTTCCACTATCCACCATCTTGTTTCTGGCATATTTTTTACCTTTACTAATACAGCTTGTAACTTATGTCAGCAAATTTAACAATCTAAAACTTCTTTAACTGCATCTGACATTCTAAATTTSAAAGCAAGTGATGAAATTTGGGTGGATTACACAGGCCCAAATAATGTACTGGGGTAGATGCTGGACACTAATGTCTTATCTTTGTGTCTTAGGTAGAATTCAGAAAGACTGTCACTTCAAGGTGTGATGTAACTGGTGTGTCCCAGTGGACATAGTGACAGCTATTTATTATTGCCCTTTCTATTTCTGCTAATGAAATTGACCTGCTATTAGAGTCAGGCTGAATAGGGTAGAAACTTAGTTATATCAACAGCAAAGTTCAATCTGACAAAGTTAATAGAATTTCTTTCTGCAGATTTTTCAGAACACAGCATCCCGGATTCTTTCTGCACGGTGGTTTGGGAAAAAGCATTAGAGCAAAATACTATGTAGTTTCATTAGAGTTTCTAGAAAAACTGCTTTCTCCCAACAATATTTGGAGAACCAAGATAGACTTGCTTTAACCCATCGTAACATAAAAGGATGCTTGTGGTGCTGTACAAAGAACATTCTTGTGCTCTTATAGAGCAAATTGTGGCTCTAGTCTGTATCAAATTTGAATTTTGTGTTTTTTAAGTGAAGTACTGTTCAAGGTGATTAAGGATGTATAATCTTGCTCAGTATGATGTATAAACTCATTCTGCTTTCACTTCATGCCTCCTCTTTATGCTTACACACCAGTAGCAGAACATTAACTTCCATTTTAACTCTACAATGTTAACACGTAGCTCTGTGTAAGGAAGATGGTAAAAAAAATCAAATCATATGCCTCAGGGATTCAGACACTGGCCTGCATGGGGGTCAGAAAGACTCCCCAACCTCAAACAAGGACATATGCCAGATAAATGTTGAAGGTGCCTTATCTTCTTTTCTGAAACACCAGTCCCTGCTGTAGCTGGAAATAGGATACCAGATCAATTGGCAGCAATCAGATACATTCAGAAGGTGTCAAACTAAAATTTAATCACTGCCTGATCACGTCAGAGAAAAACAATTGTCGTCTTCCCCTCTTTTTCCCCTGCAATGACAGGTTGATTTACTAATCATCTAATCAAGTGCAGGACATGGTGTTTGAAATGCCAATAAGACGTATGTATTTCTGAAGACGTGGTGAGAGTTAAGAATATAATGCGGGAATGTCAAAACTGACTTCCACATCAAGTAAAAAATAGATAATCTTTGGAGGGTTACGAATCTGAATGGAATTTCTGAGACCTTTTAAGACACGGAATATAAAAATAAATAAATGAAAATGTCCTGGTTTCGGCTGGGATAGAGTTAATTTTCTTCCTARCAGCTCGTATATTGCTGTGTTTTGGATTTAGTATGAGAATAATGTTGATAACACACTAATGTTTTTAGTTGTTGCTAAGTAGTGTTTACACTAATCAAGGACTTTTCAGCTTCCCATGCTCTGTCAGGCGCACAAGAGGCTGGGAGGGAGCATAGCCGGGACAGCTAGCCCAGCTGGCCARCGGGGTATTCCATACCATGTGACGTCATGCCCAGTATATGAATGGGTGGGCAGGGGTCCATGAAGCGTTGATCATTTTGGCCATTTTCTTGGTGAGTGGTGAGCAATTGCATTGTGCATCACTCATTTTGTATATTGTATCATTGTTATATTATTATCATTGTTATTATTTCTTTCTTTTCTGTTCTATTAAACTGTCTTTATCTCAATCCGTGAATTTTTTTTTTCCCGATTCTCTCCCCATCCCACTGCGGGGTGGGGAGTGAGTGAGCGGCTGTGTGGCGTCTGGCTGCCTGCTGGGTTARACCACTACAGAGTTCAAAGTTTTCTGAAAGTATTTGGCAATCCTTAAATCTGGATTATGGAACCACCTTGTTCAGAACTCCACACACTGTTCCTAATGTATCCAAGCATCAGCATGTTTCTTCACTTTAGTTTCACAGGCTGATTTGACAATTCAGTCATATTAAGGATTTGTGATGAAAAATTTCTCATTGACCTCAGTGATATTTGGTATACAGCAGTATCTTGTGTTTTGAAAAATACCCAGAAAGCTTTATTTTCTAGAATATTGGAGGTTTATATGTAGTTTCAAAGGGGATGCACACAGATGTTTAATAACTGCAACTTTTATAAGTTCTATAACTTTTCTTAAAATTATAAGAAACCTTTAACTGCATGAGCACATACTAGTTTTGGAATAGTCTCCTCTTTATTCAGTATGCAGGCTGGGCAGTTTTAAATTAGTGAATGTGGAGTATCCTTATTGCTCAAGGAATGGCCACAGATTTTTACACAACTCAGTTCTGATACAAAAACAGTTATTAATTCCCTTTCATGCATAATTTTCCCCCCCTTTATCTTGTTAATCTGAGACTGAAGGTTTATTTTAGTTTTCACAACACTCCTGTGAAGTGACATCATTCTTGATTCTCTGTTCTTCCTTTTTAAAACAAGGATAACAAATATCCTTTAAATTTAGGCATCAGGTTAGAAACAAAATACTTTTTTTTTTTTTCTCTGAGTACTTAGAATTATATAGAACTTAATATTTTTGAAGCACAGCTGCAATTAAAAAAAATCAATTTTGAACTTTGAAAATTTTGGACACTGAACTTCTCAAGGGACACAGATAATTAAGAATGCTAGTAGTGTCTAAACAGTAGTGATTGTAAGAGTTTGAATGTAAGCACAATTTGCAATAAAGTAAATAAAGGTGTGATGTCATAGGAAGCCAGCTACTTTGAAAATATTGTCTTCTTATAATAAGTCTTGCACATAATGCAATTTCAGGAATTCTTTTGTGACATAGTAATAGCACTGTTACGGGTATGTTGTTCCCAGAGTCARTAGCTGTGTTGGTCAAATTTCTAAAATCCAAACATAAAAGAATATTTAATGTAAATTACCATACCTGCTTATTTTTTGTATATTTAGTATTCCATTTCTGTTTTAAATAGTAATACTTTAAATATAAAATTATCATTATTTGAACTACGTATCTTAGTAAACTTATGCTAAATTAGTGGGGAGTGCTTGGGGTTTTTTATTTGCTTTTTTTATGGATGAAAACATTACTATGAATGAGAGAAAGAAGGGACTCTCCAAAGCTATGGAAATATAACTGTCTGGCTTAGTATACATTTTGCAAACATCAGTATTTCTAACTTTTTACTTGAAATTATGGGTGCCTTGGGCTGTGCAGGTTTTTTGTTGKTTTTTTWATTTTTTTTTTCCCAAGTAGYCCCACAAATTTCATTAGTAACATTCTGATGGTGTGAACACATGCTAACTAGCAGGAAACTGTGGTGTGGATTATTGGTCCCTTGGGAATGTGACGGCTCATTCCCTTACTTAATAAAATTAGAGAGTTCTGACAGCCAGAGATGGACTGCACCGGAATGTGCCAAGAAAGATGAGAAATACACCCTCTGCTGAAGGTTCTGGGGAGGTGGAAGAATTAGAAGAATTAAAGACAATCTTTGTATTTTTAGTATGTCTTTGCATTCTATTAGTGAGTAATAATAGAAATTATAATGGCTACTTACTGCCTGGACGGCTGCCTCATTTACATCAGTATCTCTTTGCTGGCTGCAGTGTCCCATTTACATGAATGTGTAAATGGAAACTCTTAAAAATAACAGTATAACTCGCAGGCCTGATATGTATAAGTTATTAATATTTCCGTCCTCTTATCTTAGATTGGTATAGAATGTCATTGAAAATTGTTTTTGCTGTTACAGATGTTTGAAATGAAGCCATAAAAAAAAAATAATCAGTATTGTGATCAGCTGCAGAGGGTAATGCAACTGTAATGTCATCCCTTCTTGAAAATAACTTCCYATTTGCCATCTAGCTCTTGCTGTGCCAGCTAGCTCCTGTCTACACTACTAAGAATGTGCTAAGAGCCAATTTAACACAGTTTGTATACTTTTCTGCTGGTGTTGACATACGGTTAATAGGTTTATTGAAATTTACTATGAAGATTCGTATACTGAAAGCCATTTTTAAGACTAGAAGAGATTGTTGCTTAGTAGCATCCTTGGAGTGAGGTCATGGTGACTTCCCCTGCCTTTGGCTATTTAAAGGGACAAGAGTGCTGCAAAGGGTACCCAAACTGTTCACGGGATGGATTATCTTGCAGTCCATACGAGACCTAATCCTGTCTTCCCTGCRAATCAACTGGGACCTAGAGAGAGAAGGCTTCACATTACTCCCTACACTTAATTAACCTGGCAGCATAACAAAATCTGCTGGGGAAATGAACTAGATTTAACAGCTATTGGATCAGCACCGAGCTGTCATACTCTGAATGAGATAGCTACCTGTAGTCAACAGCAAGGGATTACAGGAAAAATACAGGCTGTATATAGACTCTGTGGGTGTAATGATATTTCAGCCAGTAGGTTGGACTTTGCTAGTCATGCGCAAGAGTGAAAGAATTGAAGTTCATTATGATGGTTTCTATTTATCAAACTGAAAGGCTAAATAAAAAATTTGTTTTACTCAATCAGGAAGAGCACCAAAAGCATTTTGCCTGCTTTTCTACCTGCCCAGCATGTAGAAGGATATGGAGTTTTTCTCGAAGGAATACTTAATCCTGGACTGTGATCCAAGCTGCTTCTCACTATGATGAAAGCCTAACAAGTTACTTCCTAGTTCCTATACTTCCATTTTTGTCTAGAGCTTATATTTTATCTTGGACCTTTATGTACATAGGTGGCAACTCTCTAGGAAGACTTCCACTGAGAAGGACACTATGCTGTGTTTGTTGGAGCTGGAAACTGTTCCTACCAAATTTGCTTTATAAAACACAATTTTAAAATGGATTGGGTCCCTGGTGATATAAATAAGCATAAAATAATTTTAAATGAATAGAAGTTGTTGGTCATTTGTACTTGATCTGGTACAGTGGGTCAAGTTTTCAGAACAGTGTTTTCTTTTTTTGTGACCTTTCTCTGGCAGTTGATAAAGAGTGTGTGTGTGTGCGTGCACATGAATGTATGTACATGTTTACTGGTAGGTGACTGAGTGCAATGGTGGATTGCTGTCTGTGAATAGTCTCTTTGGCTTGCATGAGATGCTGCTGTCACAGCAGTTGCCCAGATGAGGTGCTAGAAGTTACAGATTTGTAAGTATATAAATCTATGCTTTGCTGTCTTTAGTGTTTATTTTGCAGAATGTCAAAGTTGTGCATACAGTTGGGTAGTTAGATTTGTGAATTCTGAATTGAGGTGGGAAAAGATTGTTCTTGAGGAAAATTACAATTACATGTAAGTGAAACTGGCTTTTTTTACAAGCATCAAATGTTGGGGTGGGAGGAATGAAGGGAGAAGACCTTGTTCGGTATGTATTTGTTTCCTGTAATAGATCTGTTTGTGGCTTTTTAATCTTAAAGTACTCTCAYATCAACTGCATTCTATTTGTATTGCAAAATTTTGTCTTAGGCTTGTATGTAATTTAGCATGTAGTATTCCATATCTTGTGTAAAGCCACTATTATAAATGGATTGAAGAAACAGTAATTTTCAGAGCATTGAGAATTTTCTGGGTGTTATTTCAGATTAATGAAGTAGATACAACTTCAGCATTTTTTCTGGTAGTCATATGAAGACTTCCTGCTTTCCAAGCAAATGCTAAAATGGACCTTACAAACTTATAAAATAAATCCAATGCTATCAATCACCATTTTTATTAAAGGAAAAAGAATCAAACCTTTTCCTAAAACCAACATACTTCCCTATCTTCTAAGTAATATTTGCTAATTATATAAATGTATTAATATACTGTACATAKGAATACTTTTTCATTTTTATAAAATAAGGTTTCTGTCATGGTCTAGCCTTGCATACCATGTTGTTTTATAGTGTATGCTGTTTTTTCAGAAATCCCCCAAATACTGACAAGGTACAGTAGTTCCTGAGGTAGTTATTTTGYTCCTGACATTCACACATGATGTTAGCTGTCACCTTCCTTTTAAAAGTTTGGAATGAAGGGAATAATTTCTGCTGTTTRAACTTCAGGGAACAAGAATTTGATCAATATGATGCTTAAAACTGACATTGATACAGCAAATGGTTAGACTGYTACTTTCATTACAAATAGATTTTGGGTAAGAAGATTCTGGAGAATAAGACTCAACAGATGTGATACTAGCAGGCCTATATAAATTTCATCTGGCATTTCTGTTGTCAGTGTGAAGTCCGCTTAAGTGCACAATTTCATGGTTGGCCAGTTACCATCCTTGGCTGAATTTATTTTCAGTGCTAGTGAAAAAGATTATTGGTTTGCCAGTTGCTGCTCAGAGGTCATAACTCTTGACAGGAAATACATATTCCATCAGAATCTCAATTTTTTAATCCAGTGTCTGTGTTTATTGATGGTGGTTAAATAATRTTACTGGATCAACAGGCAGCTCATTGCACTCCTATGAGATAATTAATTACATGACAGTGAATTGCAAAGTTTCTCTTACTTTGTTTTTCGCTAAGTAAACAGCAAAGAACGAACCTTTTCCATTACATTTCTTTATATATATATAATATATATATATAAGAAAACTCACTAATGATTCTTAAATAGCTCATACAGATGAAAAATTGAGATCYATTTATTTAAAAGCAGTATTTAATTCTTATGTGTCCATTGACCTAATGTGATATTAGTGTCTGCTAATAGCCTTGCTGGCTCCATGAGAAGTTCCTGTGGCTATCATCTGGGATTTTGCTGTCCTTTAATCTAAGCTTTTAGTCTTGTGAATGTAGCACAGGATAGGCCCTGTTGTTAAATGTTTGTTTTAGACAATTTTTGCTTGCYATGGAAAGTAGTTTCTGGAAAATCTGATTCCTTAGCTTTGGGCTGAAGGAAATTTTTTTCCCTTTTATTGTGAGGATATAGTAGTCATGATCTTCAGGAAACTAATTAGTGACAGTACTGATCTAAGATGTTATCTGTCAACTGTCCTGAAGATAGGTCCCCATTCTAGTGTTGTCATCTGTCATACTTTCAGTTTAGGTAAAGAAAAGGAGAGGAAAAAATACAGGGAATGGAGGGAGGAGATAAAAAGAGAAACTTTGTCTAGTATAGAAGATCTTCCTCTCCTTCTCCATGTTCCTTCTGTCCCTCTCCTTCTCTCCCTTCCCAGCAGATAGCTGCTGAATTGTTCTGAGGGGAAAAGAGCGCTTTCAAAAAATAACATGAGGGAAAAGCATCACAGGCCTTGAAGCCCCATAATATGCTTGGCTCAGGCGCTGACAAAATTGTAGATTTTGTGACATGCTARCAATGATACAAAACCTGAGGAAAGATCCACTGTCTCAGGCATTTTAAGTCTTACCCTAAAGAGTTGCAGTTGGATTTGGATCCAGCCTGCTCCAGAGCATCACAGAACTTTGTTTCTATTCTATGGTTAATATGTTCTTTATGCACTCTTATATGAGCTGATTGTAATTCTGTTTTTTATTCTTTACGTTACCCTTGGGGAAGGATAGTTTGCTTTCTTGTCATAGTTACACTCACATTTCAAACCCTTTATGGAAGGATATCAGTGTGACTAACAGCATATGTGTTTCCAATAGCATATATTAGGTTTTGAAACATTGGTAAGGGCTTCGCTAGTCCCAAATGCTTAGAAAAATCTTACGCAAGTTCCATTCAAAAGGAATTGTGATTAAGTATGGTAGCTTACGTTAAGGTAGAGCTCAATTCAGCTTGAAAGAATCCAAAACCATCATGTAGTTTCAGCTGCTAAGCTATTTATATTAAAATTCATAATACTTTTGATGATTAGCCAAAGGATCGTCTGGACACTTATTCAAGTGCAAAGTGTCAAGTTTCAGAACTCTCTGAATCTATACTGTAATCTTGCCAGCCCAGTCCCTTTCTAAATATTTTAGTTCTCTGTTTTAATTGTTTACAGAATGTAAGACATATATATCTAGTTCTTATCAGAACAATTTTCAGACCAACTTTTTCTGGTTTACTTGGAATTTGGCTAGCCCCATTTTTAATTAAAAAAGAAAYACAGCCACCACATTTTAAAAACTACATAATGAAGTTCATTGGCTGCTGTGATTGTATTATATCCTGTATTGTTTAATATTACAGCTGCTCAGGAAATTTTCCATCAAGTGTTAAGTATTATCCTTACTCACTTATACAGCCAAGTTAGACTGAGTCATAGCTCAAACTCATGGAGTTGCAGAGAAAATGGCCAGGCAGAATAAGCTGTGATGAAACTTCAGCAGTTATTTTCTGTTTGGTCTAGTTTAAATTGCACCAGTTTCCTTTCCACGAATGGAACGATGCTTGAGAATTCTTAAATGTGAAGCAATTTAAGTGACTGACTCTTGTATCTTACGCATTCATATAACTAATGACTTTACCAGTTGCTCAGATTGTGTGAAGCCCAGAAATAGTGTTGCGGTCCAGGATATGTCCCTGACTGTGATGAGGAAGAAGTACGGAACAGCATGAGAGGGCCCCAAGTAACATGAAGAGGAAAGAGAGACTTCCATATTTTTGTGCTAGTGTGATTCTAATCCACAGATCTCTCCCCTCTCTTTGTTACACCACTGATCTGAGAAATATACTTTTATTTGGTGTATGTTCTGACCAGACATTCCTCTCACAACTATTGTCACCTTTTGACAGACTTTCAATTGCTGGCTGTTCTCCAGTGTTAAATCCCCAATTGTGGTAAGCAAACACCTGGACACTTCTTCTTCATCTGTTTGCTCAGGACTGGTGGTTTTAAATTTTTGTTCACTTCTTTGAGAAACATTTACTGTGACTGGCATATTCTTCGTATTTGTCCTGGTTTCGGCCGGGATAGAGTTAAATTTCTTCCTAGTGCTATGTTTTGGATTTAGTGTAAGAAGAATGTTGATAACACACTGATGTTTTTAGCTGTTGCTAGGTAATCTGCTACTCAAGGTCTTTTCAGCTTCCCATGCTCTGTCAGGCGCACAAGAGGCTGGGAGGGAACATAGCCAGGACAGCCAGCCCAGCTGGCCAACAGGGTATTCCGTACCATATGACGTCATGCCCAGTATATGAATGGGGGGAGATCCAGGAAGTGGCTATTTTTYTTTGGCCATTTTCTCAGCGGGTGATGAGCAATTGCATTGTGCATCACTCATTTTGTATATTGTATCGTTATGATATTATTATCATTGTTATTATTATTATTCTTTCCTTTTCTGTTCTATTCAAATGTCTTTATCTCAATCCTCAAACTTTTTTTCCGATTCTCTCCCCGCCCCACTGCGGGGGGAGTGAGCGAGTGGCTGTGTGGCATCTGGCTGCCTGCTGGGTTAAACCACTACAATATTAAATATCTATAGCATGAAAGGTGGACAGCAAAGATAATTACTTCCCCTTGCAGTACACTGAGTTGTCTTTTTTTTYCCCCCTTAAAGGGAAATTAGAATATGCTGACAACTGAGATTCCTATTCGAGCTGCCAAACTAAGGCATGCAACAAGACTACTGTTTTCCCTGATTGCCAGTCCACAAGGAGGACTGACACAGTTCTGCAGACCCATAACTTGTGCCTTCTACGGCAAAGTGTCCTGAATAGAAATAGTCAAGGGAGTATGAGCCACTGGACCTTCAAAAGTTCAGGTAAATCAAAGAAGCTTAGGATAAACCAGAGAAAGCCTTACCAAAACTCTGCTAGCTTTGAAGATTGACTATCATTTATCCAGAAGGATTTGATATAAAATAGAAGCTTTATTTTCTGGATTTTTTTTCCTGAGTCATTCATTAACATCCAAGTTCAGTTAAGCAACTATAATTTTGRTTATTTTTTTGTTTGTTTGTTTGATCTTAAACCTATTATACTTTTTTACCATAATTCCATTTGTATGCCAGGGACAGATAGAAGAAAAACMTGTAAAGAACTGCAGCTTTCATCTGATGTGAAACTCTGTTTCTTCTGTTAAAACTTGAATAGGAGAAAATTAATTTACTTTTTTCCTCCACATTTTGATAGTCAGATTGGATGATAAGCAGCTTTTATAGCTTACACTTGAATTAATTGAACCTTTGAAATGGAAATTTGAAAGCAAACCTGTATATTATTTAGGAAATACAAATTCTGTTTTAAAAGTAATAATATTTCTTTAAGAAGATTGGAATACCTCAGGGTTTAATGGAATGAGGGAAATAGCAATGTATGAAAACATATGTCAGGGAAAATAAGCATTCCAACTGTACTACTATTACCATTTGTCTTGGATGGCTGTGATATACAGGAGGATTCACTGCATTGTTCAATTCATGCAACTTTATTTTGATTGCTTACTCTGATAGGTGATTGGGTTTTTGAGGGCTTTTTATATAAGGAATATAAAATTAATTACTTGTATGTCTAAAGAATGTTTAAGGTTCCGAATCAAACTTTTGTGCTAAGAAACATCAATGTAACAATGCCTGCATAATCTTAAATATATAGATGTTTATTTATAGGGGTATGTGAGAGAGATTCAATATACACATATATGTGTGTGTGTGTATATACACACACACATGCTTCCCTTATAGTAGAATTCTCCCAGTCCCTCTTCTCAGGRTTATGAGTGTTCTTGATTCTGGAGTGGATGACTGTAATGTTAATAGTGCTTTAACATAATTACTTGGGTGTAATTCCTTCTTTTCAAGTAGTTAGGTCTGTAAGCAAAATGAATAGGTTTGTGCTGTGGACATTTCAGCCTCTGGTAACTTAGAAAGAGAAATAAAATAAAGTCAAAACAGGGTTAAACTTCATTTACGTTGGACCATTGGAATTACYTCATTACTGCCTAGATTTTCTGATTTTACTGAAGATTAAACCTGTGCTCTGGCCTTTTGTTCGCTGTGTGGCAGCCTCTGTCATTGTGTGTCACACCATCTATATGGCAGCTTCTGTCAAATTTTGTAGCAATTCTAACCAATTTGGTCATCTGTTTCTGAAGTTAAATGTGCTRCTTATCCTTTGCCTGACAGGCATGCACCTGCAACGTGTGCACACGTGCAGCATTTCCTTACAAATCTAGGCTAAATAAACATATTAAAAGAAATGAAATGACACCTGTAAGATCAGTTTTGGGACTGCTAGATCCCAACCATAGACCTCTGCCTCTTGATTATCTGTTGTTTCTATATCATGAGGTGAGTATACC
Organism: Oceanodroma leucorhoa; assembly: GCA_030449065.1. Taxonomy (NCBI): domain Eukaryota; kingdom Metazoa; phylum Chordata; class Aves; order Procellariiformes; genus Oceanodroma; species Oceanodroma leucorhoa. The sequence continues at coordinate 30,746,395 of JASVER010000001.1, forward strand.
CTGTGGCTTGCCCAGCAGTCCTGTAGCCTGGATGGCTGGATGTGTGTACATCAGTATACACACACACACTTTTCCTCATCAGTTCTCAACTACGGGGCATGAACTCTGCATGATGTAACCCTCAGCACTTATTCCCCTGAATGTCCAGACTGGAGGACCTATTGGAGCACCCTATAACTCCCTCATTGACAATGTCACTAACTTTCCTTCCCAAAGCTAACTAAGCCCATGGGCATCGGATTCTCCTCTTACTGTGCAGTGGGAAAGCAGCCAGCTCCAAGCACATATCCTAAGCGCAGTGTGATTTTTTTTTTTTATTTTATTTTTTTTGATAGGGGTGAGACCCAATTGTTCATCAGCGCCAGCCATTTTCTCCTGATCACAGCAGAAAGGATGTCAGGGCATGTGTCCCTGCYGCTTGAAGGACCAGTACCTCGTGTGTTCCAGTAGAGTGCTAACAGCTGACTTAACACTGTCATTTATTCTTCTTCTATCCTTGGTCCTTGTTCTTCTCTTCCATTGCCGGTTTGGATCTTGTCCCTTCTGCTTTTCAGTTGAGTTGTGTTTTCTTCTGTGTAGCTTGTGTGCCACTGCTGCAATCATGAGACTTTGAACAGAAGGGGAAAAAGGAAAGGTTTGGAGGTAAATGTCATATACCATAGCATGCGTTTTTTTTCCCCAGGTGAAAATAAGGTAGACCTCCCTTATTTAGTTCTCAGTAGAACATTTTACATGATTGTGTCTTAAATTAGACGTTACGGGAAGCAATGGAGGTTATTAAGAAGGAGGATAAAGAATTAGCTAAAGCAACTATTCACGCTGAAAGAAGAAATATCAAGCAAAGGGAAATCAGTAGTGTTTCTCAAGGGTTAGAATTGGGAGTAATTTTCTTAAATGTTTTTATTAATGACCTTTAATAGTAGGGAAACATTTTCAGCATAATCTGCTGACAAAATGAAGTTGGAGGACACAAAGGCAGATTGATATATTACAGAATGTTTTGCTATTAGATTCTGGATGTGTGTCATTAGTTTTTTGTTTTCTTTTCATTGCTCTTATTCCCRTTGTCATTTAGTTTTTTTCCATTGAGAGTTCCTAATCTGGAAATGAGTGACCAAGTGAAGGTCTTAGTATGCTGGTGCAGCTATAAAATGCCATTGTGATGCATCTGCAAAAAGGGCAAAATGCAATCCTGTTGAGGTATTAGAAGAACTATTTTTCTTTTTTTTTTTTTAAACAAAAAGGAACAACTAGTCCTATTAAGATCTTGATGAAACATTTTGTTCAAGAAGAAAGAGAAGAGGAAAGACAAACTAAAGCTGAAGCAGCTGCAAGTGAAGAAGAACACTGTCAGAAGAATGGTGAGCCAGCAAATGACCTGGGACTGAAAATTCTTGACTTGTTTACTCTAACAAACTAAAGGTTAAGAAGAGATGTGAATGAAATTCACAAATATATCAGGCATAAATACTGGGAAGAAAAGAACTATTTAGCTAAAGGACCATGCTCACACCAAGTAAGTGGATATTAGTTTAGCCTGAATAAATACAATTCAGAAACTGGAAGTTTCCTAGTTGTTTGAGCAAAGAAATTCTGGATTAGCCCACCACCAAATAGAGTTGTTAGGAAGGAAGTCCTGATTTTTTTATTTTTTTTTTGTTTTGTTGGAGGTCTCTTAGATTATGAAAGGCATTTAGACGACACAGCGTGTTCCATAGCAAGGGACTCTGCTTAGGAGCCTGGGAGGCCTGTTCTAACTCAGTGATCTTATGATGGTGGTCTTGCTCTTAGTTTCAGTAGTGTGAGTAAACCAAATAACAGCTGCCTGGGAAGTTTTAGGCAGAATGTAGAAAGGGATATTAATTGGAATGTTTAAGTGTTTTAAATACCTGGGAACAGCACTAGACAATAACAATTCAATTTATGAAATAAATTCCCACACATATGGATTGACATTGACATTGATATTTCAGAAATACACAGGCCAATTCTGCAAAGAGAGTATAGCATCTTCAGTTACTTACACTGCTTTTGAAAATGTTTTCATCATGACATCGTCCTGTGTCTGTCACTTTTGCTGCTTCTTTTTCTGTGTCATTATTTTTCTATTCCCTTTGCCCATCTTTATAAACAGCAGAGGATAGACTGAAGTTGAGAAGCATTGTAGAAAGTATAAATAGACCAGGAAGTTTTCTTCAAGGTCTTTGTGCCACAGACAGGATCTTCACAGATGTGTTGACATTGATAGGTGTGGAGTACCAGCAAAGACYCACTTCAGTGGCCTAAGATGATACTAGTAACAAGGTAGCTTAGTCAGAAATCCATTGGTTAACATGTTCTGAGCATCTGTAACGTCTTGGGTTACTTTAAGTGGCCTGTCCCGATCCAATGTGGGGGGAGGTTTCGATATGATCCGAAGAACGAGACTGAGACACAAATGAGGTCAAATGCCGTATACCCAAAACAGCTTTTATTATTAAAAGTGAAAAATGAAAACGAGGTAGTAGCATATCAATAGTAAAAAACCAGGACATGAGGTAGGACCGATAGGACAGAATAAGAAAAAAAAGACAGAAATCAAGCAAGTGTTYGGGATAGAGCTGCAAGAATAGGCACCCCCATGGATCCACAGCGTTCTGGGGGTCCAAGTCTCGGTGCCKTCGGCGGTGGACGATCACACACGGGATGGCTTCTCGGCATCTTCTGCGGTGGGCCATAGCAGGCCCGGGCTTGTCTTGGCAGCTCCTTTCACTCCCATTCAGGGGCTGCGGTTTCCATGACGACGGCTCGTACTTGCCCGTCTCCGCATTCCCGCATATGTGCGCACCTTGCACGCGACTTCAGCCCCGCTCTTCAGGCCTCGCTCTTCTTCACGCGGCTGCCGGGTGGCAAGCACACGGCTCGGCAGGGTGACTCCGCAGAAAGCTCCTCACAAACCGGACGTCTCTGTGACCTTGTAGTCGCCCTTATCACGTCCTCCGCCCAGGCAAGGAATCTTTGAGACAAATGTCCTGCAGTCCAGTTTCTCACAGTCTGGCTCCTTACAGTGGCTGCTSTGGGACAGCTTCCTAATGAAACTGGATCCTTCAGCATGCGGAGGTAACATTTTGGTCAGTCTTGAGTTTCATAATATGTATTTTTTCAGTGGTATTGTAGGCAATTTATTGTGCAGATGGAGCAAAAGAGGAAGACGGCATGGAGGCTTAAAGATGGTTTGCCAAAGGGAAAGCTCTTTTAGGAGATACACTTTTTCCCCTCTATTTCCCCATATTTTTTCCGTTCTTAAACCAAGTAAAATTTCACTGCTGTGATACAGAAAGTAAAACGTAGCCCGGTTCTGCGCTTATGTTTTCGATTTTAAATATCACAATGATTTCTGAAAATAGAAATGGAGCAAGAAAGAGTAAGTATGGAAAAGGGAATTACTGGAAAAGCTTGTACTTTTCAGGTTTGAAACAACTGGACTGGATAAGAGGCAGATGGTGCACCAGMAGTTAAAGTAGGCATTATATTTTATCTCACAGCTGCCAGTTGCTAGAAAGGAACTACTGTCCTTCATTCAGTCTTACCATATCCTACTAATCCTCCAGCATCAACTTTGCATCTTTTGCCTGGTCTTCAGGAGTTTGCAAAAGTCATTCAAACAGTTTTTTATGTTAATTTTTAATTTTATTTGATCTTTTACTTAAAGGAATCTATAGCTTCTTTGCCCTGCGCAAGGGCAGGGAAAGCTGCTCAGTGCAAAGCCCACATTCTAGTGCATACATTCTGAATCATTACTATTTAATTCTAACAGTTTATGCTTGAGTGCTTAATCTTTTTGGTGAAAACTGATATCACTTGTGATTACRTGCTGTGGAATCCCAGTGTATATACTGTCACCCATTAACTGTGATTTCCCTTATTTCATACCCGGAAGAAGAATGGGAGTAGATGGAAAAATATCCCTATMTGTAGCATTGTCATCATATCTTAGAGTGCAGCAGTGTTAACTGGGAAGACTAAGAATTAAGAGCTTTATTTTCACAGAATCATAGAATAGTTTGGGTTGGAAGGGACCTTTAAAGGTCATCTAGTCCAACTCCCCTGCCATGGGCAGGGACATCATCAACTAGATCAGGTTGCTCAGAGACCCGTCCAATCTGACCTTGAATGTTTCCAGGGACAGGACATCTACCACCTCTCTGGGCAACCTGTTCCAGTGTTTCACCACCCTCATTGTAAAAAATTTCTTCCTTATTTCTAGGCTAAACCTACCCTCTTTTAGTTTAAAAACATTCCCCCTTGCTCTGTCGCAACAGGCCCTGCTAAAATGTCTGTCTGCATCTTTCTTATAAGCCCCTTTTAAGTACTGAAAAGGTGCAATAAGGTCTTCCCGAAGCTGCCTCTTCTCCAGACTAAACAACACCAGCTCTCTCAGCCTTTCTTCATAGGAGAGGCGTTCCATGYCCCTGATCATTTTTGTGGCCCTCCTCTGGACACCCTCCAATAGGTCCATGTCTTTCTTGTGCTGAGGAYCCCAGAGCTAGAGGCAGTACTGCAGGTGGAGTCTCACCGGAGCAAAGGGGCAGAATCACGTCCCTCGACCTGCTGGCCACACTTCTTTTGATGCAGCCCAGGATACGGTTGGCTTTCTGGGCTGTGAGTGCACATTGCCAGCTCATGTCCAGCTTTTCATCCACCAGTACCCCCAAGTCCTTCTTGGCAGGGCTGCTCTCAATCCCTCAATTCTATATGCTTGTTTCATCCTGGCCCAGTCAAGCATTTTGCTGTGGCTATGTTGGATGCACAGGAGCCTCTGCTGAAGCTCAGCCTTGGATAGCTACAGGCACTGCATATTAAAGCTTCCAGTATGCCTCAGGGGAGAAGGGAGCTGCTTTATCATTTTCTTCTTCTCTCTCCTACTGGTACCTTCCATCTCTGYCCTTTTCTTCCATCTCCCTGGTGGCAGAGTCAGACTAAATAAAATTTGTTTCCATAATCATGACCGCTCCTTTGATGAGATGGTCATTAAAGCCTCATGCTTAAGCATAAGGTTCCTGAAGATTGTCTGAGTGTACACACTTTATAACACRGTTAAGAATGAAGGATGGAGGCATACCCAAGAGTCCACTAGATGTTTCTTTGACCATGTCTGAGGACTGCGGGGTGGCCTGTCATTAATCTCACTCCTCCTGGAATCATTCAGCCTCCTCTTAGGAAAATCCAGTTTCTGTTGATCTGTTCCTCCAAAGTAATGCGTTTCTGGAGCTTACATGAATATAGCTTAACAGTGCAACATTTCTCTAACATTCTGTTTAAAAATTATGTGTGTGTGTATAAACAGAAATTTACACATTGTACTGTCAGCATTATAAGCACCTGTTTCAGACTTGGTGACATTCAGATGTGGCTGCTAAATAGTACTTTTTTTTAAAAAAAAAAGATATTAAGAGGCCAAACCAGTAGTTGATAYAGTTCTAACTGTATCCAACTACTGTATGCTTGATTTTGAACCAAATTTATTATCCAGTTGTCTCACTTATGTTCCCCATTTGTTTCAGAACAAAGTAACATCYGTTACTTGCTGTGCTGTCAATGTGTTTTTGACTTAGATGTTACATGGTGTAGAATTTCCTTTGTTAGGTAAATAAATAGATACTAGCAACTGTAAAGATCTAAAATGTTTTTGCAGTGTTACAGATGCTAGTTAGCTGGCAAAATAACTATTTCAATGAAAAATTCTATGAGAATACAAATTTGTATCTCTTAAGACACTTTTTTTATGCTTTGGTATAACTGAGTAGAAATAGATACATCATATTTTTTATTTGGAAAAGCATCTTTGTTGCTAAGATCTCATAACCACACATTTAGTCATTGTTTATAAATGAACATTGCTTTTTCACTATCTATCTATTCAAGGTCATATTTGAGATTAAAAAAAATATTTAAATTAATGTGTCAAAATCCCAGTGGACTGAACCTTCAAGACGAGCTTGGTCAAAATGCGTGGTAAAGAACTGAATGGCCACAGAAACTTGCTAATGTTTTCATTAAACGAATACTGTTGTGTAGGTCAAAAAAGTGAGTCAATTGGCACCAACACAAAGATGAAAGATATTTATTTATACAGGTGATGCGAACAAACTTTCAGTTCTTTCATTGTATATGAAGTCATTTCTGTTATTTTAAATTTCTGTTTAACAAACCAGTCAATGTTAGGATGTTTTTACAGGATGGGCAAAGATGAGGCACAAATAAATTTCAGCATGYGTACAAGAAGGAGAAGCAGCGGAACAGGTGAGTTAGGCAGCAGTATACAGCTTCAACAATGAATGTTACAGTGGGAGCTGCTGCTGGAGAAGTTTTGCAAATGCAGTCGTGGTTTGTATGGCATAAGCAGAGACTAGTCAAAACCTCGGAATTTATCAAACCATGTGAAACTTTAAGGTGTGTCTTAAGAACTCATATTCAAGCCTAATTCAGATTTAAACTGGATATTTYGGGTGTTGATAGCTGTGTAGCCATATTGTAGCAGTAATCTGTATCTTTGAATTATCTTAAATACTAGTATTTTCATAAGAATGTGTCCTCTTCTGCCATTGCTGGGCAGCGAACCACTGCACACCTAGTGTGTGGAGTGATGTGTGTTGGCATAATAAAGGTTGTTTCCCGAATTCAGACTTGAAAGTATTCATAAGGATAAAACGCTTCTTATTTTGCATTTTAACTGTTTGTTTTTAAATTTAAATTACTAACAGCTCCTAGGAACAGACTGGTAGCTCAGTAGGTCTTACCAATGGTTTCAACCAGAATTCTTTAGAATAAAGGTTGATACTGTGAATTATTTTTCATTTATCTAAAGAGTAAATAGTATTTTCTCTATTATACCAAATTCTTCACTCAATTTATAAAATAAAACTTATTTTAGCTTTACTTTTAGACTTATATAGCATAGCAATTATTCTTAGATAAGAGRTGTTTAAAACAGGCTATGGTGAAACATAAACAAAAGACAGAACACCCTAGGACAAAGATTTAATGTTTATTTTATTTTGTTTGTCCTTTCTGTTTTATGAATAATAATCAGCTATAAAATGTGAGGAAAAGTCAAGAAATAAAAAATCCTTTTTCTTTGCATAATATGGTTGCTTTGTCCTGAGTTATGGATGAGCTATTCTCTTTTGTTTGTTTCTAATACAAATAAATATTTTACTCAAAGATTTAGCATCTCATTTTATTCAAATTCAAAAAAGTTAAAAATTCAGTGTCTGTGTAGGTATATATATTTTAAAATTTTAAGTTCCTGTCATTTAAAACTGTTAAATTAAGTCACTGAAAACTTAGCATTGTGCAAAGGACATGAAAGATTCAGACATGCAAGTCAGTGGCAAACTACTGAAAAAAACAGTCTGTGACATACCGAATTTGAAGTGTTTTTAAATATGAATAACTAATGTTTAAGTTTTCAATATTATTTAGTATAAGACTTCTCATGTAAATGGGACGCTAGGGATTTGCTTTTAAATAAGATCTAAAAATGTTACAAGGTGCTTATTATTTAAACTTTCTTCCAGTGTTTTCCCATAGCAATTGCTAAGGAAAAAAAAAGAAATTTTGCTTTTACCTTTATTTTTAAGATTATATCACAGACATCAAGCTTTCTGGAATGTGTCAAATTTTGTAAAGTCTGTTGATTCTCTGTGTTGATTTTGTGACTTTTACAGTGATTTACTGCAGTGTCAAACGAGTTAGGAATTCTGTCATTCTGATTAGTGGCATTTTACATCTGTTTTGTTCTTACAGTGTGCAAGGGAAGAAGCACACCCATGGGTGCTTAGGTCCCATGGGATATAATTTGASGTACCTGGTCTTTAAGGTAGAATCCAGAATCCTGTATTAAGCCCTTGGGCTCATAGTGAAAGGTGGGATAAAATTAAGCACCTCAAAATGTGATGTATAACAGCTGGAATGCTCATGCTTCAATCTGTTTAGTCTTCATACTGCCTTTGGAAGAGGAGGAGACAGAAATTACTTGTCTGGAGTGGTGGTTGCTGCTACCTTTAATAGATATGGTAGTATACAGGTCTAGAAAACTGGGAACACAGTTTAGTATCCTCTTTATCTGGAGAAGATGAAAAAATATGTCTGTCTGTCTACATGGCATCATAGAAGAAAGAGGTAGATCTGTATGACCTGTAGAAGGTCATGMTGCAGTGTAGAAAGGCTCAGACAGACAGACACAAAAAAGCACTCCCAGGTTATGCTATTTACTTGTTTTGTTGCCCTTGCTTCCTCAGACTTCCTTTATTTTATACTAATTATTGGCTATGTTGCAAAGATTGTCCCAGGTTATCATTCCATTTCTCTAAAAATCTGTTTCCAGCTCTCTAAGGAATTTCATGTTATCCCCTTTAAAAAAATTCCCACAAGTTCTCCAAAATGCTCTATATTCCTGACAAAGTATAACATAGTATGTAATACTGTTGTTATAATGTTTTTATCTTACAAATATCTATTAATAATTTCTGGGAAAAAAAAATATAGCATTTCTGTCATAAGCATTACATACTTATGACTAGCTCATTGCTTCCTGTGGCCTTTTCTGTGCTTTCTATCCTAGGATTCTAGGTGGTTTCTGAAGCCCCTGAACCATCAAAGCGCTTCAGTAAAAACACTTTCCCTTAGTATTGGGGGCAGGGGTGTGTGTGTTCTGGATTTTTTTTTTTCCCTGTATCCATGCTTAATTATGTATTTAACTTTAAATGGATGTCTAATTCTATTCAGCTCAGTTAAACTTATGTTCAGAGTTAAACATATACTTGTGTGTGTTTCTGGACTAGGGTACAAGGTGGTACTCAAAGTGTTAATATATAATGCTACTTCCAACTGTACAATCTGTCATTTAAATGCTGAAATACAGTGCAAGACCTGCAGAAGTGCATATGGGAGCATCATGAATAGCAAATGAATCTATTTTGATCCTTGATGGATGTTTCAATGAATAACAAATGAGTTCACAGTGATTGGACGTAGAAAGTGTTAGTGATGGGTTTTTTTCCTGGCATAATAAAGGAATCGTCTTAAAGTGACAGTATATGGCAGGCTGTGTTTAGTTGCCTCGGTACTGATTGTGGGATTGTTGCCTTTTCTTTAACTGTGCTTCATGCTATTTTATAAAGAAACRGCCATCCATGTTCTTTAAAGCTCTTCTCTCATTAATGTTTTTTGTCTGATACGAAGGATTTAACCTGTATTTGCAATATATATTTTCAATATACATTAAATATGCATGTATTAAGCTACTTTCCAAAGGACTCAATTCCATCAAACCTTATTAGACCTTAAATTATACATTCAGACCTTTTGTTTTGAAATACTAGGGAGTAATTMTCTTACTATCAACTCCTTGAATAAAACAAAACCAAGACTGCCTGTTTTAGTTTTCAGAAGCGAGGGRATGAAGAGGCATAATTTTGTTCTTTGACCTCAAAGTGTTTCACTAATATAGAAGAAATATAGCTCGGAGTAGTGTCTGAAGATCCTACAATCCAGCAGTCAGGTATTTCAGTGCAGCACAGAAGCCTGTGATTGATACATAGTGATTATTATCAGAAACTGTGGCATTGATTTTTTTGTTCTCTCCTTATTACCAAATAGAATGACTTGGCTAAGTAGTGCATGTGCTTGCTGATAGATTTGCACATACAAATCCTTGCTTACAGACTTTGCTAGGTGTATATGGAAACTGATTAGTATACCAGTTTGAAATATTGATGCTTTTTAAATTCTTTTTGCAAATAGTTCATCTTAATTTTGTTTGTTTAACTTTTTAAGGCTTATTCCTCACAAGCAGTTTGTTGTTGTAGTTTCCTAATCACTGTAACTCAAGAGCTGTTGGGCTTGTTTGCTATTTTTTGAAGGTACATAACAAGAAATAGCTTTCAGCTAGCAAGTTGCATGCTATTTTTTTCACAAYGGATACAAACTTATTTGGTTATTTCATTGTTGAAGAGAAAAGAACTAATAATATACCTGAAACTGAACATATGACCGAGTTCTCTAAAATTATCAGCAGCAATGGAGAATGTTATCCTGTTTTCTTCTAGCTGTACTCTTTATATATCCACACAGTAGTTGGAAATGAAATGCTGTATGGTTGCATTAACCAGTCATTCAAAATTAATTCATTATCTTTGACACACAGATCTAGTGTTAGTTTCAAAATGATCGTTTGCACTAAGGGACAATTTTTTAAGTCAAAGGTTTTACAGAACTGGGTTGGGCATTTTGCTGTCCAGGTGCAAAATTCAGCTGCAGCAACATCCTTTAATTGCCAAGCAACCAAGAGGAAAACATCTGCTAGTTATGAATATGTTCTGAATTGGTAATCGCAACAAAATAATGCCATGTCTGTTCAGCTGAGGAGTAAGTCAGAAGGCTAAAGGCTGGTGCATGTCACTCATGTTCACTGTTGACTTACGACTGCCTGTAAATTCAAGTTACCCATTCTGTCTCAATAAGACACAATATATAAAATCATTGAAAGGATATAAATGTAAATGTTGGYAGATGTAACAAAAGCATATGGGTATATTTTATACACTCTTTTTATGAGATTGTGAATTGTCATGCATAAAATTACCTTTTTCTACAACTAGATAACAAATGTAGTACAAGGTGTGTTGCGTATACATTAAACACTGATGACTTTTCCAGAGGAGTCAGTTCTACATTATTAGATATTCTGAATTTTGCTTTTGCAGATATAGGGACTGATTATCCTCTTATTATCTTTATGGTAGTTAGCTGTATTTCCATGGGGGTCAATGTAACTACACCATATTAAAATTAGTTTGTAAGTAGAGTCAGTCCCAGTGAGTATAGGAGCAGGTAGCATCGAGGTGCATGTACCGAATATTTAGGCCTTTCTTCTGTTGTGAGAAGACAGATGATGTAATTCCAGTATCCTGAGGCCCCCTCATTCTCCCACATGTTCTGCACCCGTAGCCTGACCATGCTATACTGCACGAGTATAGCATATGCTGTGTAGCTGGGTTTTTGTGTGTTTCTTCTCTGTATGTACAGGGTATATACAGACTCAGTGTAGCTTTGATCGCAGTCTGGGAGTATAATTTATGTACCTGTATTCTATGCAAATGAAGCGTAAATCTAATTCAAAGTTAGTCTTGATTAGGTTTCCTGTTTTGGACTCTGAATTGTCTTCAGCAGGAAAAAGGGTGTGAGAGAAAAATCACCAAGACATTTGGAAAGAAGTGCTCGTGTAAAATGCCTTTAAACTTGGTGAGTTTTGGCCACTTATGCTGCATTGGCAGCACAGCTGTGGAGAAGCTCATTTAATATACACAGAAAACCCAGTCCTCCTCCTCTGACCATTCACTTTTATTGCCATTCATTCACCCAACCATAAGCTCACAAGAGATTTGTTTGCTGTTTTCCACTCGGGGAGAAGATCTGACATTTGCTGCTCCTTTGTGGTATCTGATGCACCAAACRCTTCTTCTTTCTCCTACGGTTTAAGCACTAGGATTTGCTATGTCCCTGCTTCTGTGCTGACACCCTCCATACTTTGCTGCTTGGAGTCCAGAATTTGTACAGGAGAGCTGTTGTAGTACAACATAGAGGAATGTCAACAGGCTTGACTATGGCACAGTCTGAAGGAATCTGGGCCTGTTGGGAGCAATATTCCTGTTCTTCCATGTTGGGATCACAAGAAACCTTCTAGATATCAGTTTGCATTGTTGACATCTGCAGCTTTCCTTCTTCTCTAACATACTTGAGTATCAAATGAAATAAGAAGCTTCCAGATATTCTAGTTTACTGTTCCCTTTACCTGGTTTCTTTCATTAGCAGGATGGGCATGTTGTATAGCTGACATAGCCAAAAGCAGTAAGGATAGGAACTTGTTTCCAGTTGATAACACCAGTATTAAGTGGTTGTCTATATGGCATTATAAACATTTAGTATATGTTCAGTAAGCCTATGTGAAATTTGAGAGCATTTGCTTCACTAAGGTGATTGAATCAAGGACCTTTCTAGTGCTCAGAGAGTCATAAGGAACGGGGAAAGCTATAAGGAAAACGCACAGAGACGGAAACCTGGTTGGCATTTTCTCCATTATCCCTTGTCTAAGACAAAAAATCTCCAGTCGCTAATTGATAAGCCATCAAGAAACTCCAGGTGTAACCTTGCAGAGGGCCAGCCTGGCCTTTGTAAATCGTAAGTTACATTGATAGTGKGTAAGAGAGCCCAGGATCAGGGCTGTTAGAGAGGCAGAGGGCGCACACTGGTTTGGGAGGGATCCATGAATGTGGGTATGCCTGCGAATCTAGAGAGTCAGGGCATGTGTTTTCTCTAGTGAGCTTCAGTCTCGATAGCCAGGGAGGAGGAATAGGACTTGGCTGTCTGTACTTAGGTTTTATGTGAATTCTGGTGGTGTTATATGTGGGTGTTGTTAAAAGGCAGCACCCTGTGCAGCCATCTGCACTAGTGTCCTCTGTGTATCTGTGTCCAGGATACACGCGCAGCCTTGCTTCTGGTTGAACTGTGCAAAGCAGAAAGCATCAGCCGCATTTTTTGGCCTGGGAAAGAGAGACCTCTGGGCTCCGGCGGCCAGGCAGGAGGGACCCCGGGTCCTGGAGTCTGCTGGAGGCAGCGCCCGTACCACATCCCTGAACTCACTCTGGTAAATTCTGCACCAGGTCACTCACTAATGCAGTTGTAATTCAAATTCCTGTCACCATTTACAGCTCAACTGAAAATATTTACATTCCTGTGGATGATGTTGTATTACAATGGCAGGCAAATGGAAATGCATTTGATGAGTGAAATGAAAAAAGTAAAACATAGTTGCACTGAAATTTCTGTGGAAAAGATGAAATGATTTGATTTAAGTTGGTGATTGACACATTTGATAAAATAAGCAGCAGCTCTTCTACATCCTAATGCATGCAAGATAAGGAATAGCCAGATGCTCCCAAAATTCAAGATCTTTTAAATTTATTTTAGTGCTTTAGTGTTTATAGTAGAGGTTTTACGTACAGTGTTGAATAGAAGAATAGTACTCATGTAATTTAACTGACAGCTGAGTGATTGTTTATTTAACCATTTTTGAACAGCTTCCAAGTTTTGAGAGAAAGAATTGTATATTTCTGAAGGATTATATAAATGTACAAGCTGTTGATACTCAGTTAATTAATACTTTGGAGGTGTGGCTTTAACATCTGACAAGTTAAATTCATGACATTAGGTTCTGTATGGAAGAGAATGTACATCAGCCTCTGACAATGGATAATTATCAATAGTGCAGATATTTGATGTAGCTATTCAACAAATGCAGCCTTTGTGCGTGTTCAAGAGTTCTACATTTCTTGCATGGGTGCACATCTATCTCTCTGTACGCACATGTACACGTGATTTTAGCTAAGTTCTTTGTATATAGCTGCTGAAGTTTGGTTTGGGTATTTGAAAATCATTAAGTGTTTTTCAGCTACAGATTTTATCTATTTTATTCCAGTTGCCTGAGTCTGAGTGACAGATTTAACTGGCCAGTATGAAACTTACTGTAATTTTTGAGTGAATATATAACTCAAAACTAGGTTTGGATAAATATTTGGATGTTTAAGCTTAAATTTCACTGATCTAAGCATTCATTTCAGTGAGTTTCTAATATTCAAATGTTCACAGGAAGCAAATCTCAGAGTCAAGAACCATGGTCAAGTGAAAAATAGCTTTTCAGATTAAATGAGTATTTGTGAGTGCTTTAGAGTTTGATTTTTTTTCTTGTGTCCCACTTTTTCCCGCTGTCCACTGCTTGTTGAGGCATGCTGCTTTAACCCAGTTTGCTCCTCCYGTTATCACATAGCTGCAGTGTTGCTTTCTCACACAGAGTGAATTATTTACATTGAATGCATTTCACATTTTTTTCTGAAAGAATACTGCCAGGCAAAAAAAAAGGTTTGGCAGCTCAGAGCAGTGGAGGGCTGCATCAGGTCTACAACTGTTTCCTTCAGAAGTCCCTGGTGTCTAGGACAGGGGTGGAAGTTGGATAAACACTAGTTTTAAGAGCCTGTGGGGGAATATCTCTGTAGCTCAGCAGTCTGGTGCTTCCAGACTGCTCCTAGCTTCCTATGGGGCCCACAGGCTGCTGTAAGTTAGAGCAACTTTCTGTTCACAGAAGGCTTCTGGGATGAATGTACATGAGTATCTACCCAGATATCTCTGGACAAGATAGTACACAACTTCGTAAGTTTGTTAGTTTTGTTTAAATACACTTTCAGGGTTATTTTATTTGCCTTGTAGTGGGCTTACTGCGGCCAGCAGTCAAACCCCCACAGCCTCTTGCTCCCTCCCTTCTCCTGTGGGATGGGGAGAAAGTAGAAGGATAGCAAGAAGTCTCATGGATCAAGGTAAAGGCAGTTTAATGGGTGAAGCAAAAGCTGCACACACAAGCAAAGCAAAGGAGGRATTCACTCACTGCTTGCCATCAGCAGGCAGATGTCCAGCCACCGCCTGGCAGGCAGGGCCTCAGCATGCATAAAGGTTGCTTGGGAAGACAAATGCCTTAACCACGAATGTTGCCCCTTCTTCTTCTTTTCCTTGAGCTTATATTGCTGAGCATGAAGTCATGTGACATGGAATATGACATGGGTCAATCTGGGTCAGTTGTCCCAGCTRTGTCCCCTCCCAACCTCTTGCCCACCCCCAGTCTACTCGCTGCGGGGGCAGAGTGGGAAACAGAAGCAGCCTTGAGGCTGTGCAAGCAATGCTCAGCAATAGCCAAAACACTGGTGTGTTAGCGAGGTTGGTTTAGTCACAGATCAAAAGCACAGCACCCTATGGGCTGCTATGAAGAAAGTTAACTTCTCATTTTCTGGAAAGATTTTTTAGTGGCTTGTTTCAGCTAAGTAGTTYGAGTTTTATGTGGAGAGTCTAGAGCACAGAGTGATACATTTTTGGCTCCTTTAAAAAAAAAMAACACTTACAATTAATTGTAAGCATGCATAATGAAGGAAGTTAAAAAGTTGGATTATTTTTCCCAATTTCCTGGAAATAGGTTTCTCATGTATAGGTGATACCTTGACTCCAGCAGCATTTAAAAATGTGATCTCTGATATGAAACAAGTTGATAGTGATTACTGTGATTATATGTAAAGTGTAATTTGATGGAAATATAAAATATAGATCCCCTGTGCATGTCAAATTCTAGTTTTTGCATAAATCAAGTATACAAGTGATATGCACATTGGAGATAATAACACCTACGGTGTCTAAATAAAATCCTAGAACTCAATAAATGTGTTGAATGTTTCCAAATACAATTCATAGTCTCTGACAGTTCAAGAAAAAAATCTGTTGTATGCTTAATGTCATCTATTTACACAATTCAGAGAAGTTCAGGAAAAGGAGACAACCTTGAAGAGTTTGTAATAATAATAAAATAATGAAATTCTCAGAAATGGAAAACTAGATATGAAGATAGTCTAAAAATAGAATACAGTCCAACCGGAAAATATTTCACTGGAAGTGAATTTTCAGAGACAGATAAAGAAGAGAACAGATACAACTTYGCTCCTTTTTTTCCTGTCTAAGACCAAACTGGTCCTGACTAAAACATCAAAGGTATAGAGAGATGAAGAAAAGTGGAGGTACAAAGAAAGGCTAACAGTGAAATTGAAAAAGAGAGGAAAAAAACACATACAACAGGGGAGATAATGGGTTTTACTCTACTTATATCATGCAGAAAGGTTATGTGCGTATAGTTGGGAGCAGCTGCTGCAACAGGGTTTGTGTCTAAACTTCAGCCACAAATAAGTGTTCCTTCCAAAAAGTATTTTGCATTAGATTTGCATCAAAGACAGGAGTTGGCCTTTGGCTAGTCTGCTTCTTGTGCATTTTACTTTAAAAGTACATACCAAAATATTACATGAAAAGCATTCCAGCTTTTTCCATTTGATTGTACGGTATTGTTTATTATTAGTCCAATACAGACATGTACGCTTAACTTGTTGATTTCTGATTTTTAAAAAAAAAATATTTTAAAGAATCGTTTTCGAGATATTCCCGATCATTGTAACAGTTTAACTTTTACTCCCAAATCAGTAGTTTTTGCAAGGTTTCTGGATTTTTGCAGAAGCTTTTCACTCAGGCTTGCAGTATTTAAAAGAAATTATTATTACTAGCCAGGCTGGCTGTGGTGGAAGAGGTCCGGCCCTTTACCTGCTCAGTTATGTGTAGTTGCTTGGTTTCTGTTAAAATCCAGAGTAATACAGAGTGTTAACTTTTTTCACAGAAGGTGTTGGCTACACAAAGACTAAGGAGAGGAAGGGATTTTCCATTTTTATGTTAATTTTGTGAGGTAATGGGGAATTTCTGCTTAGAACAGAAAGTCAGTTAAGTACTCCCCCAAAAATCTTGACTTTCTGTAATGTTTAAAATTCTTTTGCCAGTATTCCCTTTTATTTTTGCATAGGCAGAATATTTGCATCTGCCTATATTCATTGCAAAACATGTGAACCAAATATTGTGACTAATTAACAGTTAACCTGCAAGTGTTATTCTCATTTTTAATCATGAGCAGCTCTGCTACCCTCTCATAAAGCTCATTTGCTGGATGCTGCAGGTGGAATTGGTATTGACCTAGTCTACCTAGAGACTGCTGAACTTTTAACCTTGTTAAAAATAAATCTTGAGAGCTTCTTATCTTCTTATCTTATTTCTTTTTTTTTAACTTGTTATTAAGAGAAGCAGAAGATAGTAATAGCAATAATGATTAAAAAAGTAGACTCAGATGGGAGTTTAAATCTATGCATAATTCACCATCAGTGACTAATTTCAATGTTCTTTAAGATCTTCAGTGTAAAAAATGTTTCCAGGCATTAGCAATTGTTGCTGAATTTGAAAGAAAGAGCATGCTGCAAACGAGCAAGAGGTGCAACAAACAATGGAATTGGAATTTCTGAGCAGACTGTTAAGTTAGTGGAAGAACAGTACGAAAACACATGTGGGTATGGCCAGAAGGAAGTGTCAATGTTCTAAAAAGCACTTCAGTATCAGAACAGAAAGTGGTTCAAACTAATGTATGGACTTTTTACATAATTTAAAATATATCAAATAATATAATTTAATAATACAATAATGAGTTCTTTCAGGAATGTTGTCATAATCCAAATATTAAATCTGTTTGGACTTTGCTATCTTTTTCACCAACTTTGTGGTAGTGGTGGCCACGCTATTGAAAATTAAAGTGTTGCTAAGTGCCTTTTGAACTACCATGCAAAATTTGAGATGTCATTCTACTATAATCCCTCTACATTGTTTACTGAATTCTTTTAATTAAATCCCTCTAGAAAACTATCCTTTCTCACATAATATGAGTAAACAAGGCACTGGTTATTTAAAGAAAAAAAAAATCTAGTAAAAAAAAGTAGAAATTTTATCATGGCACAGACTGTTGTCTTAAGAGTCTTGTTTGAGGGTTATTTTGTTCTTGATTTCTTGATCCTTTAATATCTGGAATCTGCCAATGTGTAGAACAGTTAAAATAAATGAGACCAAAAATGAAAAACTCGAAGGGTAATTGTTTTGAGCTGAATGAATACAATAGCAACTTATTTTTCTGGGTTTGCTAATATAAGTAAAGAAAACGTTTGCTTCTGTCAGAAAAACTTAATTGTGATTCTTGGTTTCTCCTGACGCAGAGCTAGGACTGCAGTAAAATCAGCATGACTGGTCAGAAAATAAATGAGTGTTCATTTGGCCTTTTTAATTGAAAAAAGCATCTTCAGCTCATGTGCACAAAGCATTCCTGTGGATTTCTTTACCATCCTGCTCTCAAATGTTTAAATGATGGTTATGTAAAAACAAAACAAAACAGAAAAACAAGCAGGCAAAGGGAAATTAAACATTGCAACTGGAGATAGAGACCAAGATTCCATGAGCTTCTGGGCCCAACTGACTCTGGGAAGAAAAACACCCTAAATCTAAGGCTCTACATAAACTTATAGAAAACATCAAATGTCTTTGGGGTGATTTCTTAAGATATTTTTGTAGGTGTAAGGTAAAGATTAACCATCTGCCTCCTATCAAATGATGTTAAACACATAGTGGCATTGTTTGCCCATTCTTGACCCCTAGTTATTGGGAATTATCCTACAAATACTGAACTATTCTTCACTAATGCTGCTGGGCAAACATAGAGTATGATTCTGAAGTAATTCATCTACTAAAGTTCACCTTAATTTAATGTATTTGTATAGATAATTAGAATACTGGCTCTGTTCATTAACATTTCAAATCTCATTTAAATGTAAATTGTAATATTCTTCTTTTGTTCAAGAGTGGGTAGTTAGTGTCATTCATGAGTAATAAGTAATTTGTTCCTCATTAGCCATAAGAATAGATAAAGATATAGATCAAATGTGGATCTCAGATGTAGTTAAAAATGGTTACCTGTCTGGAAGGGGAATTTAAAACAAGCATTCATTGTTTTTCTGTAATTTTACATTTTTAATTTGATCCTAATTCATAATTCAGAACATTTTCTATTAATTGGATCTTTGCATTATTCATAATGAGGGTGTGAAAGTACAAAAATGTTTTCTCTGAGTGATTTATGAGATACAATGTGAAATTTTAAAATATTATTTTCATATTGGTTCAGATTAAGCCTATTTATAATGCAGAGCTCTACTTCCAGATATTCTTCAAAGCACTACAAGAAATATTCAGAAATAACAAAGACTGGCTATGTAATATGTTTATTTAAAAAAAAAATAATCTAATAGTCCTATTTTGACTGAAAGATGGCTTGAACTGATTTGGAAGAACAGTTCTAACTTGTTTCTGAAACTATAGCAAAGTGAATTAGTGATAATAATGATAAAGAAAAAGATCCCAAGTTTCCTTTCTGTTGGTTAGATTAGAAATCAGTCTGTGATGGGAACCTGCCACTTGGGTAGTGGGGAAAAAAAAAAAAAGTATCTTGTAATTCTTCCCATTTGTGAAAAGTGGAGAAGGAATAGGAATTCGTAAGCCATTGCTGCCATGTTGAAGGTCAATAATCAACTCTTTTCTCTAAATAATCTACATTACTTCTGTTCCATTTTCATTGAGTTTTTTAACAGAAAGCTAGCAATTGTGTTAAGTCCATTGCATCAAAAATGAATTTGAAGCATGCTTGTGAGTGAAGGAGGAATTAGGGAGGAAACTGATGGAATTTGTAAGTACTAAATTAGTGAGTAACCACCCAAACAGTGYTAGCTGGAAAAGGAAAGGGGAGCTGGAAAAGGAGAAGACTGCTTGGTTAACATCACTGCTTGATTACCAAGGTTGTGGTCAAAGCTGTAGGAATCAAATAAGAACTGCCAATARTCATGGTGAGTTAAACCAGGAAAGTGTGTGTGTCTATACAGGTATAAAAAATAATTTTAAAAGCCCTTTATTGTAAAGAAGGTCTACTCCTTTATATTTTTATACATGTACATCCTTGAGTAGACCTTTTATATAGGAATTATGAATTACACATACCTATGTATGACTGTAAAATATCTTGTGATTTTAGTAAAATAATGATGATTCTGAACCATTGCCTGTCAGAAGTACATCAAACTGCATTTAAAAGTCATTCAGAGGAGAGTTTTTTATTGTTATTGCAAATCYATTTGATAAAACCTTTTTTATAAAACTTATGACATAGATCTGTCGATGATCTAATCTCTGTTTGTTCCTGAGTACTATATAAATATTTTAATTCTTTCCTTGTTTCATTTGAGCAACCTGATCTAGTGGAAARTATCCCTGCCCATGGCAGGGGGCTTGGAACTAGATGATCTTTAAGGTCCCTTCCAACCCAAACCATTCTATGACTCTGTCATCCTTAACCCAATTATTATTGCTCTCAGCTCTTAGTCTGATAAATACTGGACAGAACAACTACTTTCAGACCATTTGGTAACAAAAGCTTTCCATTCATCTGATTATCTTCAGAGTCACTCTATGCTTGTGTCAAAGTGAAAATTAGATAATTCTTATATTAAAGATGATCAAGAGATACTGCATGCAGTTTTCTAGATGAGGAGCCTATCACAAGTGCCTTTCACAATGGCATTTGTAGTACTTTCTCTGTGCTGGAAATAACTTTTAATATATATCCCAGGACAGCATTTTTCTTCAAAGCAAAAAATGGTAATGGAAGACCCTTGTAAGATTACCAAGCATATAGTGGTCTTTTAAATCCTTTTATTTCCAGATGGTGAACTTCTAGCTTGTAACTGAATGTCCTCCTATTAGTCCCTAAATCCAAGACTCTGTGATTGACCTTAAGACCCATTTCTTTCTTCCAGTTATCATAACCAACTCATTCTTCCTGCTTGATATTCCAATGTTCCTCTCAATTGAGGATGCTTCACAAATTTCACATTGTGAATGTATTGAATGTAGGGCTAGAAGGAACCTGAAGAGAATTTGAGTCAATCCTCTATACGATTCATTTTTTAAAATTTCAAATATGGAGATCCACCATATTCCCAGGCAATCTGTCACATTGATCTGCAAATTTTTCTTTATTGTCTAACTTGATTCTTCTTTGCTATAGTTTCAGTTCATTACCTTCTATCCATCATAGATGTGGAGGAAAGATTGGTCCTTCTTTCTTCAGTGCAACAGTCGTCTGTGTATGTGAAAGCTGTAGTAATAACCACTCTGATTTTTCTTTCTTTTGGCTAAACAAGCCTAATTAATTCTTCTTTTCCAAAGAGCATATTCATCTCCACTGAACTCTCTCCAGTTAGTCCACATCCTTCTTGACAATCAGTGCACAAAGATAAACACTGAATTCCAGCTGGTGCCTTATCAGCACTGAGGAAAGTAAAGAGTACTTGCATGTTTTACAGGCAGGATTTCTGCAGGATTCATACCTTAGGCAGGATTTCATAYCTTAATATGAAGTTTGTCTCTCCTGTAGCATCATGACATAGTTGAGTAACATTTAGTTTTATGATCCACTATAAACCCAGAGATCTTTTCTGAAGAACTGTTATTCTCATCTTGTATTTGGGCAGAGGATTATTTCTAGTTAGGTGTTGTACCTTGCTTTGTCTTTATTGACTCATACTCTGTTTTCCTCTCAGACCGTTTGTCAGGGGGAAAAATGGAATTAGGTGATTATGAATTCTGATCTTAATCTTCAGCACGCTTGCAAACCATCACACCTTTTTTCATCAGCTGCAAATTTAGTTTGTATAGTGTTTATTTCACCAGCCAAATCATTAATTGAAACACTACACATAACCAGTCTCAAGATAGATCCCTTGAGGAATTACAGTCAATCCCTACATTACAAGATGGAGCTACAGGCTATAAAACATAATTGTTCTATCTATATTACATTTCCTTAATTTGCATATGAGAATGTCATGTGGGGTGGTGTTAAAATCTCTACTCAAAACCAAGAGATATGCAGTCTCCTAGTTATTCTTTTTAAGCAGATTTTTTGCACTATCACACAAAAGGTTGACTACCATTTGGCTTTAATGCATCCATATTTGGTTTTAGTTGCTTCTTACCTTCCAAACATTTATTGACGATCTGATATTTGTCACATAGGATTTCCTAAATTTAAAACCAGGATGCCTTTTCTATAATTCTGTATTTCTTCTTTTACCTTTTCAAATGTAGGTATTATAATTGCGCTTTTCCAATCTTCTATAACCCGACTTGTTCCCATTAAATAGAAGAAGCATGAAAATTTTCTGAATTTTCTAACTAGTTTTTTAAGATTGGGACAGTGAATTCTTTTTAATAAATGCATTGAAATAGTGTAATTAAATCACATTCTTGCAATTTTATTTTTTCACTAAATAGTAATCTTGAACAAACTGGAAATCTTTATTTCAGAAGCGACCTTCTTCAATATTTTTGTCAGTCGGTAATATCAGCTCTTTGTTTTTCAGGGGGGCCAGTATTGTTTAATATCTTTATCAATGATCTGGACGAGGGGATTGAGTGCACCCTCAGTAAGTTTGCAGATGACACCAAGTTGGGCGGCAGTGTTGATCTGCCTGAGGGTAGGAACGCTCTGCAGAGGGATCTGGACAGGMTGGATYGATGGGCCGARGCCAATTGYATGAGGTTCAACAAGGCCAAGTGCCRGGYCCTGCACTTBGGTCACAACAACCCCAGGCAACGCTACAGGCTTGGGGAAGAGTGGCTGGAAAGCTGCCCGGCAGAAAAGGACCTGGGGGTGCTGGTCGATGGCCGGCTGAACATGAGCCGGCAGTGTGCCCAGGTGGCCAAGAAGGCCAACGGCATCCTGGCCTGTATCAGGAATAGTGTGGCCAGTAGGCGGAGGGAGGTGATCGTGCCYCTGTACTCGGCACTGGTGAGGCCGCACCTCGAATACTGTGTTCAGTTTTGGGCCCCTCACTACAAGAAGGACATTGAGGTGCTGGAGCGYGTCCAGAGAAGGGCGACGAGGCTGGTGAAGGGTCTGGAGAACAGGTCTTATGAGGAGCGGCTGAGGGAGCTGAGGTTGTTTAGCCTGGAGAAAAGGAGGCTGAGGGGAGACCTTATCGCTCTCTACAACTACCTGAAAGGAGGTTGTAGTGAGGTGGGTGYTGGTCTCTTCTCCCAAGTAGCAAGCGATAGGACAAGAGGAAATGGCCTCAAGTTGCACCAGGGTAGCTTTAGATTGGACATTAGGAAAAATTTCTTCACGGAAAGGGTTGTAAAGCATTGGAACAGGCTGCCCAGGGAAGTGGTGGAGTCACCATCACTGGAGGTGTTCAAAAAATGTGTGGATGTGGCACTTCAGGACACGGTTTAGTGGGCATGGTGGTGTTGAGTTGACAGTTGGACTAGATGATCTTAGAGGTCTTTCCAACCTTAATGGTTCTATGATTCTATGATTCTATAATAGATAAAGCTTCATCCTTCGGAACCCAGTGTAGCACCTACATGTTTATAAAGATTTCCTTGGAGCTTCTTGAGCTCCTACAGTCACCATATTCCTGGTATTTGGAAGGCTTTTCCAGATTTGGCGTTGATGGGATCTGTCTGTCACTTGGTCTTTATGTTAATCTTGTTCATCCTTGAGAGGCAATACTTTTTTCCCTTGTCTGTCAYTCAGACTTCTCAGATTGGTTTAACTACTTGTAGTTAACTTTTATTGGGAGTTTCCATCTTGTTTTGTGCTTTTTGAACCTCAGTACAAATATTTTTATTTGATTGTTCATTGTCTGACCAGAAAAATAGAAGTTAGCACTTTGAGAGTTGTAATGAGCATTCATGTAAAAATAGAGGCTTTTTCACTTGAGTAACCTGGAGACAGTAATATTCCCTGAACAAACTTTATTTAGAAAAGACACTTGGTATTTTATTACTGTGACAAATAACTGTAAGAAATGGCCTTTTACCAGACACTAAAAATATTTAAAGCCCTATGAGAGTTAGATGGTTAATTCCTTTGCCTTTGTCTACTCTGTGTTGACACATTGAAATCCTCTTATACCTTTTGTTAGAGATGTGGTTTTCCTCATTGTTCTGGATTAAAAACTCATTTTTTTAAATAGTGTAATAAATATTAAGTGCTGATTGTTCACTGGATTGCTTTTCTCTGTCCAACATTTTGGTGGAAGTATATGATTTAGTCCAGCAAGCATTTACTGTGGCATACAAACTTTTCTGCTTTCACTTGCCCATTGTGTGGGGACAATAGTGGTGTGGCAGTAATTGTCCTGTTTTTATTAGTTCTTCACCTGCTTGCTTTGAGATGAGGGAGAATTTTTCAGAAAATTACTTTTCAGAGGCAGTAACTGCTAAACAAACACGATACCTAGACTTCAAAGTATACCAAGTAAGAATTTAGGATATCTAGATATGCTTAATTTCTTACTAGGAAAGAAATCTTTGACATTCATACTTAATGAGTAACATAGTAAAAAAGATTCTAATGAGCTATATTTTCAGCAGGTACAAATGAGAGTAGTTGCCTTGTCTTCAGTGGAGCTGTGTGAATAAATACTAGCTGAGAATTTGGGCCAAGAACAGTAATTTGTCAGATGCAGATTCCATTTTACAAAGAGAACAAAAGCAAGACCAAGCTTCCTTTTCACACGTAATTCATCTTCATGCACTGTATACAAGTTTGTTGTGACTGCATGAACTAGCAAGAGCTATAGCATGGGTTTCATTTTACATTTTCTTTTTCCAGTTTGCATTTAGTATGTTAGAAGGTAATAATATATAGTCAAGAAAAGGTAGCAGGAGGCCTACATGGATGAACAAGGAGCATCTGACAAAACTCAAACATCAGATGAAAGCATAGAAGAGATGGAAGAAGGATCTGGGCATAAAGGAGGATTAACACAGACACTGTCTGAATGTGTAGGGATGAGGTAGGAAAGCCAAAGCCCATCTGCAGTTAAATATGGCAAGGGACATGAAGGACAACAGGAAGGGTTTTTACAAATATATCATTGGCAAAACCAAAGACTAGGGAAAATGTGGACACACTGTTAAATGAGGCAGGGGAGTTGATGGCAAAGGACATGAAAAAGGCCAAGGTACTCCAAACATATCAAGAGGGTGATTGGGAGTAGTCATCTTGGATTTAAAAAGGAGAAATCAACCAACCTAATGGCTTTCTATGACAAAATGATTTGTTTGGTGGACAAGAGAATGGTGGATGTCATTTACCTTGACTTTAGTAAAGCTGTCTCTCATAAAATCCTCATGGACAAACTGATGAAATACAGGTTAGATAAATAGACCATGAGGTAAAATTAAAACTGACTGAAGGTTGTGACCAGTGTTGTGAAGTCCAGCTAGAGGCCAGTCACGCACTTATAGTGTACCCCAGGGGTCGATAGCAAGGCCACTACTGTTTAACATCCTTGTTAAGGACACGGACAATAAGATAGAGTGTGCCCTCAGCAAGCTTGCAGATTATTTGAAACTTGGAAGAGTGTTTGATACACCAGATGGTTGTGCTGCCATCCAGATGGAGCTCAGTAGGGTGGAGAAATGGGTCAACAGGAACCTCATGAAATTTAACAAAGGGATATGCATCTGGGAAAGAACAACATCACACACCAGTGTGGGCTGGGGACCAACCAGCAGGAAAGTAGCTTTTCAGAAAAGGACCTGAAGATCCTAGAGTCACCAAGTTGACTGTAAGGCAACAATGTGCCCTTGCAGCAAAGAAGGCCAATGGCATACTGTGGTGCCTTAGGCAGAGCACTGCCAACATGTCAAGGGAGATAATCCTTCCCCTTAACACTGGTGAGACACATCTGGAGTGCTATGTACAGTTCTGGGTCTCCTAGTACAAAGAGCAGCATGGACTTATTCGAGTAAATTTAGTGGAGGGCCACGAAGATCATAAAAGGACTTGAGTATCTGYCAGATGAACAGAGGCTGAAAGAGCTGGGACTGTCTAGCCTACAGAAGAGAAGGCTTGGGRGGATCTTATATCTTTTTTTAAATACGCAGTGGGGAAGAGTAGAGAAGATAGAGACAGCGTATTCTCAGTGGTGCACAGCTGAAGGACAAGAGSCAATGGGCACAAACTGAAATATGGGAAATTCCTTTTAAGCATAATAAAAAGCTTTTTTACTATGAGGGTGTTCAATCACTGGAACAGGTTGCCCAGAGAGGTTGTGGTGTCTCCATCCTTGGAGATACTCAAAAACTGTCTGGAAACAACCCTAAGCAACCTGTTCTAGCTACCCCTGTCTTGAGCTGGAGGATTGGATTAGGCAGTTTCCAGAGATACCTTCCAACCTCAACAATTCTGTGATGCTATGAATTTCCTGATAAATTCAGCAGGGTACATGTAGGTGGTCAGTGCTAGCCACTGGTATGATCCTTGCTCTGCAGGACAGACTTTTTTCATATGAAATAACTTACTGTTTTTTTCCCCCTGAAAAGTAAATGTCTACATTCCAGAAATGCAGATGTGATTTTTTCTTTTTTTTTTTTTTTGAATGAGTGGAAGGTTGCCTTATTAAAACCATTTTATTTGCTGTGTTCAAATGGGTTTAGAAATKACTTTAGAGTACCCTTTACATGGGCCAGTAACATCCTAATGGCCACTCTGGAATAACTTATCTTTTTTTTTATGTTTCTCTTAGGCAGTGCTGAAATGCAGCTTCACATTTTTAAAAATCGCTAACAGCAAAAGGAGAAGAGAGAACACTGGAGAAGGTGTTAGACCTACTTTTTGTAACTATTTTACCTTTTATTTGTCCTTTGTGTTCTTCAGAGTATGCAAGTTTCTTCAGCTAATTCTGCCTGAATCTTGATGCTTCTTTGGGTTGAGAATTATTCCAAATTTACTTAACAGCTTATGGCTGTACTTACCCAACTGCACTTACCTAGTTTTGAAGATTTTAGGGGAAAATATATTGCCCTGGATCTGGCAGCCCAAGAGAGCCAAAGCTGCTACACAGCCCTATGCCGCAGGTCCAACCAGTATCGAGGCTGAAACTGTATTCCCAGCAGGTACACGCAGACAGAGTACATGTATACACCACATATATGCATACATACAGGGCTATGGCTAGCTCCACAGGTCAGACACGCATTCACATGAATGCAGGCAACAGTCTCATCCTACTCCCGTCTCTGCCTGAGCAAGGTGGAGGTCTGGTACTGAGAATATATGTACAACTCTCATCCTGTCAGCAGCTGAGGTTAGACACTCAGTCTCCCCAGTTGCCGGCACCTGGACATATGAGCCCTTGGAGTTGCAGCCCCACTCCGTTTGCTGGTGCAAACTAACTCACACATACAGACACACACGCATGCTCACASCCACCTGAAGCCGGCTGGGGCTCAACTCATCCCAGTAGCCAACCCCCCTGTGGTCTCACCCCTAGAATGCCATAGACACCAGCAGATCTCACTGGTAGCTGGCTAGGACTGTCCTGGTGTCCCCTGATAGCCAGCTCCTCTCATGCCCTTGCCCTTAGAGACACATGCCCCTCCTTGGCCCCCAGGCCACATCACCTACCTGCCAGCTGGTCCAGTCTGATTGTTATTAGTGCTCGCACACTTGCACTTGCTGCAGTTGCTGGCACCATGGGCATGTGGGGCTCTGACCCCTGGTCCCACTCCTGTGGCTGGCACTTGATCTCACTCACTCTGGTCTCCAGTCTCTGGCATGCAGGCCTATCAGCCCATGGTGCCAGTCCAGCTGGTGGCACCCAGACCTTCACTTGTTCCAGTTGCTAGTGCTGTRGATACATGGCACCCTATGACCTGCAGTCCCACCTCAGCTTTTGGCACTAAAATTTACTCATTCTGGTCTCTCTAGCTGCTGACACCACAGATGCAYGAGCCCTCCAACCTGTGGTCTGACTCTAGTTACTGCACTCAGACTGCCTGGTAGACACATGTACACAGATATAGTCCCTCACCCAGGAAAAGAATTAGAAAGAAATTCAATACGAAGATAGGACAGATTGCACTGATCAGGTGCAGGACATGGCTAGACAAGTGTACTGATCATCAAATTATTTATTTACAGGGAACCAGCCCTTTTTATCCCTTAACATTATTTTCCCCACACTTATTCCTCCCCAAATTGCCTAAATCCATCCCTTTCCCTGCCTTCGGTTCCATCTCCAAGCATCCTATAATAAGCCTTATGCAATCCCACAGTGTGTCCCATACCCCTAGGCAGCAAGCCCCATCCGGCTGGCAAGATGCTTCATGCTTGACTCATCATGATGGGTTTCACACCTGGATAATGGGGCTGAGGCTTTCCTGGGACAGCCCTGAAAGGGGCCTGGACAGGATAAACCTTTTTCTGAGCCCTTAATTTGGCTTCCTGCCTGCCACCATGCATCTGTGCTTCTCTCCTCTTGTGAAGATGGGCCTTTGATGCGCTGAGGGCTCCTGTGATGGGCTTGAGAGCAGCCAGAATAGGGTATTAATTGGACTTTCCCCACATTGCCATTGTTTCTCTGGGCTCCTTTGTAGGTGTGCAGACGGGCTTTTATTACATAATCTAACAGAAGAGACTACAATTTTTTTAGTATTGTACTTCTACAAAGGCAGACTTTATTTTTCCACAGAAAGTCTCTAAAAATACCAGCAGTGATTTCTATAGGTATAGTCTATATTTTTCATGAGTGTGCATTCAGAGTAATATAAAGGAAGTAAAGAGTTATTTAACGATGTTAATTGTCTACCTGAGCTTCTGTTCATAATGGGCATGACATGTCATTCTTGGGTGATATACTTTAATGCTCTTTATGCTAATATCTTCAAATGCCTTTCAGCCATTTCTGTGTAAGTARCCAGAAGAAAACTCTTGACTTTTGGTACTGTCTCAGCCAAATGAGATAGATACTTGGACAGCTGTTGTGGACAGGTAACACCTGGATCTTGTATATAATTTCTTGCCTACTATATGACTGAATAACAATGCAGTCTATTTGGACTGTTGAATTAATTATATTCTTTTAGTTTGAGCTGCCTTGACCTTTATTAAGGAAGATACTGAGTTAAATTCATTTTGGCAGTTCCACTACCCCTATGTATCTCAGTCAGACTGTCTTTTACATACATCTGACAACTTCATAGTCTGCCTGCTTTTGCCTGTTGACTGTTTCTCCCTGAGCAGGTTAATGTCATTGTARCCTATTGCATTCTAGTAAGATTAAGAAATGTTTCCTTGGATTTTTCATAGATCTCAGTGATGTCTGAAGCGATGGTGATACTACCAGTGAGGAGTCTTTGAACTCGTGTACCATGTGTTGATTATGCAGCTGCTAGGCCTAGCCTAGCAGTTGTTTCATTTCTTGGTATTGTAAAAGGACTTATGTAAGCTAGAGAGGACCGTTGAAATATTTATGGAGATTCAACTTGTGAATCCTTCACACGTTTGCAGCAAGTAATATCTTCCCTTTTTGGGTACTTTGAAAAGGTCAGGTATCTTCTGTGTTAAAGGCACACTTTCCTATACAAACTTCTTATGAGGTAAATGGGCAAAATAGTATCATGGTTAAAACTTTAATTGCTCGTATTGCGGGTGCTTTGAGACTTTGATGAAGGTCTTATTGACAGGTAGGTGTATTGTGTATCAAAATAAAAAWCAGATTGTTATTTTTTTATTCCCTTCCTGCTATAAGGTGCTTCTTCAGGAAAAGCTTAGTTCATTATTGAGCAAGAGTGCTGTTTTCAGACAAGAATTTCAGCTAAAGAGAAAGGCTGCACCTTTTATGCTAAGGGGATGAATGATCATATCTGGTAAATGAGTTGTAAAATGGGTTGTGCAACACTCTTGTCTGGTGACTCTCTTCAGTGATAATCGTATTCTTACATTTGTTGAGACTCTAATCCAACTATTTAATTTGAATTGAATAGTTCAAAAAACTCTGCAGCTGAAGAATTTTTTTCATACCTTAACTACTTGGTACTCATTTTCACTTTCTTTTACTCTCTTATAATATTTCTTTTTTTGATTTGCAGTCTTTTTTTAAGAAAAAAATTTCTTTAGAAAAGCTTTGAGGTGTCTAAAATATCCTTAAAAGCCTGTTAACAGACCTTAATATCTTGTTTTGCAAGGTTAACAAACTGCAGGAGCTCTTTGTCTGTGTAGTGAACATTTAAAATATCTAAGATATGGTAAAGGAATGTAACAGTCAGCTAACAGGATATGCAGATACTGAAAAAAAATACGGCTTGTGGGCTGGGAGCAGAAAAAAACCCAAGCATTTTCAGTTGAGCTTATTAGCATGTGAAGGAATAACCACATTTCAGCATTCAGTTACTTACGGTTATTGCCTTTAAGATGAATTGGAGAAAGATTTCTTTTCCTTTATGATTTATAATAAGTCTTACTTTTTCCTGACAACACAAATGTTTTTGCCATTAAAAAAAATAAAATGTTACTATTAGATCTTCATTTCTTCCTTTTTGCCTGAAGATACCTTGGCTGGCAGGGTCTTTGAAGGACAGAAACATTAATRTCACTTGAGGATAATGCCTGAGCCCCAACCTCTAGAGAAAGGATGTAGATTCATATTTGCTGTGTATTTAACTTTACAGTTTATGCAACACACAGGTTTCTTTTGAAATAATTGGCATGCTCCCTACTGAGTTCTAAGATCCTCTGAATTCAGCAGAAAGGTATGTAGCTTATGTGAGTTCAGTATATACTAATTTTGCGCAGTGTTACCTGCAGGAAACATAGAATCTGATTGTGGTTTCTGTTTGTGAGGTAATTGTATTGAAGAACATGTTGGGAACCACAGCTATATTGAAGCGTGAGTAAGAAGCAAAGTGAAAAGGAGAAGTTTGGTGAAACTGGTTAATTCATCTACATCTGTGAACCTAAAACAACTGGCACAATGCTTGCCATAAAGAAATTCATGATACTACTTTATGCTGTGCAAGTCATGGTGACATTTTAACAGTTTACATTAGCTTCAGAATTGCCTTGCATAATATTAGTATTAGCTTTGAGATATGTCATTGAAATCAGTGGAAACTTGATAGTTTATATCTGAAATAAAACATTCGTGAACAAGGCTTCAAATTCATTGTGACTGTGATGCAGCTGGAATGATGTTTTCCAACAGATATAATCATATTGCAAAAATGATGTAACACTTGCTAAACAGTGACATGAGTAGAAGCATGTGCTTTGCAATACTGGGTAAGAGGAGTACATAACAAACACAACTAACAGCAATGGTTTTAAGAGGAAAAYAATTTTTTGAAATGCTTAAAGAAATAGTAGAATTCCTTAAAGTTATAAATACTACATTTCTCAGTCCGATGGGATTTTTCTGTTGAGGATATAAACTTGATCATATGAGAAAATACTTCAGACAGCAGTAGCCCTGAGACATGAAGTATTTTAAGGCAACAGTACCAAAGTAATTGTGTGCAGAAAAGCAGTGTGAGACATAAAATAGGCCTGKTTTTTTGACTGCCTTTCACTTTGTTGAAATCATCTCCATTTTTGCAGAGTGATGGTGAAGACAGTGTAATGGACTACCAAATCAAAAAAGCTAAATGTAAATTATTACAAAAGATGAATGGTGAAAGAGAATCCTCATCCCAAGTATATGTGGAAGTTACCACAGTCTGCCAGTCCTGAAAGCAGAAACTTGGTGTCTTCAGAGATCAACCTGATGTGCAGAGGGAGGGGAAGAAAGGGCTAGTCCACCACAAATGGTGAGTGAACCGTTTGTCCCTGCATGCTGGTTTTAATAAACAGGCTTCTCTCTCTTCAATTAGGAAAGCTTTTGTCTTCTGTTTAACTTCTGTGGCTACCTAGTTTGCTTTTGCTGGCAGAGCCTTGCATTTAGAAAGCTTAATACAGAAGAAGCTGTGGTTAGACCTCTACTGTATTCTGATGCAATGCTTTTTGAAGGTGTCAGACAAGTGGTGGAACTTTTTGAAAAATTTTTGGGGCAACATTTCTTGTCATATACCTATTTATTTGCTACAGAAAGCATGAATATATGTAGGATGGATTTTATTTAAACTAAAAAGACAGGCCAGGAGGGCCAGGTGGGAGGTGAAAAAGCCCAACAATCTATAACTACACAAATGGTACATTTGGGGGAATTTTTCAAATTGAGCCAGTCTGTCATAAATTTGTGGTGCTTGTACAATGAGTTGAGTAATTTGAATAACAATGAAGTGCATGATGTATTACAACTGAATAGATGTATTTATCACTTAAGGAATTAGAGATCTCTGGGACGGGAGCATTTGCAGACTGACAAATCAGGCCAGTTCTAAGATTTAAAACTGAACTTTACTAACTTCTTTCATGAGCAACRCAATTCCTGCTCATGGCAGTTCTTACACAATACTGATCATCATTACTACATATAAAAAATGTGGTCTTTAAAATATATATTCTAAATTAGCTTTGAGTATACAATATCATGGAAATGATGCTACATATTTAGTAATGATGGCTACGGTTCTTGATGGTCCTTAGTTGCCGAGATTTGGGYGATCAGGCTTAAGAGCTCTTTGATGAGAGAAGTCAGAAAAGAAATGGGCTTGCCTCTCTCTTCTGTCATATGCCAGATGTTTTTATGCTATTACTGTCCTCCCCAGAAGGGGAGTCTGCTTATCTTCTTGTTTGGTTTGCTTTTGTCTTGCCAATCATTCCTCCAGCCTGTTCAGCAGGTTGTTCTGCCTATTTGAAATCCYTTTGCTTATCTTGTTTTTGTCTGGCAACTTTTGCTACTTGAATGTCTCCTACCTGCAACCACATCCACCTGCCTTTGCCCTTTTTGCTCACGTACYTATCTAAAACTTTGTCTGGCTGTGCAATCACAGTGTTACAAAATACTTACACGCTATTCTTAGCTACACAATTTTTGTATGCTTGTTTTCGGGTTTAAGGSAAGTTTATATTAATTATGTCCTGATTAGTACATTTATAATTTATAGACGTCACAGGCTTTGGCAATGTATGATTGGAATAAAGCTTTTCCATTTGCAGGAGTAAAAGTTCTCTTTAATTCAGGAATATTTAGACACAGTTGTTGTAACCATATTAAATATTTAACTTTCTGTCATCCTCTAAGCAGGTTTTAACATGGTAAAAGAATTCAGTATAAAAAAAATCCATGTGCAATGTTTCAAAATATCAAGAGTATTTTTTATTTATTTATTTTTAAGACAGAAGACAGAGGATTTCTATTGGCTGTAAAATAGCCCRGTTTTGTTCTAGTCTGCTTACATTTTTGAAGATAATCTTGTTAATGCTAGATATGTCTGTGTGCTTTCTCTAATGTAAACATTATGTCATAGCATTTTCCTAGTAGTGCTGAGAATTGCCACATACAGTTAACTGTGTAGCACTTAAGATGCTCACGGGTGGTTAATAAATAAATAAATCTCTAATTATATGCATCTGGAATGTGTGCAACAAMATCTGCATGAGATATCAACCCTTCCATCATCTAAAATTGTTCCTAAAATTTGTGTGTTGGTGGGTTTCATTGTTTAATTGTGTCTCCTAGCTGAAATAAGGCCCAAAGTTTTGGAGGGCAGGGTCTTGATTTTGTTTGTCTTTGTTCTGAGTGGTGTGTGTCTGTGGATATCCTCACACACATGCACTAGACAGTTTGAAGGCTGGAATCRTATGATAAATTGCAGAATCATCCAAGTCAATTACTTCAACAGCTCCTGAGTAAGCAGCTCTTCCTTCTCTGTCATCGTGTTTCAGTTACAAATTCTTTGTTGGCACAAACAGCTCAAAGCAAAAATTAAGTTTCTTATGAGGGTGTTTGCATGGGTACAAAGCAGTCGCTGTTATTTTGTTTTCTTCACATTGAACTCTAAGCTTTATGTCCTTTTTATTCTAGGTTTGTTTTAATACTCTGAAATTGTTTGTTCTTATTGTGATGAAGGACTCTTTGTTTTAGCACTGTGGCTGCCTGGCAGATTGKTTTAGTTGTTCCAGCCTTCAGGAATGTTAAGAAGTGATAGCAAGATAGAAGGTTAGAGAAAACTCTGTTTGGGGAATTAAATGTTATTACTTCCTCAGCATAAATTGCCAGATGCGTAAAACTACTTTTTTGAGACTAAATGGAAAAGTACATATTGTTAGTTGGTAGTATAGATCTTTAGGCAAAAGAAAATGTTAATATTAAAGATATTTAACATCAGCTGATGTTCTCTGAAAAATACTGAGCTAGCTCCTCAGTGCTGTCCGTGGGTGCAGCTACATCAGCTTCCATGGCCCTGTGCCATGGAAGGATTTCGCGTTGTGGCACGGAAAGGAGGTTATGCTATGCAGCTGCTCCCCCTACTTTTGTCTCAGGGCCTTCACTGCTTCTCATGAAGCTTTCACATGGAGATGCAAAATTGAGGGCAATTAGTAGGGGCACTGAGAAGGCAGCTGTATTACTATTTCTGACTTGTACCTGTTCAGTAGAGAATGAGTATTTCAAACAAGTAATTGTTTAGTGGCTGTTTCAAAAGAGCTTAAACATATTTAATGGCACTTGGGCAGCTAATTTTTTGGCTTCTTAAAAAAAAATCACTATTAGCTTTTAAGATGGCTGTGCTTAAGAGATACTTAAGCCATTGGTATAAGTAACATGATTATAGCATTGTTTTTTCATCATAGCATGTTTTTTTGCTGGAAACTTCCATACATACACTCAACACCTGTCAATTTATCACCTTTAATACAGTGGGAAAGCCATTTCCATGCTTCAAAGTCTCAGCAGATTTTTCATAAARTTTTAGTGTTCTTTTTGGCTTTAGGAATCAGAGCTTTATATGACTAGCTGGGTTATGTTTTTTAAAGGTTGAGTTGCAAAACTGTAATGAACAACACAGCATGTTTAGTCTGATTCAAGGGCTAATAAAGTCAGGAAAATAGCTGAAAGTAGTGAATCTCAGATGCATTATTTGTTCTTTATAATATATGGATGATTATATTGCTGAACCTCTCAGATCAATTCTTTTTTTTATGCTAGAGCAATGAACTGTTGTAATTGGATTGAATATTAGTGACTTGTATCAATGATACATTTTTTAGTTGCTGTCCCTTATGCCATGGAACAAGCTGTCTTTCATCTCAACACACCAAAGCTTTTGGTTTTGGAGAATGGGGCTGCTGGAGGTTTTGCTAAGGGTGATGATTTCATGTCTGTAATGCTGAGGAATGTTTGCTAGCTCACTCTGAGAAGGTCTCAATTCTGTGAATCTGGTAGGTGGCACTTTGTCAGAGTTAGTCCTACTCACCATAATTTTCTGAGGTGAATAAGGGTGGCAGAATCCAAGTCTAAACAGATGCTTTTTTTTTTGCTGATTGTAGATGACATCATACAGGTAGCCACATTCAGAAACCTTACATGACAGAACAAGTGAGGTGTGTGTGATCACAGAGTAAGGATTCAGTGCCTTTGGTGCTGTCATTCCATGTAACAGATTTGTTTAATGATGCAATAGCTTCTCTGATGCTTTCTCCCCTTCCTGATGGAGGTAGAAGCCTTTCAGCATGTTTCTTGCATAGAAAACCAGATAGATCCTACTAGGGCCAGGGCACAACGAACTCTTAATTCTAGCAGTTCTTGTAACTGCTGATTGGCATCAGGAAGGCTAAAAAGATTTGATTCTCCCTGAGGGGAAGATGTTGGCTGAAGCCTTCCAGGAATTCCTCAGACATAACTCTTGCTCCCTTAGAGAAGGATAGGGTTGTTATTAAAAAATTCTCTTAACAAACACAGTAAAAATTTATTTGATAACTTAATGTTAGAGAATAATATTCTATTTGTCAATAATCTGTTTAATGACTGATGACAAGAGAAAAAAAAGCAAACAAAACTTTTCTGCTCAGAGAGGGTTTGAATCTTTCTTGATTCTTGACTCAGCTACAGCTGGCACATCTAGAAGCTCAATAACCATTCACTAAAGGACAACTGTAGCCTTTTAAGGTCATGTRGGAACATCAAGCTGGGGACAGGTATAGTTTGTGGAGATATATTGATATCTTAATGAATAGCTTGCTACAAGGCCAAAGAGGTGGCAGTGGGGAAGATATCAACTATGTCATCTGCTTCTTTTCAGTCTATGGGAGCTTCCAGCAACGTCTGCTTCATGAAGAATAGCAAAAATAAGGTTAATTACTAGAAAATAGTTCTAATACTATTTGAAGTGAAAGAAGCAGCTGTGTATGTTCATAAAACAGGTATACTCATGTCCTAAAGTACTGAACACATAGCTCTTCTGTAAACATTGTGGGCAATTACAAGTCCAGATTTAAAAACAAGCTTAACCCTATGCCTGACTAACAATTTAAATATGAAACTAGGATGCCAAACCACTTATTATATCAGTCTACCTCAGAATTTGCAGCATCAAAAAATGAGTCAAGTGCTTCAAATAATAAACAAAGAAAATACTATCTTCCAGCAGAAAATTTTCACCTTCGTGAAAAGCTCTAATGTGTGTAATGGTAATGCTGCCATCTTTGCAAAACATTTGAATTTGTTACAGAATTTGAAAATGTTTAGTGGACTGTCACTGGTAATAATAAAACCTACTTGTCCTAGGCTTGCTAGATCTTAGGGAGAGCAAAGCAAGTACAGGACTGTTGTATTAGCAAAAGCTCAGCAGCCCAGTGGCACTTTGCCAGAACTCTTTAATCAAAACCAGCAATACTTCATAAATATGAGATTAAACAACATAGAAAAGAATATAGGTTGCAAAGGACAACATGTTAAATATATCATCCCAGTGGAAAAAAAAAAAGCAGCCGCAGTGGTATCAGTAGGAGATTATGTAGCCAAGCTGTAATTTCATTTGCTGAAGATTCAGAAGATGTTCTTGGATAGAAGATCTCTTAATAATGCTGTGATGTCCAAGAACAGAATCACGTGGACACTGATGAAGTCTTTACAGCTGTGTAGAAAAGGCATGACCTAAATAAAAGCAACTCTGGAAGAAACCAGATCCTCACAGCTTGCCTCTCAGATGTAAAAATGGTTTGTTTTAAGCACATTAACATGGTGGCAAATATAATCTCATGTGGAAAATTAACTTCAGTAACATCCTTCTGTAGTTCATCATATGACTTCATGGACACTCTTCTTTCATTTAGTCAATCTCAAGTCTTATATTATGCTGCAGTAAGACGGTTGTTCTTCTCAGACCTCCTTAGGAAACTCCGGGGACTGTTTTTGAAGTTGTCAACCATTTAAAGGTCTGAAACACTTTCTACTGCAGTGAACAGATTGTATAGTAGATGGTTATATTCCTTGGGAGCTGCCTTCACAAACTGACTGGCATTTGATTAGGATAACCTGCATTTTTTTCACTGCCTACCTAGAACTACATGTAGTACCTAAGCATGCTAATTTGGGAAGAACCAACAAATCTCATGTGGAACACATGGCTATGTACTGGTTTTGGCTGGAATAGAGTTAATTTTGTTCATAGTAGCTTGTATGGGGCTATGTTTTGGATTTGTGCTGAAAACAGCCTTGATAATGTAGAGATGTTTTTGTTACGGCTGAGAAGTGCTTACACAAAGTCAAGGCCCTCTCAGCTTCTCATGCTCTACTGACTGAGGAGACTGGAGATGAGATACACAAGAAGCTGGGAGGGAGCACAGCCAGGACAACTGACCCAAACTGGCCAATGGGATATTCCATACCATACATCATGCTCAGTATATAAACGAGGGGAAAGCTAGCGGGGGGACTGCTGCTCAGGGACTGGCTGGGCATCAGTCTGCGGGTGGTGAGCAATTGGTTTTGKTTTTTTTTCATTTACATCATTTGTCTTTCTTGGGTTTTATTTCTCTCTCTTTTTGTTATATTTCTTTCAATTTATTTTTTAATTGTAATAATAATAATTATTATTATTGTAGTATATTATTTTATTTCAATTATC
Organism: Oceanodroma leucorhoa; assembly: GCA_030449065.1. Lineage (NCBI taxonomy): Eukaryota > Metazoa > Chordata > Aves > Procellariiformes > Oceanodroma > Oceanodroma leucorhoa. Next base: position 30,783,787 of record JASVER010000001.1, read on the forward strand.
AAACTATTCTTATCTCAACCCATAAGTGTTCTCATTTTTACTCTTCTAATTTTTCTTTCCCCTATCCCACTGGGTGGGGGAGTGAGCGAGCTGCTGTGTGATGCTTAGCTGCCTGCCGGGTTAAACCACAACAGGCTGTCACACTGCTCTGTGAAGGCCTAAATGATGAGCAGAGTTAACTTCTTGAACAACTGTTGGGCTATTAAGGTGTAGGAAAACATTTATTGAGAGTGAGTGAAGTATCCTTTCTTGGTATACTGGAAGAGTTTTGTGTTTCTTTATGTTCCACTTGCATTTCATAATTGTCCTACRGAATGGTGAGAAAAAGGTAAGGATATACAAGTAGGAAGGAAGCATCAACACAATAATAAAGAAAAGAAATAAAGAAAAATATCCCCTTTATTTGAAGAATTGCGGAGCATAACATAAGCATATTTCACACATTGACAGTGGAGCTGAGGAAGGTTTTAAAGGAAAAGAAATATGACATCAAAAAGAATTACATTTCATTTGTTGCATTAGTTAGAACAGAGGTACTGATTCATAGCATTTGATTGCTTAAGAAGTGTAAAAATATTGTTTTCTAGTGTCAAATACAGTATATTACCATTATTAGCATTATGGTAGCAGTATATTACCATTATTAGCATTATATAATCCATTATTGTACCATTATTAGAGACTGTTATTCTATATATGTAACAGTTTTTCCCTATTTTTTTGAGGGACATGGGTATCTAATTATTGAAAAGTATAACGGTCACCTTAACTTCCCTTTTGTTTATCAGGATAGTATGTTTTGATTGTGTCATTGATTGAACTTGCTTTTTAAGGTCAAAAGAAGCATCTTTTTTTAGAAAATTTCTTAATTGAACTTAAGTTTTTTTTTCTTTNCCCCAGTCTGGAACTGCATCCTCTTTGTGGTATAGTTATAATATAATGGGCCAGATTTTTCTTTTGAATTCTGCTGAGTTCATCAGTTGTCACATGGACAGAAAAAAACGCAATCCCACAGAGGTTTGGGTGATGCGATACAATAACTGGAAAGCTTAAAAAAAAAATACATGAAAATACCAAACAAAAAACAAACAAACAAACAAACAAAAACCACCAAAACCCACAACATTTTGTGTCTATTAACTTTTTWAAATTATTTTTCGTATTTCAGTTCATATGGTAAAAGAAGAAAAATTATAAWCCTGTTATGTAGATCAGATTATTTATTACTGCATGAGAATGTTTGTGTAGTTTTATATGAGAAATGATCAGATAAAATTGACAGATTGCTATCTCTAGTACACAATGTTTTCACTTGAATATTTCTTATGCATCCTTGAAAAAATGAGCAGTGACTTAGTTCCCTGTACGCATTTGAATCTTCCTACGTTTTCACTATCATGAAGAGTGTGATGATTGATCTTTGCCTTCAGTAACTGCCCAAACATCAGCTGACCCTGTTTACACCAACATTCTTTCCCTCTCCTTTTTTATTTATCAGTGTGTCCTGTTTTATATTCTTGTACAATTACAAGGCAGTTTGAAGTAGATATACCACTTCTAATTATTTGGTTGAAAATATAACTATATTCTGTAGTCCCTCTTCTGAGAATGCTATAATTATCCTTGATCCTCTAAACATCCAGCAACCACCATTGCCAAAGACCTGGTTCTGCATTGTGTGGAAAATTCAAACTACATAATCCCCTGTAGTATGTTAGGATAAACTAATGAAATGGTCTCTTCCTTTGCACTTCCCCATACTATCAGCTCCACCACTACCTGCCATCAGTTTCCTCACATCTCAGACCTTCCAAGATGGTATCCAGATACAGCTGTTCTCTCGCTTTTCCTTTTCCCCATCCACTGAACTTTCTGAAAAAAAAAAAACAACGTTATTCTTCATATATTACAATATGTTTACTAAAAAGAAGTGATTGATGATTATAGAATTTACAGGAAAAAGTCTCTAAGAGGTGATTTCTTCTCACAAAACACAGCTCTGCTATACCTTTACTAGGAGGTGTTTGTCAAAAATATGTCTTACACTTTTGAATGATGAAGGTAAAGAAGAAAGAACATATATAGAAGAGATTTTTAAATACAGAAACATTGGTAACATTGAGGTATGCTACTAATGAGTTATTGTCGCGCTAGCACCTAGAGCATCCAACTAAAGCAACGGAGGCTTCCATTTGTTCAACAGTGTTAAACCATAGAAAAAAGCTTTCTGTTGAATTGTGGATTACCTAAATAAGAGCTGTAAAACTACTTTAGGAAAGAGACGCAAACGGTAACTCAATCAAGATCATATTCCAAGCACTAAAAGAATAGGAAGTAAAAGACAGATTAAACAGATAGATTTATTGTCTGAAACAATAAACCAGCATGGTTCTTGCCATTTCTCATTGAATGATCCATTCCAGTACTCTCACCTTTAATATTATTTGTTTAATATGTGGAGAAACTATATAGTAAAATGAAAGGAAGAAGAAAATATTGTGTGGATTCTGCAGTTTCCAGAGAATTTACTTTCTGAATTGGCCATGATATTAAAAAAAAAAAAAAAAAAATCAAGTTTCACTATAAAAACTATTCTGTTTTTCTTGCATCTCTGCTGTTTTATTTCAGAGTTCTTTTTTCTCATCCATTTGCTTATATAAAAAAACTTTTTTTGTTAAATATTGTTCTTTGTCTCCTTGTTTTTCAACCAAGCAAGTTTAATTAAAGAAGGATTAACTGTTTTCATGGATTCTTCTCTAGTAGGTTTTACTTTCTTTTGATGTTTTTCTCATATGACTTGATGCTTAAGCTGTAACATATGCCTGTGAATCCTTTCAGGGCTAATTTGAATGGAAAAATAGAAAACAACTTCTAGCTTGAGGGTTAAATTATTGTAAGCAGAGTAACTTCGTTTCAATTGTATTCAACATGATTTTGTATTTTTGCAGCTTGTTCAAGATCCAGTTACATTAGACAAAGCTAGTAATGTATTTGAAACAGAATGGTTTTCTTGTTCAAAATGTTAAAAAAAAATCACAGTATAATTACTACTAAACATTCTCTGTGTTAATGCTATTTTTCTCCTAATCGACTGGCATAAACAAGTTTCTAGTTAACAGGGTATTGCGAGCAAGTATTTGCTACTTACTCCTCTGGTCTAATCTGGTAAGCTTCAGTGGATAACTAGGCTGTCTGTGTATCTTTCCTTCCTTCAGACACATTTCAGATGTATTTAGCCGGATGTCGCTTCCACTATTTCTAACAGGCAGCATGGTCAGAACTGTGTAGAACAACCTGTTTGCTCAAGTTTGYAAGCATAACAGGACTCATGCAGCCAGCATGCATCAAAAGTGTGTTTCCAGCTGTGCTTTGGAAAATACGCATCTTACAGCATTTGCAGGCAGGTTCCAGAGCCTGTGTTTCCCCTGCATGATAGGGGACTAAGTGCCAGAATCCACCACTTCTATCAAAACAGTGGTTAAAGCAATGGTTGACCTGTTTTCCCATGAACACTCCAAGGCTGGAAAATGCTCCTAATCTAGTTTCAAGTTCTCTATAGCTATGCCCACACAACACTATATGGAGTGGGAGGGACTTTGTCCAGCATGCTAGCTTCACATTCCCAGAGAATGAGAGGTCAAGGACTTAAATTTTCAATGAGAGTCTGAGCGCAAGGTAAACTATTTCCATAGATAAAGCCAGTTGGTTTGAAAATGATTGTTCTTCTACACTTAAAGCCAATTTACAGCCCTTTGACAATGCTAAAGGCCATTTAAAACTTACAAAGTCTTTTCCAGTATAATTCATACAAATGTCAGGCCTACTATATCTTAGCCATATAAAAAGGGGCATCCTGTTTGTCTTTTTCTATTGTCTCCACTCTACGTTGTGCTGCAGCAGGTCAGTGAGCGTTCAGAAACAGGTAGGTGTTCCATGCTAGTTGAATCCTCAGTGAAAATAATTAGTATTTGGGGAGGCCTTAGAAATGGAAACGTGGCTTTGAGATAGCGTAGTCTGTTCTGGTATCATTCATTGGTGAATCAGTACATCCTAAGTTGTCGTTCTGAACTGTTTCTTTAAACTTTATAAAATATGTTCCTTTATGCAAAAGATCAATAGATGTTATTTCAAAGCCAGGGGGCTCTTTTCTTTTTCTTCTTTGTTGCAGGGTAAGAACTGAAAATGATGTGGAATTATGTTTTACCCATAGTTGGCATTTAGTTCCCATCTGTAGCAAATATTGAATTAGAAATTATTTATAATTTGGAACAGAAACATATCTTTCCAAAACTACTTGGAAATGAAAATACTGAAAACAACTTAGGATCAGTCAATATTTTTTTTAGCTTTCATTCTTTCATTTCAGTTTTTATTATAACTGTATGCAAAACTATATATATATTATATACATTAAAAATAAAAATAAAAAGCTGAGAATTAAGCTTTTTCTTAGGAAGGCTCACTTCAGGGTTTCTTGCAGGAATGGAGGTTCTTAGAACTAGATTATTTAGCTATATAATTTTAAGTACCCTGGGAAAAAACAATGGACAGAAGCTCCTAGTATATTTGGAAGATGATGCTTTTCCATGGGAAGTTGGATTTCATTGAAATGGTGTATTTCATTGGAACATCATTCCATACAAAAAATTGTTTAGTATTATTATAAATTATATCAGTGTGTATTTGATACTTTTATGTTTCATTAAGACAATGCTAGAAGCAAGGTACAGCCTCTTATCATGTTTAGAAAGACTGTAAATCACTGAATTGTCGATCATATGTTCAAGGTTAACAGCACTCTATATGGAAAGAGAAAAAGTCTCCTTCTCTTCAAATTACAGCAATTATATCAGTTTATTCTGTGCTCAGAATAAATTTGACCCATGGATAAGGTTGCAGGTTAGGGTTTTAAGAAGAACCTAAGGGAACACAGAGCCCAAACCCATTGTCGTTCAATGAGAGTTGGAATACATTTAAAATTCCTGTCTCRGTGTAGAATTTTTTGTTGTTACATGAGGTATCCAAATTAAAATTCAGTCTGAGATAGTTCTGTTATTAGCTTGGAGTTATATCATTGCACAGAAACACAAAAAAAAGGCTGGTGTATGCCCTGGGAAGAGGAGGATGATTTTTGGAAACATGCTGACCCCATGTGTTGTTTTTTATCCTATTTAGTTTATGAACTAACAAAACTAACAAAGGAGTGGGGCATGGAAATAATAATGCATTCCACTTTCTATTAAAGAAGTGACCCTTCCAGTTGCAACACTGTCATTTGTAAAATAAGGCGTGTGTGTACTCTCTGTTGGACCTGCCATTTGGCTTTACTGATTGTCACTTCTAGTGTTCATTAATCTATCTGCCTGACATCACCCTTTTCAAGCAACAGGTCTGTCTCTCTAGTATTGTTGCTTTTGCTAATGCTTATCATTGTGCTTTCAGCTTTATGGTGATGATGGRCATTATATGTGTGTGTAGTGCTTTGATAGAGGGCTGCTACCTTGCCATGCGAATGGCAGACTCTTGCCCTTTTTTGATTGGGAATCTGTTGCAGTTATCAGCGTGTCAGCTTCTAAAAGCATTAGTGAGTCAACTAGAAATTCCGTGATCTCAGCTGGAAATAATATTATCTGGGATAATTTCAGACAGCATGCAGATACCTGCTTGCTTTTGCAGGGTATCTGATCTAATAAGCAGTTATATACATGGATAACTTTACAGATGTGCCCAGTTTGTTTCAATAGAACTGCCTATCTGAATAAATAATTCTTGCATGGAAGTATTTGAAGGATTACGCTTTTGCTTTACATATGTAAGTCTGATTTCAGAAGTATCTGTAAAACTTACATAAGGTTGATTAACTGTTTAGAAAACACAGCATTGTTTTTTGCAAGTGTGCAGCACTGTAGAAGAGAGTCTATTGTTTATCCTCTTAATCAGACCGTTCTGTGTGGAAAAAGCTGTACATTTTCCATGAACTTTTCATCAAAATGGATGCATTAAGGTCCATTCATTTAATTAATCTTTGCCTAATTTTTCCCATGCATTGAATAGGAATAATTAACCTTTGCATGCTGAGAATGATGTTTAATGATACTCCTTAAAATTGAGAGTGACTTTGTCCCTCTCGTATTTACTTCCCAGGAATGTCATGAGTTCTGTAAACTAGAATGAGGCGTCTCTCTCTTTATCTAGTTGTTGAAGCTTTCTTGTCTTCCAATCACTCAAGTTCAAGAAAAAAATTGTAACTCAGGAACACAGTGTTTATCTCTCAGGTTTTTTTTAGTGGTTTTTTTCAGTGCAAAGGATAACAGTTGACTGTCCAGAGGATAGCAGAAATATATTTGAGGAGATTGAGCATGAATGATATTGATTTTATGAATCAGATGGAAAGGGTGAAAACATTCATAAACAGGATTATTTTTAATGATATTCCACTGTGTGTTTTACCTTGTGTATGTAATTTTTTTCTCCTCACTGCAAATATCCTGGTTGGCGATTGTTCCAGCATCTCAGACAAAATTTAAATCTGACCATATGATGACACAGCCATCTCTGTCAGTCCATAGAATCATAGAATAATTTAGATTGGAAAAGACCCTTAAGATCATCAAGTCCAGCCAAAGTATGATTGTAGCATTGACAAATGCAAGTGAGACAAGATGCAGCTGACATAAGGGAGAAGTTGTAATTGATAGAAGTGAATAAATGAAATAAGTTTTTGGTAATACATTTTTTTCATGGTGACACTTAAAGAATGGCTTGWGTGTCCACCCTACAATGATATTTAAACAGTTTTATAAGTTTAATTTTTCCGATAAGATTTGACACATTCTGGGTAGCTATGTAAATGTAAACTAACAACTGTTGAAATTTTAGCAATGTGTATCTTTCAATGCATTAAATGTTTTTCAAGGTTCAGCTGTTTACATAACACCAGCATTGTATATAGACTGGCATTTAAACCTCAGATTTAAGTTTATTAAAAGTTTAATAATTTTATAAGAAAGTAATATTTCTGTTAGCATTATTATTGGTTTATCATTCTTTCTCATTCTTTCCTTTTATTCCTTTCAGTAAACTTTGCAAAAGACAAAATCATTGTGTTGCATTTGTCTCTGTAATAGTACAGGACTATCCATTAGCTGTTTCAGTGGAACTCTTGACAAATTTTAATGTACCCAGTAATTCTGTCCAAGTGGAAGATTTTTTTTTTTGTGCCTGCAGTCAAAATCTTAATTTAGGAAAACAGCTCAGGAGTTTTATTATACAGTGTTATAACATGAAATAAATATAATACACTTATAAAATACTTGAAAAGGGAAAAATATGTGAGTTCATAAAGGGGGAATCCATTGGAAAAAATTCTGCCCTCATTTTAATCAGCAAAAAAACTACCAGGCAAGGGAATTTTATGATTATTGTTTTAATGCAGGTTTAAATTACACTAGTTGGATTTGATTTTTATGTGGGAGTTTGTGTTCGTTTGGGATTAGGTTTCTGTAGAGCTTATTCAGGTCAAAYAGCAGTTGTAGTTATCTTGTAGCTGTGAACCTGCTGAGGCCCAGATGTAAGGCACAGTGTGTAATAAAGTCTTTAGATTAGAGGCACAAGAAAAAGCATTCATGCAAGAAGCAAGTTGCTGTGAGGTTCATTCCTTTAAATAAATGATTGTGGTTTTATCCCCAGTTTCATGATCGCTTCCTTGCAATACAGGTGATTTTCAGAAGTAAGAAGTGTGAAGATACCACATCCTGTACAGAGCAGGGGATAGTTTGGGTCTGAAATGCTGGCTACACAAGAAGTGCAAGCATTGTGGTCTAAAACTTATCCAAGTCACGCTAGTTAATCTTTTCAAAGCAAGATCCTCCAGTTCTTGAGTGGTCTTAACAGGATTCATAAATAACTTAGGCTAGCTATTTATTTCTGTCAAATGGAGATGCACTGGACATGTAATAAAGTTCTTTCTAGAGCAYGAACTGTTTGTTTTACAGAGCAAAGATACTTCAAATGACACATTCTGAATTCTATTTGGTACGATCACAATAAGTACTATTTCCACTTTTTATTCTTAAAGCAGTCTGCTCACCCCTTAAACTCCTTTCCCAACCATCAGCAAAGCTTCCTTTTTTGGTCCTTTATTGGTCTGTGAAGACTCATTCAAAATTTGTGCTTCTTCTGTTTGCCCTGGTTTCTCTGGCACTTGCACTGAGACTATTTGTTCATGACTCTGATTTTGCTTTTAGTACCTAGTAACAGTTTGTAGCATTACTCATATTCACATGATACTCCTGTAAATATTGGTGAATAGGGATCTTATGTTCTACAGGCAGTGAGAAAGGCAATGTATATATGTATACATTTGACTAACACAGTATTAGCTGGGGTACTATCAATTATAATCAATAAAAAAGTATGAACACAGTTCATGGTATGTCATTTGTCTGAGCAAACCAACTGATGATGAATAATAACTTGCAGTATGCTACTACTTCTCTGTACTTTGTGGMGCAGGTTCTGCTAGTCAGGGTGACACCTTCACCCTTATGGCTGTCATCTCTGGTCCAGAATAGTATTTCAGCTGGTGCCTGTCTCCGAGCACGTCAGTTCCTCTAAGTCRCGTGCTTAAAATCAGACATGCAGTACCTAGCTGGATGTGCAAATGGATCCTTCCCTTACTGAAGTTCCCTTTTATTCAAATGAGGGCTTGTTCTGAGGCATTATGCTCACAAAGAAATGTGTTGCATAAAGAGAATTGAGGATATCTCTTTGGTACTTTCAACATATATCATTAAAATATACTTTTGCTGAAATTTAACACTATCTTTAAATTTTCAGTTGGCAGCAGAAGAAAATTGTGTAAAATTGTTTGCCCTTTTATGGATATCAAGATGGTCTAAATATTTCCTGTCTTATGTTACAGCCCTTTCAGAATTCACATTGTAGAACGTACAAATATGTAGCTTTATAATGATTTATAAATGTCAGCTGTTGTGACCTTCATATGTCAAGGATATATAGTACGGGCAGACTGCTCAGTTTTCMTGTAAAACTTTGCAACAGTAGTTGGCTTTTCAAATGAGGTTTCATGTGTTCACTTTGCAAGACAATTCTTGTCTTTGCTTTGATGAGTATAATAGCTATAAGWTTTCCTCTTGAAGTAATTTACTTTTAATGCAGGGGCTACTCCAGGTGCAATCCCTTTAGTTTCAYCATTCTTTTGGAAAGCAGAATAAGGCTTTACATTTTTACAAACTGTAATCATGTTTATTTAATTGTCTGCTTTCTTACATGATTTCTGCATATTCCCCAAGCAATAAGCACTGCAAATTTATTAAGTCTTTGCCTCATATTTTTTTATCTTTTCTGTATTACACAATTGATATGTAACATTCTGCAGTACATGATTAACTTCAAAAGAAGTCATCATAATATGGATAGTTTATTGTGTCTAAAACTGGAAAAAAACTATAGAAATAAAAAGGCAAGTTGATACCTCTGGCCTGAAATAACCAGGCATCTGATTTTTACTAGACACTGCCAGAGTGCTTCCCTTATGGATTTTTTTTTTTTTTTTAAGAGATAACCAGGTTTTTTTTGAGAAAACTTGAGAAAAATGTGTGTATAGTGTACGTCATTTGTGATGCTTTGGTTTGGGTTGTGTAGAGTTATTAGTTTTGTTTTAAATGCAATTTTCAGCTCCAGGTACAGGCTTCTTCTACATATAGTATACACACTACGATATATTCTGCAGCAACAAATTGTTCATTTTAGTTAAATGAGGACTTAGGGCAAGAAGGGACAAAATACTAAGAATATACTTGGACTTAGAAATTTCACGATTGTCAGTTGCATCCTTTAGGTCAACCAGAATTCCAGAATTTTCTTRACTCTGTGAAAGCAAGTCATTCTGTAATCTAATGTAGCTTGGATGTTAAAAAATGAGAGAGTAAGAAACACTGAAAATGGTGTTCTTCTAAGGGTGGGGTGATAATTTGGTGGTGTTGGCTGGTTGTAGAAGGAGGTAGAGAGGGTTTGGAAACAGGCTGATTGATCTCATTTGCACTCCAGCTCACTGGGGGAGGAGTATTTCTTTTTCTTCAGATTATATGAAGAGGTTAGGATGACTCACTGGTTAACTTAGTTACCTCCATTCAAAGTTAGATAAGACCAATCAAGGCCTCCATCACATGGCCTCTTCTGACAGCAATAAGAGTTAAAGCTTTCTTATGTCCCTCAATCATTTTTACCCATAATGAATCACTGGAGCAGGAGAGAGGATCTTGTTATCTTTTTTACATCTGGGGAGGTGRGGACATAATGGGTAAAAACCAAGTAGTAACACAGGTTTCTGAGTGCTTTTTGTAAAGTTGCTTTGCTATTTTAGAAAATAATGGGTGTTTTTTTTCCTGGAGTCTGATTTTCATTGATGTTATGCAGTAATGATTTCAGTGGCTTCAATCTACTCCTTAGTCAAATAACATTAAAAAGATGAATAAATCTGAAGGGCTTTTTCAGAAGCAACACACAAACCACAGTTGTATTGTTGGCATTACAGTCATTGCAGCTACAGATCAGAATAAACAGAAGTAAATCTGTGCAATCACTGAAGCCAATATTGTTGTTTCATGTACACAGTGAAATCCATGTGTCTGGCAAAAGGTATTGTGAAGCCTAAAGCAATCTTGTGTGGAGGAATCTGCTTTCAAATAGTTTTCCTTACTCATGGTAATTGTATATTTATTTTGATTGGTCTCTCACTTCATCATTCTAACTTAATTTTTACAGCTGTGATATTTATTCTTATTTTAAAATTAAGATTATTTTCAAGATCAGCTTAACTTTTAGGTCATTTAGGCCTAGATACTTTACTGTGGTATGGAAAATTCCTAATTCTGCTGAGCTGCTATAGCTTAGATTCCTAAATGGCTAAATCACTTTGGAAAGTTCTGTCCGTAGAGATAATATAACTCCAAATGTTGCAGTACTCTGTTACAAATCTGCAACAGAAGCAATGCTTTTCGCACAAGTCTGTTCTTGTTTTCCTTTTCTGTTGCTAACTGACAGAATAACCAAATAAGAAAATGTCAGGATACTTAATTCCAAAGTTTGAGCTTTTTGTGGTGCTTCTAGTTGAAATACAATTGATGATTTGTCCCACTGACCTGAGGCATTAGCTAATTAATCATGACTAGCATTTGTATAGCAGCACTGGCTTTTCTCTCTTGGTGTGATTAGCTCAGTTGATATTAATAGCCTTCTCAAACATACCAAAATATATGTTTTTTGTAAAATGGTGATGAAAGACAGCAAATGAACCTATATAAAGGTCAACATTTATCTTTCTATGCTTTTGATAATTTTGGATACTGGTACAAATACTAGCTTGTAGATGTTCCTTTTGCTGTACTTCGGGAGCTGTGTTAATGTCTCAGTCCTGTTTTTACCAAGATCATTTCCTCTCCCAYCTGCAGAGATGCATCTGAGGCCTCCAGAGGCAGTGATGGTCTCCCATGGGAGTTCCTCCATGATGTAACATGTTGTGGTGTCTCTGCTTTTATTCCTTCCAATTATTTCCTTTTGTATCTTCATTTTTAGAGCTTGTTCCAATTTAAAGATCAGTCAAGAAGTACTGACTTCCTCACCTTTTTCGAAGCACCACATTCATATAGATCCTCAACTTAGTCACTGTTCTGTTTGTACTCCTGTTACATGAATGATCCACATTTAAAGGTTAAAAAAGGCAGATTACTTTTCCAAGGACTTTCAGTTCTAACATACATGTATGCCTGGGTAACTAATGTAGATGAAGAACAAGCACCACATAGTCAAGAAGAGATGAACCAGTAGACAGTGAGGATAGCTCCTGTCACTACCAGAAAGACTTTTTAGATCCCAAGGTCCCAAGAAACAGACTTCATAGCTTTTGATCTCCTACTGTTAAAGAAACAGTACATGGTATCCTCTTTTTGGAAATCCTCAGTGTGTGAACTTACGAGTTGTTTGGTTAAAATTACAAGAAGAAAACCAGAAAGACATCACTCTCTTTAATTTTTGGGGAAATTCAGAGTATTCAATGCTTAAAGCCTTTGGAGTAGATTGAAAAATAGGTAAGCGATTGCCTGGGCAATGCTGTTAGCATCTTGAATTTTCAGATTTCATATTTTATTTTAAAACCTTATCCATATCTCTTCCTTTATTCATTTTCAGGGGCAGCATGATATCCATCTGAGCAGTGCTAAGAAGTAATAATTACAAACAAAAGAACACCAAATGGTAGAGGCCTCTGAGTTACCGTGTGGAGAGTCTGTCAGTATGTATGCATACTGTCTTATCATTTTTGCAGTGGTTGATCTTTTCCTACATGCACCTCTTAGGGTGCCTCAACATGGATGAATACTGGCAGTTACATATCTAATTCAGTCGGTCAGAAAGAAGCTTCAGTCTGTAAGCATTGTAACTGTTAGTATAGCTCTGTCTTGAAATGCATCTCTCTAGTGGACTCTTTAGGTTGGGCTTAAAACAGAGTTCATGTGTTTACTCAGCTTCTGGGCCAGTAATGAAGCTCTTCCAGATGTTGCCGGTCTGGAGAGTTTTGATGTCCCTTGGACTGGCATCCGGCTTCAAGTTGCTGAGTGGTTCAGAGTTTGGCAAACACTTCCTAGGGGTGGATCTACATTAGCAATTCAGCTTTGCCAGGTAGCGTCGTGCTGAAGTCAGTTTCTTGGATGTCCCCGCTTACTGGGCTTTAGTTTGCATCACAGAACCATTTGGGAGTGCTTGATTTGTGCTTGCTTTTTGTGTGAATCTAAAGCCAAAGAGGCACTTCTGGAGTGAGCTTGGTGACCTCCAACTGCTCGTGAGTGTTCCTTCCCTGCAGCCAGTCTAGAGCTAGTCTGAAGTACGCTTCCTATTCTTCTTCATCCTTTCACCCCCATGGCTATGTAGTATTGATTTTAGGTCCTCAGCACCAATTGTTTCTCTGACACCCCTAGCTCTGTTGCACTACACCACTTTGTAATGTAGACACAGTCAAAATTGCGATCTGCTGAGCTGATTTATGGCTTTATTGCCACAAACATGAGGCTATTGAAGAGGCTTGGTTAAAGTGGGGAAGAAGAGAATTTGGGGGAAGGCACTGTTGATTATTTAATTGTAGGTTCCAATTGTGCGCCTGGACTTCTTGGCAAGATCTGCTCTTGCTGTGATAGGGAGCCAGATGAACATTGAAACAAGTGCCCTAGCTTTAGGATGTAAATTGTAAAGGCTGTGCTGTTTCTTATCAGTGGTTTAACCATCAGCTTAACTGGGATTTGCATAATTTCTGAAATACAGAGAATATCTGACAGTTAAGAGAGTAAGTAGAAAGGACTAGCGGCTGCATACATGTGAACAGACAGTCTCACTGATTTAAGTTTCCTAGCTTAATTTGGTCATAATTGGGTTTTGGGGGGAATATCAGCATATGAACAGGACTGCATAGGCTGCTTCAATCATTTTTTTCACAAGTACAAAGACATTTTCACTTCCAAAGACAATGTAATTTTTAGCTTTTATTGTCTAGAAAATGTGGTGTTCTGTGAGAAGGAGAGTAATGAGAGACTTTGATTTCTGGCTGAAGTTGATGCCTGAGACAGACTTGCCTAATGGAAATACAAGATTTTGCTGGAAGCTGAGATTTGTGAAAGAGATGATTGCTTACCTGTGGTGTCCGTTCCACAACTGGGACATTTGGATAAATTAAGTTAGCCACAGAATGTAWCTTGTTATTTTTTTTTTAAATTGTGAGTCCAGCAAGCAAAGCCCTAAGTAAAATTATTTCTTGCACTAGACACTGAAATATTACCACTTTTTTTATATGGTTTTAATATAGTAACAGTGGGCCAATCCTCACTGTAGTGAATTGTTTATTCATTAGTGTATTTTTAATACTTTATTATTCTGAAGTCATGTCTTATAATCTGGCATGGATCTTTAATATTTATAAAATGTGCCAAAGTGGATGTTAAAAATACATAATTGAAACTAAAACTCAGTTTTGACCTATTTTATAGTTTCATATTGACTATCTGTTGCTTTTTTTATTCATAATAACAGTAGTGTAATGTTGAGTTTGACATTTATTCTAAAAACATAACAGGCTTACTCAAATTATGTATAAATATTTGTCAGTCTACATAAATAGATGTAAAACAAAGTGTAAACTGACTGTAATATTACATATCCAAACTTCAGATGACAAAACCCTCTGTTCTCATGTCCTGTAGACTGAAGTGGAGAAGAAACTGAACACGTTGTTTGGGGTTTTTTTTAAATAAATTTTGAATAATTGTGTTTCGTTTCACCCGGGTATTGCTGACCTTTAGTTATACTCCAGGACCACCGCAGTGCATTTAAAACAAAACCACTTGTTTTTCTTTCCTTTCACTAAGAAAAAACCAAGCCAAACCAAATCAAAATAAAAACCCCTTCACTTCATAGCTTTATTATTTTATTCATTCAGAAACTCTCTAAAAATAGCATCTTTTTGGCAGCAGGAAATAAAAAGAGATTTCTAATATTCCTGATGGTTTCTCATCTTCCTTTGTTTCCAAAGAAAATTAAGATCAGTGTAGTCCACAATTTAATTAATTAACTAACTTCAAAGGTCTATATAGCCATCCATTTTTCCCCAAGCTCCTGGTACCTTTATTTGAAATGTTGCAACATTTCTGTGGTGCCTGTCATGTTTTGTTTTGCTTTACAAAACAAAAATAAGGAACAATTAACTGAGTCTACAATTTATTTTTGTCTGATTGTTCAAAGTTTGCAGTCATCAGCTTAAAGTGCAAGGTTGGATGTTGGCGTACTGTAAACGCACATTAAAACATATATTAACATAAGTACAGATTGCAGTTGTACAGTCTTGATGATAACTCAGACTGTAGGCAGGGAGGCTATTGTTAGAGTTGAGTACGATCTCCATAGATCGAAGGCGAGCAAACTTCGCACAATATTTTGGGGAACTTACAAAGAGTGAGTACAGTATCTCAGCTGGCATAAATTGGCATGGCTCAGCTTGCAGATCAGAAAGTAACAGAATCATCAGTGCATTTCTGGCACTAAATATGGGTGATTTATTTAAATGCATGAAGTCACAGAAAGATGATAGGAAGCAAGTACCACACAGCAAAATCTGAGGTCCTTCACATTGCATTAGCCTTGTATGGGAACCCTGGCAATGCGACAAAGCCTTCCTGGCTCAGCCTCTCACACAGGAATCACAAAGTCATAATGACTAGAGCTTTTCTACTGACAGAGCTGATGAATCACTCGTTATCAGCTCTAAGACTGCAAAGCAGCAGTCAGTAGCAATGAACAGYAGGTATCAAAGCACAAGAGCCATTTGTTTAAAAGTGAAAGAAATAGGGGCGCAGTCCGATAAGCTAAATAACCTGTGCACTGTCAGCGATGGTACACAGATCACCAAGGTGCACTTTTTAAAGAAATGCGTTAGTGATTGGGATGTGTATCAGCAACAGATGTGTTATCAGTAACAGCAACTATGTAATGTTTTGGAAATGGATTTCACCAACTTTGGTTTTGATTGTCACTTAGTAAATTAGTTTGCTTTTTTTCTTTGCTGAACATGTATTTCCCATGTAGGCTTTGTGCACGTCATTTATACTTCGCCTTAGAGAAGGCTGGCCTGGCCACTGGAGTGTCATTTTTCAGAAGCACATCATCAGCTGAGACCCTTCATTCCTTTAGAGGAGGAATATCGGGGTAGTGGCAAAGGTTATCACAGGCAAAAACTGACATGTTTTTCAGTTGCTTTGGGACTTTTCATTACAGTGACCACGAGAGTCTGTTTCACACTTTGGTTACCCCCCGGGAAACTGCCCACAGGGACAAGGGAGCAGAACAGAGCTGGCAGATCTTTAAGGGCACTTTCCATACAGTGCAAGAGCTCTCAATCCCCATGTGTAAGAAATCAGGAAAGGAAGGCAAGAGACCGGCATGTATGAGTTGAGACCTGCTGGTCAAACTAAAGGGCAAGAAGGAAAGGCACTGGCAGTGGAAGCAGGGACAGGTATCCTGGGAAGAGTATAGGGACGCTGCCTGGTTTTGTAGGGATGGGGTCAGGAAGGCCAAGGCACGGTTGGAGCTGAACTTGGCAAGGGACACAAAGAATATAAGAAGGGCTTTTACAGGTATGTCACYCAGAAAAGGAAGGCCAAAGAAAGCATACCGCCCTGATGAACACGACTGGCAAACTGGTAGCAACAGGCGAGGAGAAGGATGAGGTACTCAACAAGTTTTTTGCTTCAGTCTTCACTGGCACCTCTCTTCCCACACCTCTCGAGTGGATGGACYTGAAGGCAGGGACTGGGGAGCAAAGTCCCTCCCACTATAAGAGAAGATCAGGTTCAAGATCACCTTAGGAACCTGAACATACACAAGTCTATGGGACCAGACAAGATGCATCCCAGAATCCTGAGGGGACTGGCTGATGCAGKTGCCAAGCCACTATCCGTGATATTTGGAAAGTCATGGCAGTCAGATGAAGTCCCTGGTGACTGGAAAAAGGAAAACATTGCACCCATTTTTAAAAAGGGTAGAAAGGAGGACCCTGGGAACTGCTGACCTGTCAGCCTCACCTCTGTGGCTGGGAAGATGATGGAACAGATCCTCCTAGAAGCTGTGCTAAGGCACAGGGAGGACAGGGAGGTGATTTGAGACAGCCAGCATGGCTTCACCAAGGGCAAGTCTTGCCTGACCAACCTAGTGGCCTTCTATGATGGAGTGACTACATCAGTGGACAAGGGAAGAGCTACGGGTGTCGTCTATCTGGACCTCTGTAAGGCCTTTGACATGGTCCCCCACAACATCCTTCTCTCTAAATAGGAGAGAGTTGGATTTGATGACTGGACTGTGTTGTGGTTTAACCCGGCAGGCAGCTAAACATCACACAGCTGTTTGTTTACTCCCCCMCGCTGTGGGATGGACAAGAGAATSGGGGGGGGGGGAGAAGTAAGATTCATGGGTTGAGATAAAGACAGTTTAATAGGACAGAAAAGGAATGGAAAATAATAATAATAATAATAAAAGAATATAAAAAATAAGTGATGCACAATGCAAGTGCTCACCACCAGCCGACCGATGCCCAKCCAGTTCCTGAGCAGCGGCACCCCAGACAGTTTTCCCCTAGTTTATATACTGAGCATGACGTCATATGGTATGGAATATCCCTTTGGCCAGTTTGGGTCAGCTGTCCTGGYTGCGCTCCCTCCTTTCTCAGTCGGTAGAGCATGAGAAGCTGAAAAGTCCTTGACTTAGTGTAAGTACTACTTAGCAACAACTAAAACATCAGTGTTTTCAACGTTATTCTCATACTAAATCCAAAACACAGTGCTATACCAGTTACTAGGAAGAAAATAACTCTATTCCAGCCAAAATCAGGACATACTCTTCGGTAGATGAGGAATTGGCTGGATGGTCGCATCCAGAGGGTAGTGGTCAACGGCTCAATGTCCAGATGGAGATCGGTGATGAGTGGTGTCYTGCAGGGGTCCATATTGGGACCAGTACTGTTTAATATCTTCATCAATGACATCAACAGTGGGATTGAGTGCACCCTCGGCAAGTTTGCAGAYGACACAAAGCTGAGTGGTGCGGTCGACATGCCTGAGGGACGGGATGCCATCCAGAGGGACCTGGACAAGCTCCAGAAGTGGGCCCATGTGAAACTCATGAAATTCAACAAGGCCAAGTGCAGGGTCCTGCACYGGGGTCGGGGCAATCCCTGGTATCAAAACAGGCTTGGGGGGGTGAAGGGATTGAGASCAGCCCTGCCAAGAAGGACTTGGGGGTACTGGTGGATGAAAAGGTGGACCTGAGTCAGCAATGTGTGCTCGCAGCCGAGAAAGCCAACCGTATCCTGGGCTGCATCAAAAGAAGCATGGCCAGCAGGTTGAGGGAGGTGATTCTGCCCCTCTGCTCTGCCTGGTGAGACCCCACCTGCAGTACTGCGTCCAGCTCTGGAGCCCTCAAGCACAAGAAAGACATAAACCTGTTGGAGCAGGTCCAGAGGAGGACCACAAAAATGATCAGGGGCATGGAATGCCTCTCCTATGAAGAAAGGCTGAGAGAGTCAGGTTTATTCAGCCTGGAGAAGAGAAGGCTTCGGGGAGACCTTATTGTGGCCTATCAGTACTTAAAGGGGGCTTATAAGAAAGATGGGGACAGGCTTTTTAGCAGGGTCTGTTSCAACAGGACAAGAGGGAATGGTTTAAAATTAAAAGAGGGTAGATTTAGACTAGATACAACGAAGACATTTTTTACGATGAGGGTGGTGAAACACTGGAACAGGTTGCCCAGAGAGGTGGTAGATGCCCCATCCCTGGGAACATTCAAGGTCAGGTTGGACGGGTCTCTGAGCAACCTGATCTAGTTGATGATGTCCCCGCCCATGGCAGGGGGGTTGGACTAGGTGATCTTTAAAGGTCCCTTCCAACTCAAAGTGTTCTGTGATTCTATGCAATCACAAAGCACGTTAGATAATCTGGTGTTGTAAAAGCAGAAAGGTGATCTTTGTATATTGCTGTGTACTGTCCAGCTCTCTGTAGTAATCAGAGAACTGCAATGAAGTTGCTGCTTCTTGCTCTCTTTATCAAAACAAGTTAATGTATCATTTCCCTCTGGCTTGAGCTGGCAATTTTTCCTTTTTACTACCATAAATAAATAACTGAAGAATTTTCAAGAAAGCTGGATTCAGCACTTGTTGAAATGAAGGGTACCATTTCTGTTGACATCTTCAGTGGGCTTTGGATCATATAAGTGGTTCTTGTCTGAGATAAAGCATTARCTTAGTATTCTGTGTAGATGTTGACTATTAAACGAAGAGCATATCCATCTCCTGAAAGGAAGTTCTAAGTTACAAAACGTACACAAGAAGTGTATATGTTGCAAAACATGATTGAGAGTTAGTGTGATGTGTTAGCAAAAGTTTATATCTGTTTTGGGGTACTCGCCTTCAAGTGGTTTGGATTTCACAGATTGGGAACTAAAAATTTTTGAGCTTCTGTGGCCTTGTGTGTCATATAAAAGGTTCTGTGGCCATTCAAATGGGTGAAGATAAAMTTAAGATAAATTGTGTCTGTAATTCAGAGTTGATTTCTTCCTGAACAAGCTGTATTTTTGTATTAGTTTTCCTGAGTAAGAAGTATATCCACATATAGTTTGAAATAATATGTATAAAATTGATATAATTGTACTGAACTTCTGTATTCTCTAGCAAAATAAAAGTGTTAGTACTAGTAACTACATAAAATTTAGCAGGATAYTAAAGAAGTGGGATCATACAATATGGTCGGAACATAAGCTTCACATTTGTATTTTTGGTACATTGATTTTTTAAACATAAATTAACAAGTAAAAGTTATTTAGTTAGTGGCACTTTTTGAATGTCATCATCCACTTTCTCCTGCAATCCTACATTAAGACCTCAGGGGGAATCAGGGAATGCTCGGGTATCCAGAGTACATCTAATGCAGTTAAAATTGCAAGAAAAAAACCAAAAGAACAGGTAGAGGAAAAGAGTAGAAAAAAGAAATAAAGTTATTCCTATGAAGATGCATTTATAAAATACAGTAGGCTGTATCGTGTATGTGAAATTAACACCCAGACAACATAATTTAGAGAATAAATTGTATGAACACTTCACAGTTACTAGCCAGACAATCCCTCTTTCTTGTCAAGGAAAAGATCAAATGGAGAATGAGCAAAAGTTGAAATTGTAACTTATGGACTACTAATAATGCTTTTTGCCATTTTGTCTTTCATAGCACAGCAAAGTAGTTCATTCTGACCATACTGTTTAATATATGTTGCTTGGATTTGCTTTGACTGGGTTTTTTTTGCTTTTGTCATGTGTTTAAATAAATAAATGTGGAAGATGTGGTACTTTTTTTGTAGACTAGTTGCAGTAGCTGACGTTAGAAAGCAGGAGAATAGGAACAGAGAAAATGGAGAAAGAATGGATTTAATCTGAAAATGTCTTCATCTCCAAACAAGAGAAACCTTGTTTCTCTCAGAAGGGATAGATGTACTCATATTATTGATTGTGATCACAAAAATAATGAGTGTATCTGCCTCCACTACTTTGAGGATTATAGGAAATGATTGCAATAAATCAGTAATACTGTTTGTGTTTCAAGAAGCTGAAAATAATGCTATGTCACTGACAGAATTTTCTTATTTCAAAACAATGTATTATGCGTTGATTAAAAAATAATACTAACCTGACCTGAAAAAGATATTCTCAGTCCAGTTGACTGAAAATCAATGTAACCCAGAGTAATTATAACAGAACATTAAATTTTGGAATTCTCTCTGTTCAAGTCTTAATAATGTCATATTGTGATCACAGAATATGAACAGGGCAAACAAAAGTGTATTGTTTCGCTGAAATGTTAAAAATGAAAAATGTTACTGGCATTACTGTAACTCAGATATAATGGTTCGCATTTAAGACACCAAATACCATAACAGGATAATGGCCCATAGACAGTTTGCTAATGTGTTACCAGCACCATTATCTCATGTTAAATAGGCTGATTCATCTATAGCTATAACCATAACTGGAGGAATTTTCTATTTATTTTCATTGTACCAGAGACATCACTCTGTTCTATTTACAGTCATTGCCAAGTGTGTTAAAGCATAAACAATCTTAATGCTGTTTTCATAATACGTTTTAAAAAAATGGTTGGCAATGTTTCTTTAATTACTGTCCCTTCTACCGTCTTTATAGCTAAAAATTTAGGCTTGCTTTGCTTTCATACTAGCAGTATCTTTGGCTTTGTGTTCCATCTCTACTTTTAATTCCACTTCAATAATTCTTTGCCAATTAATTGTAATCAAATCTGGTCCAAGTAAGCGTGATAGCCATTGGCATACGGTTATTAGTACTGCTAGTGACTTTGTGATAACTTTAGCATCTTGTTGTTTGCTGTGAATTAGCATTTGCACTGCCTTCACCATATTGGTTGTATTTGTCCAGGGGTTTACAATGTATCTGACACAAGCTTCCAAATTTCATTATTATCTTATAAACTATTTATTTACTAACTTTTCTGCATCAGTGTGTCAACTGTATTTTTTTATTGTCCCTGTCTTCTGACTTTGGCTTTGTGACTGTTAATTGTGCTCAGATCAATGATCAAAGGCCCGAGCCTCAATAGAGTGTTATGAAATACTGCATAATAGGTTAAGTAAAACAGAATTTTAAAAAGCAGTCTCTATGTTTCTGCTCCAGCCTTCCCACACAAAATGATAGATACTGCAACAATAAACCAGAAAAAATATGGCTGCAATGTGTTGAAATGTGTCACACTGACACATTATGAACACATATTGAAATGTGTTTCTTTTATAGTATCTGTAAGCCATTGGTCTTGTATATGTGCACATATAAAATTATACAGCAGCCATACTGCRGTTGTCCACACTTGGCAGTTGCATTGATATGATGTCCAGTGTTGGATGCACCTTTCAGCTTTGGAAAATTTAATGAACATCTATCCGTACTTTTGTAGTTATCTAGATACTGGAAAGAAATGGTTTGCAGATATTGGCAGTTTCTAACTGAATAAATTGTCACTGACCATCAGCATATGATAGACAATAAGATGKAAATTGTCTGCTAAGATCCGCTCTGGTGRGACCCCACCTGGAGTACTGCGTCCAGCTCTGGAGCCCTCAGCACAAGAAAGACATGGACCTGTTAGAGCAGGTCCAGAGGAGGGCCACAAAAATGATCAGGGGGATGGAACGCCTCTCCTATGAGGACAGGCTGAGAGAGTTCTAGTTGTTCAGCCTGGAGAAGAGAAGGCTTCGGGAAAGCCTTATTGCAGCCTTTCAGTACTTAAAGAGGGCTTATAAGAAAGATGGGGACAGGCTTTTTAGCAGGGCCTGTTCYGATAGGACAAGAGGGAATGGTTTTAAATTAAAAGAGGGTAGATTTAGACTAGATATAAGGAAGACATTTTTTACAATGGGGGTGGTGAAACACTGGAACAGGTTGTCCAGAGAGGTAGTAGATACCCCTGGGAACTTTCAAGGTCAGGCTGGATGGGGCTCTGAGCAACCTGACCTAGTTGATGATGTCCCTGCCCATGGCAGGGGGGTTGGACTAGATGACCTTTAAAGGTCCCTTCCAACGCAAACTATTCTATGATTCTATGATTTGTGGAGAAGATTTGAAAGACACTGACTTAAAGAATAGTATGATTTGCCAGCAAGTCATGATAAGATCTTTAGCAAAAAGAGCAAAATGTTTTCATAACTCAAATCATTGTGTTCTGCGCTATTAACTTAAGGAGCATGCCTGTCAGACTGGTTAGTTTGAGAGAGATTTGTAGTGAATGCCGGGAAATACTGTTACCTTCTGTTTCTTTATTAGTGTATCCAGCATGATATAGCTGACTGACTTACACAGCTTCCCGCAAGCTCAGATGAAGGTGGAAGGCAAWATGCTGCTTGGTTTGGGGACCCTTACGCAACTTTTTTCCAAGTATTCTGTGTCCTCTCAGATAAAAATACTATATTAGTCCTATCTATTTAATAAAGTTCCATAAGTTTATTATTACTGTTTCTTCTACTTTAGTTTAGCATTATTGACTGCAAATCACTGCATTTTTATAGAACTGTGTCGAAGACTTTTAAGAATTAAAAATGAAATGCAACAGCTTAGAAATGTATTGCAGGTCCATTTGCACTCTAGTGAAGGAAAAATTGAGAACATTTCACCCCAGTACCAATCAGAAAATAAATAAATAAGTAAAGAAACACAGATACACCATCATAGTTGTTAGAGCTGCTCTGTGGAATGCACAAGTTAGGCAGTCCATTTTACATAATTTAAAATACTGGACCTTGAGCAAGATACTGTGAAAATTCACACCTTGTTTTCTAAAGAAAGGTAAGGTAAAGACACTCAGAAACTCTTATTAAAAAAAAATACACATACTTAAGGATATAGATATTTATGTGTATATATGTGTGGGTATCTCGCTAGATATGTCTGGATGTAATTTCATCTGGGACCTATGAACTGTATTCTGAGGTTATAAAATCCAGTGGAGAACTTTTGCTTGAAATACATGGTCATAGTGGTGTTATCTATGCCCAAAGCTTTTCTTTGTTTCTTTTTAAATGTGCAATTCACTTTTCCTGCTTCGTTGAATAACTGAAAAGAGACCTTTGGATCTTCAAGACAATTATATTCAAGACTGTAGCTTTAGTTTTTSTATTTTCTTTTTAGATTTCCTGCTTTTTTTAAGTCAGCTGAATCATTATTTTATATTGCCTTAATATGTTGCCATTTTACARTACTAATTATCCAGCCGCACAAGCAAAATAATAGGTCATAAGATTTCTGCTTCTAAATCAAGGAAGTGGAAAATAAGCTGACCTAAATCCTAAGAAATGCTAGCTTAAAAATAAATAAATAAACAAAAGGAAACTTGTATGACATCAACTGACTATGTATTAGATAGAAAAAAAATTAAGGATTGGATGAAAAATGTTAATACCGCATTTAAAAAAAAMCCCAAAACATATAGATACTTGCCAAATGAATAAAAATCCCAGATATTTTGCTGTTTAAGGAAGAGGAAGAAAATGAGGTGTTTGTCAAATTGAAATCGCCTGTTCATTTGTTCKTCCTTTTTTTTATCATTTTTGCTCAGTTTAATGAAGGAAAACACCTTAATTTTAACACAGTTGGATCCTATCCCTTGTGTTTCATTCTAATTACTTTCTGTGTAGAAGCCAGTCAGGAGACTTAAATGGTCTCATAGAGATACCAGCGAARSCAGCCAGATGGTGACATCTGCTCCAAAGTGATACTAGAATTTCAGCACTGAAGCTGTTTTTAAACAATGTATATATTTCATTTGGTATGCAAGTTACATGTAGCTTTATATATATATATATAATGGGAACATTTTTATTATGCGATCTGAGATCTAGAGTTTGGATATTAATACTAGAAGACATTTTATGTATGAATAGTACAGAAATARGCCAGTCTTAGTAGTAAGTAGTAGTAAGTAGTGAGAAGTAATGCTCAATTTGCAGAATAAAGACAGAATAATACGGAAATATAAAGTCTCTCTTTTAACAAGAGGTTTAATTGCCATTCTAGCCCATTAACACTACTCATGAATGAATACTACAAGAATGAAAGGTTGAACCTTTGGAAACATCTGCAGTCAGATACTGAATCCCAACTACAGGACAAGGAGTAGGCTTTCAAAGGCACCGTGTGGTTTCTTGCCCAGTTTACATTCCTTTCTCAGATATCCCTTCTGATTTTGAAATTCCCTGCTCAAATAATTTTGAGTTGAGAAAAAATTACACTACTTAAAATCTATGCATGGTAGTGCTTTGTATTTTTTATTTTTCTTCCTGTAGAGAATACTTTCTCAACCCTCTTACATTTCATTCCCTGTGTAGTATCCGAGTACCTCACAATCTTTGAGCTATTCATTCTCACAAAAACAAGGTGAAAGGGGATGGTACAGCAAGCCAGATGATCTCCGAGGTTTGCACAAAAGTCAGTGGAAAACGATGAGCTTGAACCTTGATTCCCTGACATTGAAGTCAGAGTGTTAAATGAACTTTCTTTCCATATTTTATAGGTTTACTTTGATGATATGTTATTCCCTAGTCCAGCCCCTATGTTGTTTAAAAATAATTTTCTCTTTTTTTCCCCATTGGCAAAAACAATGTAATTGCTTAGAAACAGCCCTTCTAAAATCATGCATTGATGGATTATATGTAAGGTGTCCAGATGGCAATATATTGTTTCCAGCTCCTCTGAAAAATTTAAGAAGAATCCAGAAAAAGAAATCTAAAAATTTCTCCTTGAAGTAAGGAACAGCCAGGCCATTTGTTTCATTGGATATTATACAAAATACATAATGCATTAGGAATTGTTTTGAGGACTAATTTGTRAGGTCTAAACCAGGTCATTTATCATTGGCTGAGATATAGTTGATTTACAAAGTTAAGTCATATATAGAGGTGAAATTGTGACCATTTTAAGCATTTAGCTAGCTAGAAAATGCCAATTTTTCCTGGGAGATAAGGAGGACTGTGGGAAATGATTAGTTTGTCAAAAAAAAATGTGTGTGTGGATTACAGAAGGGTAGACTACTTTCTTTGGATTTTAATAACACATTTGATAATTTGAGACAATGCAATCAATGTTGAATTTTATCCCTTAACTGAGAATTCTTAACTGAGAAATAAGTTCAAATTGGCATGAATAAGTACACTGTTCAGTGGATTGAAAACTCTCTAAAAGAGCACAGCCATAAACGACACCGTCTCTAGTTGTTTGAATACTAGGATTAGCATGGCACTCCTACATGAYTCAGCAGTGTGGGTTAGTCATACCTTAAAGAAAAACAAATAATACACAGCTGAAAGTTGATGATATTATCATGTGCTGGACTCCACATCATGAGACCACAAGAAAGCTGAAGGGAGTGATGTTTGAAAAGGTAGAGAAGAGATTTCTTCCTTACCTTGGGACACAGTTACACAATGCCAAAGTGAAATAACAGGTCAAGGAAAGAAACCAAAACCATACAGAAAGCTAGCTGTCTCCTGTTCTCCAAGCAAGCTTTCAGAAAGCTGGCTAAAGGAACTGTTACAAAATTTGAAGTAATTTTACCACGTACAAGATTTTGCTGTAAAACAGGAAAGGACTGAGTTTGAATGACTGCAATATAAGAATCAATATATTTACTCTAACTAAGTTTTGCCCAATCTGRGAGTTGACTTCCGTGGAACTTGGGAGGAGTGGGGCAGGGAAGGGAGCGAGGCATCCTCAGTGCATGTTTCCAGGACGCACTTAATCTGAATTATGCCTACGTCTTTGCTTTCTAAAAAGTACTGATCTAGAGGCCATTTGTAAAAGATTAGAAGAAAACAGTGGAAGTATCTCTAAATTACACTAAAACTCAGCCCTCTCTTTCAAGCAGTGCAGACATCTGTTGCAGACACTCTATAGATATGAAGTGTATGGAAGAAGAGTGATGGTGTGGAAGAAGAGTGATGGTGTAAAGAAGTAGTTCTGTTCATCCTTAATTTTGTGCACAGAAGAAAGTTTTTGCTTATTCCTTCTTACTGCAAAAGACTTCTGTGAGTACAGCAGCCATCTGATAACACTTATATTCATAGGAAAAGGTACTGCAGTTTTCACCTGTTCCTCCCATTTCAATCATGCACTGGTTCTTCCAGTAAATTAAAAAAAAAAAAAAAAAAGCCCTGCTGGCTGTAAGCTCAGGAGGGAGACTGGTTTCATCCTGAAAAGAAAGCCTTGCTCCTGCTGTATTTGCAGAAGTTTCCAGTTTATTTGAATAGGAGAAAAAAAAAAAAAAAAAAAAATCACAGAATGTGCTGTCTTATATGGAAGATTTCATTTCTTCAGATGTCAAAAGAACTGCTTCTCTAATTTTACCTTCATTATGAAATGCCGTAAGCTGTGCAGCATCTTCACTGTTGCCTCACCCACAGCAATTGCTTCTGCRCTGCAGATCTCTTAAGAAAAGTCTGTGGCAACCTGTAAATAATAGATACAGTTGTTTAGTGCTGAAATGAGAAGTCTTCCTGAATATTGAAAGCGAAGAGAGATTCAAACACATCGTTTTTGTGGAGGTTTTTATATGTCATTTTAAAAACTTCTGGGCAGCCTTAATAATCCGTCGTGTGTGGTATTTTGCAAAGTTTTGTATGCACCCTTCCAGAAAACAAGGAACATGTAATTAGACTTTTCTGGGAAAAAAAAATGTTGAATCAGTATTCATCAGAACTGACTTTTTTGTGCACGTCTATCTTCTCAGGCTGCTCACGGTGGAAGGAATAAATTGACAAAGGGGGGGGGGGTATAGTGAGGAAAGGACAAGAAGAGGGTTTGTGCTTGCAGGACTTGACAATGGGCTGCTAGAACAACAGGTGAGTGAATGAAATTATATGGAAGTGAATGAAATGGTATGGAAGTGAATGAAATGGTATGGAAGTGAATGAAGTCTCTGAAAAGAGCTCACTGGCTCTGGCGCAACAAGCTGCCAACCTGTTTCCAACCAATTTCTCCTCTGCCCCCAGGCTCTGTCCTCAAAGACAGGCAGGGGAACGAGGGAACTAGTGAAGAACCTAAAAAAAGACAGACAACAATGTGAGCCAAAAAGAATGGCAACAGTAGGGAGAGAAGAGGTAGAAACAATAGCTGTGATATGATTGCTTCAGCAGAGTGGGTATTTCATCCTATGATTGATGTCCTTACATATTATAAGACTYCAGTAGTAAGAGTAAAAAAAGACAAATATTGGCATTGAACAATGAGCTAAATTAAACATTTTGTCTTCTTGATCAGAAGCAAAGGTTGTGTTCCCCTTGTTAGGCTTTGGGTCACTTTCATTTGAAGTACACTGACAYTGATACCAAATAATTTGTGCAACATAGATATTTTGGTTCTGGTTAAGGAAAGTGACACAAAACTTCAGGAAGTGAAGAGACTATCTGTAGAAATGTTAAGAATTAAATTATTTTGTTGTTTGCTTGATATTTTTAATCTTCATTCCAGTTCCATAAGATGCTGGATATAACAAATCAATGTTAATGTCTGTGCTGGTTTGGGCTGGGATAGAGTTAATTTTCTTCATAGTAGCTAGTATAGGGCTATGTTTTGGATTTGTGCTGGAAACAGTGATGATAACACAGGGATATTTTCATTATTGCTGAGCAGTTCTTACACAGAGTCAAGGCTTTCTCCGCTTCTCACACCACCCCACCAGCCAGTAGACTRGGGGTGCAAATTGGGAGGGGACAAGGCTGGGACAGCTGACCCCAACTGACCAAAGGGATATTCCATACCATATGAYGCCTCGCTCAGTATATAAAGCTGGGGGAAGAAGAAGGAAGGGGGGGGGGACGTTCGGAGTGATGGCATTTGTCTTCCCAAGTAATGGTTGCATGTGATGGAGCCCTGCTTTCCTGGAGATGGCTGAACACCTGCCTGCCAATGGGAAGGAGTTAAGGAATTCCTTGTTTTGTTTTGCTTGTGAGCGCAGCTTTTGCTTTCCCTATTAAACTGTCTTTRTCTCAACCCACGAGTYTTCTCACTTTTACCCTTCTGAGTCTCTCCTCCGTCCCACCAGTGGGGCAGTGAGTGAGCGGCTGGGTGGTGCTGAGTTGATGGCTGGGGTTAAACCACGCCAATGTCTTTTTATAGAATTGATATTTTCCATTAACATATATAACAGAATTAATCTCCAAAGAGGCCTTTTATCTGTTCTGACACATTCTTTTCCTTTAGTGTATAGCCTTGCCAGAGGAGGACAGAAGAAATATARTCCTTTATAAAAAGATGATGTTCATAATACTCATGTAAACTAGTAATGTTAATGTTGCTGCCAGGGTCCTTTAATCAGAGTATCATTCTGCTCTTTTCAAGACTGTATTTTCAAGCTGAAATAGTCATTGCTGAGATGAGTAATAATTACTACCGATATACTGGGAGGAAATCAGTGTTTGAAATAAAGAATATGAAAAACTGACATGTGCAATGGAAACTGGAGTCTTTTGTTGTCTTAGTGATGTTCAGGATGCAGTAGGATTCTTCACAGAAATAAATAAAATCATAGGGTCAGAGCCTGGGTACGACAAAGTGCGAAGGGCATACCTGTGTGCTGCGAGGGAGAGATCTAGTTTGCCAGACTGCGATTTCTGTGGTTACTGAAGCAATGCTGCACTCAGTGGCCTTGCAGGCGTCYGCTGGCAGGTGTGTAAGGAGGCAGTGGCAGAGACTCGCAGGAATCCCTTCTGCCTGACAGAGAGATTTGTTTAATCTTTAGACCATCTTTAGGGTGGTCTACCTATCAGAGAAGAGTTTCTCCCTAAATCCCTTTCTGCTGTCTCCCACCCACCTGCTTCCTGGCACAGGGCTGGAGAGCACACACGCACATAAACACGTACTGAACCATCATCAAACCGGGATCTATCCCACGCTGAACCATCACAGACTCTGTAGCTCTTTGGAAAGGTTGTTTGCCAAAGCACTCTGGATGAATGCCAGCTACAAATTACAGCCTTTCTTTTCTTTGTGATGCTCCTGAAAGTTTTAGGAAAGAAGAAAGTAGAATGAAAGGAGAGGCCATCCTGAAGGTTTAATTTGAGGACCGGAAGGAGAGAAATAGCATTAATATCCAGAAAAGAAACAGAGACAGGATAAACCATTTGAGAGTGATCAATACCATATACACTTTAATATAAATTGACTGGAGAGCTAAGTTCTCAACATGGCAGATAAGTTTTAACCCTGAGCTGGAGTAGTAAAGTAAATCCCCTGTACTAGACAGACCACATTCCTGAATAAACCTTCCTTGTTGACAGGCCCAGAGTCCCTGCTCATCTTCCACAGCTTTTGAAGAAGGTAGAAACTAACCTCTGGAAAAAAGTGCTGAACTCACTCCTGAAGCAATGCTCTCATCTGTGCAGAAGAAACAAACTATCACCCTGAGGTGGAAAATATATTAGGAAGGACCTGTACAAATGCATGTACATGCCTCTTCCAGAAATAGTAAAATACATTCCTGTTGCCTAATAAACAGGATAGAGTTCTTTAAGTCAAGGAAGGCTTCAAAGGTTCCAAAACCTAATCTTTTGGTTCCAGACAAGTTTAAGCACATATCAGTGATGTCTGTCACAGTAAGATACTAGTGTACAGTGTTGCGATCCTTGCTGAGTTGTATGATTTGCACTGCTGTGTTCATGTTTTGATCAAAACTTCTGTGTTTGGGTGAKCCTGGCCGGCTCCTTGAGCCATTGTATGAGCACAGCGCTTGGCTGCACGCGCATCTGCTACTTCCACTCACTTCAGTTTTACGCCTTCATTTCCTGCTGTTAATACCAACAATTTTCAAAAATAGGTGGTCCCAGGCGATTGTAAGTAATCCTTTTAACTGGGAGACAGCTTTAGTTTCTTTGCTTGTCATGTTTGCTCCCGCAAAACCCTTGGCAAACCTCAATTAGGAGTTCTGCCTTCTGATGCTTTCAGCTTCAAAAGGGGACCAGACTGCAGCCTGTCATCATAAACAGGCTATGAAACTATGATAGCGTGTTTACCCAGACAATTACCATTTTGATCACCAGTTCCTTGTGTCGCAGAGCCTTTCTGTCCTTGGCTTATTGGRGTTGCAGAGTTTCCTTCTTGCAGGGTCTGTGTTGCCATGAACTCAAGGACTAATTGATTCTTCAGCACTGTTACAGCATGAATGAGTGCATGTACTGACCCTCATTAAATTGCTTTCATCTGTTAATTTTCAAAATCAGAGAAGATAGGGTAATGTGAGTCACCTTTGCCAAGGCAAGTTAAAAAAATATGAAAAGGTTATTTATAAAATTAAAGTAAAACCAGGAAAAGTAGCAAAAGGCCACCATGCAACAAAGTTGCAGTCACAGAAACAGTGTTATGCCTCAGAGCTAAATTAATGCTTTGCTTCAGTTGTGTCAGTTATGTTGAACAGAGGAACAAAAAAAAGCGATAGCTAAGAAACACTTACATGGACAAGTTAAGGTAAAACAGTGCAATTACTGTGCTTAAACAGAAACGGTGTAAACTATTCCTCAGAAAGATAAATAAATGGCACATGAAACTGTGTATATAATGAAGAATTAAAATCTCAAAAACTCACACTAGTCAGGGATAGTACTCCCAGACTGCAGAAAGACAAAACCAGATATTCTGCTTAAGGAAAAAAATATTTTATATATGCCTTTAGTAGTATACAGGAGTTTAGAAAGATGCTTGAAAGAAAGAGTAATTCATGGACTGGAAGTAAATGAACTGGAAAGTAACATAAGTTTACGTAAACAGATCCAGTGTAACCTGAGCCATTACTGATAATCGGTGTTCCAGACTTAGACAAAATATCTAATCTTTTGGGACTGTTGTACAGTGTTTAACAGCATCATGGGAAGTTACTAGCAAAGATAAAGAATTTAGGAGTTGGTATAAAAATTTTTAAGCAAGCAAAGAAATACTTAATCGGAGTACTGACTCTAGTGACAGGAGAAGTCATAGGCTACAGGGTGACTGTAGAAAGGGATTTTTTTTTTGTTTATTTAAGAGATATCTAAAAAGTTTTGGTGTTTTCTTTGGTGGAATTAAGTATTTAAATTTACAATATCGGCAGGAAAAAAGGGTTGATGTGTGCTAACAATATTTGCTGATGGCAGAACCTGAGAAGCACTGCAAACATAAAGGTAGAACTGCAATATCATAGAGAAGTGTAGGACCTTGAGAAATGAAGTAATAAAAATGGAAAGATGTAATAATACAAAGTGCAGAGTCATGCATTTAGGGACTAATGAGAAGAACATCTGTTATACCATAGCACTTTACAAGGTAGAATTGAAGGGGAGAGGGAACTGTAATGCTTGGTATCCAATTCTTGAACGTTTTTGAGTTATCATTGTGATGTGACATGGAAATGGTGAATACAGTTCTAGGCATATTGGAGAGGCATTTCCGTAGAGAAAGGAGAGTGTTGAAGCTGTTGTGTAAAACACTGATTGGACCTCTGGAAGATTGTTTAAAATTCTGACCACCTCCCTTCATGAGAGATCAATTTCAAACTAGAATTGATGAAGAAAATGTCCACTAGAATAAAAAGAGAGTGGAAAGCCCATCCCTTGGGACAACGCTAAAAGAGCTTGTCTTGTTTGTCATAGRAAAACAAAAACTAAAAGTGGATATGATTTATTTCTGTGCACTGAGGAAAGGATAAATACTAGAAAGGAAAGGGCTTTTGAAGCTTAAAGGGCAGAACTGACTTAAAAGCAAATGAATATAAACAGGCCATGACTAAAGTTACTCTGTAAATGTGAAGACCCCTCAGAGAGTTGAAAGGGTGCAAATATGCCTGGAAAATCAGATCTGAAGAGAAATTACCACTGGTTCACCAACAAAATGGAAGGAGGTATCCAGTGCAGTTTGAGTTAAGATTATATGATTTGATTGTCTGTGATTGCACAGCAGTGTGGTCCGTGACCCGAGAAGTCTTTTATTCCTGTGTTCCTCATTACTCAGGTGATATAAATTGGTGTGAAGCCCCTTGAGCTTTCCTGTGCTAATTAACTGTGCTTCAATACTACGCATCTTTCAGCAAATCAGCACTGCATTTTAGGTAATTAAGTTCAGCAAATCTCACTGCAGTGAGTGCTGGCATCTGGGAATCTTTCCTTGTGACATTTCTCCTTTTCTCCAAGCTTTTAAAGTATTTTTGAAAAGCCATCTTTCTTCAATATGTGTAAGTATCTGAAGAAGAATATAAGCACATATTCAGAGTGGTTGGCTTCTGTGTATAATGCAGAAATAATTATTCTATAATATCAATGTAGGTGATAAATGCTAAAAATATTGTTCTAAAAAGTTTCACTGTGTGTACAGTGTAATTACTTTTGGTCTCATTTATTACAGACTGCACAAATCTCATTTTATGATGATTTGTTACACTTGCTTCACAATGGTACTTCTAATTGTGTTACAGGGTTATTTTTATTCCAGTTGTACTTGCCAAGAAAAACATTTTAAAATAATGTCACTTTTTATTTTCAGAAATACCAAACTTCCTTGCAAGCAGAGAGAAAGTTGGGTGCAGCCATACAAATTACAAGAGGGAGCTAACACTCAAACCAAGCAAAAGAGTTTTTAATTGTGCTTCTTTTGGAAATCCTGCCATAAGGCCCAGGGGTGCACCTGGTCATTGCATTTCACAAGAGGAAGTTGGTCAGAGTATACTGTAATTCTGCCTCTCAGAATAGGATGATAAACATTGTCAGTTGATGGAAACTTATGGGTCCAAGATTTTAGAGCCCAGTGCTGAAGCTGCTGTTTCATCCTGGCATTAGAAACTGGAAACGTAACAAATAATTTTTTCACACATACAGGGTTTGGGTCATGAAATTGTCTTTTTCTCCCCAAATCAGGCAAAGACAGGAAAGTAGGAGACAGGGCCTAGTCTCCGGGTCCTGCAGCGGGCAAATATTCTGATCAAGAGACATGCTAGGTAGACCGTGCTTCATCCCATTACCCCATTAATTTTTTTCCTGGTTTGGGGCAGTGACTGCTCTCTTCAGTTTCAGGCTCACTCAGAGTAGCTAGTTCTGCATGCTGCTATGGAGCAAATGGTGAACATTAAATTAGATCTCGGGTTGTGTATGTACTTCACTGCACAGCACGAGGAAGGATGCAGCAGTGAACACAGTGAGCCTGCAAAAAGAGGCACCAAATGGAAAGCACTGCGTGATTTCCCAGCGTGCATGCCTGCCAGTGATTTGCTGTGTGACTGTTGATGAAGTAGCCAGTTTGACACATGCAAAAGTAAAATCCGTTTAGAAGCATACAACTCTGAGATGTGAACTTGCTCAGACAAGAAAAAAAGCCTACTGGTTTTCTAGAATACTCTGATTCAAGTGTTAACAGTGACAATGCACATATTAAAAACATTATGATTCCCTCAAAATGCCTGGCTCAGTGAAAGCAGGGCCTGAGTAAAACAATGTGACTGCAGTTCTTAAAAAACTCTGCTTTTAGAAATAGGGAAGAATTACAAGATTTTTCTTGGGAAAGGCATGCTGACAACTGTTAGAAGCCAAACCTTGCTGCTTTTACTAATGTTAATAGYGCTATTAAAATCAATGTAACTGATTGTGTGAGTAGGGCAATCAAGATTTAGCCCCATACCCCTGCTTTGTAAACATCAGCATCACAGARATTAATATAATACTGACTAGCCAATGACATGTTAAAGCCTTAGTAAAATTAACTGTGTTTGGAAGGCTGTTCCTTTAAAATGTAAAACAAATGGCCCAAATGAAATGTGAGACTTGCGGAGCGGAGAGAAAATCAATAAACCAGCAAACTGTAAATGATGTGGAAATAACTTCTCTATGTTTTCCTGGTTTTGTAGTTTATAGTTAGCACCAGTACATAAATGTAACAGCTTTGTGCAAGGAAAGAAAAGTAAATCCAAATCTAGAGAGTGTTGTGATGAGCTACCTTCTCCTCAATGAATTCTCCTTCCTTCTATGAAATGTTAGAATTATTTTTTTTTAGATACTACTATGTGAAGGTTGGTTAGCAAGTGTTTGGGGGTTTTATTAGTTGTTTACTTTCATGTTTTGTACATTATCTGTACATTTCTTATTTCATTACCACCAATTTTCCAAAAACAGAGTTCACTGATCCTCATGAATTTCCATCCAATATTTCTGTTTGTAGGGATGAGAGATATTTTAAAAATATGTACTGAAAATCATTCAAACATATCAGATTGTTCAGGTTCCATATAAGGACTTTATGGTGCCTTGAATTTTTGTGTTCTAGAACATGTTTTAAACAGTCATTCTGCAATCTTCATAATACTGAGGTAGAATAGGGAAATTTAGGTCTATCTGATAGGCATTAACTGATTAGGGATGCATTTTTAGTTGTGACTGCATAAACCTACATAAACCTATGCAGGATGTCTGTAAAATGAAATGCCATGGGACAGTGGTACATAAGAGAATTTCAGAGACCATTCCAGTATATGGCTACTGATAGACAAATGACTGCRAAAAGCTGTGTTATGGCCAGGAAGATTGGCCCCTTCCTCATAATTTCAGAATAAAAAAGGGTGATTGGGAAATGGACAAGAAAGGTAAGGTGTATATCACTAGGTGCAGGGCTATAAATGTCTCCTCTCATCCATAGTTTTCCTGATTTTCCTCTGTATTCAAGAGAATTGCTGTGTACATCATACATGCGCACAGAGCTCTGAGAAAGTGAAGAGGAAGGGAWGGGTTTGGTTGGGGGAAGTGGAGGTTGGATGAAAAACAAATCCATTATTCAGCTTCCTCAATTGTAAATTGAGGTGGAATGGTCTAGACCTCTCCCAGCTTCCTTCCAGCCCCTTAGTAAGAGGAAATCTATCCAAGTCTGAGGACAGGTTCATAGGAAGTCTTTGGGAGCTGGCATGTAAGAGCAGTGCAAAATGATTAATGTGAATGAACAAATGCAGAAAAGTTGYTGAGGAGAAGATAAGCAGTAATGCCAGGCCTGTTTATGAAACTGCAATTAACAGTGAGGATGCTGGAGAGTAGGGGCATGGCTATCTGTAGGAATAAAATATGTGTGTGATATTAAAGCGTAGTCAGTAGGGTTGTCACAGGGAGAACATGCTTTAGGCTGGAAACAGCTCATCCTGGTTTGCTTATTTCTAGTCACATGGGAAAGTGTTTCAGCCACAGCTACAGCACAGATCTTTGCGGYCTCCAGGTCTCTTAAGGTTTTTATGGGAAACCTCCAGAGTGAGGTTCTGGTGAGGCCTGGAAGGATCTTAACATGGCACAGCAAGGTTAGGTAGTCAGTGAACCTGTGGAGGAACTGTACATTTATGTCCTGAACCTGTTAATGGAGACTTAGGAATAAGGTAACTGGATGAATATTTTAATTATGTCAGAATGGAGTSCCTGAGTAAGCCAATTAACTAGTCATGACAGAGATTTTATTATTAACAGCAGCAGGTAGGGGACTTCATTTAAGTCTAAAAAATGTGCAAAGTATAGATCAGAAGTAGGAACTTCTGCAGTAAATTTAGCTTACTTCACTAAACACAAAGCATCTGGCAGTAGATCAAAGTCTTCTCATATTTATTCAGTTTGATAGTTATTGATTTTTTATTTTTCTCCATGTTTTAATTCCATAGAATGGCAATAAAGAATTGTGTAAGGACAGGTAGAAAGAGATCTTCATGTGGTGAGCTGACTGAAATCAATAAAGYCATGTCTCTGGACATCATCTGAGGCTTTGGCCCACAGGATCCTTCATCTGAAGTGTCATAAGACACTGGTTATAAATACTATGGTGTTTTTTTCTGATCTTTTATTAAAGTAGTTTAAAGGTGCTTCTGATGTAAATATTCACATTATATTGAAAATCTGTGTTTTGAAATTCTGGAGTTCAACTKATGAAGAGACAACTCAGTTGCATAAACAGTGGTGAAACTTAAACCAAAAAGGGATACGGAGAGAGGTGCTATGCTGGACGTGTTCTCACCAACAAGGAGGGGCTGGCAGAGAATGTGAAGCTCAAGGGCAGCCTTGGCTGCAGTGACCATGAAATGGTGGGGTTCAAGATSCTTAGGGCACCGAGGAGGGCACACAGCAAGCTCACTACCCTGGACTTCAGGAGAGCAGGATTTGGCCTCTTCAGGGATGTTCCTGGTAGAGTGCTTGGTAGATCTGCTTGGTAGAGTGCCATGGGACAAAGCCCTGGAGGGAAGAGGGGCCCAAGAAAGCTGGTTAATACTCAAGGATCACCTCCTCCAAGCTCAGGAGCGATGTGTCCCAACATAGAGGAAATCAGGCAAAAACACTAGGAGGCCTGCATGGATGAACAAGGAGCTCCTGGACACACTCAAACACAAAAAGGAAGCCTACAGAGGGTGGAAGCAAGGACAGGTAGCCTGGGAGGAATTCAGAGAAATTGTCTGAGTGGCCAAGGATSRGGTTAGGAAAGCTAAAGCCCTGATAGAGTTAAATCTGGCCAGGAACGTCAAGGGCAACAAGAAAAGCTTCTATAATTACATCAGGGATAAAAGGAAGACTGGGGAAAATGTGGGCCCTCTCCAGAATGAACCAGGACACCTGGTTATCCRGGATATGGAGAAGGCAGAGGTACTCAATGACTTTTTTGACTCGGTCTTCACTAGCAAGTGCTTGAGCCTCACYGCCCAAGCAGCAGAAGGCAAAACCAGGGACTGGGAGAATGAAGAGCCACCCACTGTAGAAGAAGATCAGGTTCGAGACCATCTAAGGAACCTGAAGGTGCACAAGTCCATGGGACCCAATGAGATCCATCCACGGGTCCTGAGGGAAYTGGCGGATGAAGTTGCTAAGCCACTATCCATCATATTTGAGAAGTCGTGGCAGTCTGGTGAAGTTCCCACTGACTGGAAAAGGGGAAACATCACCCCCATTTTTAAAACGGGAAAAAAGAAAGACCYGGGAAAATACAGGCCAGTCAGTCTTACCTCTGTGCCTGGGAAGATCATGGAACAGAACCTCCTGGAAGCTACACTAAGTTCACAAGGAGGACAGGGAGGTGATTCGAGACAGMCAGCATGGCTTCACCAAGGGTGAGGCCTGCCTGACCAACCTAGTAGCCTACTATGACGGAATGACTACATCAGTGGACATGGGAAGGGCTACAGATGTCATCTATCTGGACATCTGTAAGGCCTTTGACATGGTCCCCCACAACATCCTTCTCTCTAAGCTGGAGAGGTACGGACTTGATGGGTGGAGTGTCCGGTAGGTGAGGAATCGGTTGGATGGTCACATCCAGAGGGTAGTGGTCAAYGGCTCAATGTCCAGATGGAGATCGGTGACGAGTGGTGTCCTGCAGGGGTCCATATTGGGACCWGTACTGTTTAATATCTTCATCAATGACRTCRACAGTGGGATCAAGTGCACCCTCGGCAAGTTTGCAGACGACACAAAGCTGAGTGGTGCTGTCKACACGCCTGAGGGACGGGATGCCATCCAGAGGGACCTGGACAAGCTCCAGAAGTGGGCCCGTGTGAAACTCATGAGATTCAACAAGGTCAAGTGCAGGGTCCTGCACCGGGGTCGGGGCAATCCCTGGTATCAAAACAGGCTTGGGGGGGTGAAGGGATTGAGAGCAGCCCTGCCAAGAAGGACTTGGGGGTACTGGTGGATGACAAGCTCAACATGAGCTGACAATGTGCGCTTGCAGCCGAGAAGGCCAACCGTATCCTGGGCTGCATCAAAAGAAGCATGGCCAGCAGGTTGAGGGAGGTGATTCTGCCCCTCTGCTCTGCCTGGTGAGACCCCACYTGCAGTACTGCGTCCAGCTCTGGAGCCCTCAAGCACAAGAAAGACATGGACCTGTTGGAGCAGGTCCAGAGGAGGACCACAAAAATGATCAGGGGCATGGAATGCCTCTCCTATGAAGAAAGGCTGAGAGAGCTGGGGTTATTCAGCCTGGAGAAGAGAAGGCTTATTTATAGGCTTGCAGCCTATAAATACTTAAAGGGGCTTATAAGAAAGATGGGGACAGACTTTTTAGCAGGGTCTGTTGCAACAGGACAAGAGGGAATGGTTTTAAATTAAAAGAGGGTAGATTTAGACTAGATACAAGGAAGACATCTTTTACAATGGGGGTGGTGTAACACTGGAACAGATTGCCCAGAGGTGGTAGATGCCCCATCCCTGGAAACATTCAAGGTCAGGTTGGACGGAGCTCTGAGCAACCTGATCTAGTTGATGATGTCCCTGCCCATGGCAGGGGTATTGGACTAGATGACCTTTAAAGGTTCCTTCCAACCCAAATTATTCTATGATTCTATGATGCTATGATACAAACATGAGGAAAGAGCACATAATTGCAAATATGAGCACACATTTTTACTGACTGTTGTTCCTGAAGAAGAGGCAAAAATAACTAAAGTGAAAAAGAAACAGGAACTCATTTTATACAACAGTAGTGCTAGAAGTGTTGGGAAAAAGGATGACTGATTTTTACAAATAAACTTCACTTTTGTAGATATGTTAAACTGGAAAGTAATTAGAATCTATGGAGTACAGATAACAGAAAATTTTACAGTTGAAGTCCTGACCCTACAGAATGGGATTTTTGCCATAGCTTAATTGGGGCTGACATTTTATACAGTGCTTCATCACTAACAATTCAAGGATCTGATCCACAAGTGATTGCACCACTTGGAGTTTTTCCATTGCTTTCACTCATCTTTGGATCAGACCCATGCTGCAGATGCATCACGCTTCTGTCTGAGGGATAATTTCACATGTAATTGTCAGMGCTATCAGAAGAGCCTTAGGCAAGGTTGGGAAAGAACATCTACATCTGGACAGAGACCTTGAGATGTGAGCTGTACAATGATTTTAAAACCACCACTATGACTTTTCTTTGTCTTAAAATTTGAATAAATGTATTCCTTTATTGCTAAATTGTAATAGCCAACTTGGCTAGAAAAAGTAAAACTTTTTCCTGTGCATTGATCCAGCTCAAGAACTTTTGCATCAGCTGTATCTTACATAAATCCTGTTAGGCTAAATGTGGAGTATTCCTACTTTCTTTTCATATAGGGAGCATGTGTTATCTATATGCAAGCATCAGTTTTGTAAGAGTCACTGAGCTAAACTCAGCTGTGTACTTMAATGTGTTGAACATGAAGTATCAGAATAATCCCTTGACCTCTGACAKGCTTTTCACCTGTAAACAGTTATGTAGAGCTCAGACATGTGGTGGGATTAGGGCAAGGGTGTTCATTAACTCTCAAGACAGAAGCTAGATATTCAATTTGACTAAATTAAAAGTATTGCTAGTAAATCTTAGACTTAAAATGTTTGTTCATCCTGGAAAAMAAAGAATCACTTCTCTGTAAGCCTGATTGCTGGATTTAGCAATTTGATTCTTTTTAGGACTAGGAAGCAAATGCTGCTACTAGCCAAGAAAAAGTAATGTAACAGCTACTACTGCATATCCAGTCATTGTCACTCTCCTAGTACACCGTGACCACCTGATTTTTCTGCTGTGACTTCAGATAGATGAAAGATGCCAAACTAAGCTGCTTGGTTTTATGCAACAAAGTGACTTTTAAAATTCATTAACTCTTGTTCTTTCCAATGGAGCTTTTAATGCAGTCACCTTAAAATATTTAACATCAAAACATAATCCTGCTAGTGTCCTCTAAGTAGATTAGTTCACAAAGATAATATCCAAAAAAGTCTTTTAGTTGCTGTTGGGGAAAAAATTAATTTAGTTTAATTTCTGGTGTCTCCAAATGCTGCCCATCTCTCTGTAGTTGTATAGCATTATCACTATTCACTATTCTGTCTGTTCTTGCATAGAGAATTGAAACATCATTTGAGTTTCCTCTGAGGATAGATTAACAAGATCTGCTGTGACATGACTTGATTAATTAATGAGACTAGAGTATTCTTTGGTCCTTATGTGCTGTTCTTGAACTTCTTAGATGGGAAAATTCTAACCTTCAATATTTTAGAAGCCAACTGGGTAAAGCAAAACTCTTGTATGACCTTCACTAGTAATAAAACTGAAAATCYATTATAGAATGTACCTGAATAGTTGTACATATTCAAGGTGATTTAATTTTTTTTTCATATTTGAAGAATGAAAGTGCACATGGTTAAAGTACAGAGTACAGAAAAATACTTCGCAGACTGTTTAAAATATAATTAGATACCTCTCTACTTTTCTTTCAGCAGTCTTCTACAAAGAGAAATAGCTCTTGTGAGTGCCGCATTGCAAAAAGTCATCTCACCCTGTGTACACGCCCCTAAGGAAATAGAGAAGGTTCTCAAAGGGCAAATACAAGATGACAGCCAGCATATCCCATCCATTGAACCTGTTTTAGAAATTTCTTGTCCATGATTGAGTACCAGGCTATGCAAAGAAGTGTCGAGAGCCACGTCTGTGATATACACGTGAGATACACATTTTCATGCTGCCGAGTCTGCCTATTTTACCAAGAGACTGAGACTGGTCTCAGACAACCAAATTCCTTTGACTTTAGATGACATGCTAACACTAGAGATGTTCAGATCCAAGCAGCAAAATAGGTTCCTTCTCAAAAAAACCCTGACTGAATCTGAACTCTGAAAATCAACTCCTACTAATAGGATTTTTCTTGCAGTATTGTATTGTGAGTAATGTGAAACTAAATTGCCTGAGAGCTGTGGGAACTGTGTCAAAAAATCAAAATCACTGGTAACGTGGGGAATCTGTCAGCATTTTTCTTTTCCATAGCTATTGACAACTATGGCTATGTAGAAGAGATTGTAACTGCAAAGGCAACTGAAGAAGTTTCAGAGCAAGAAAGATTGAACTGCAAACAAGTGGAAGCAGGCTAGCTAAACATTCACTGACCACAGATCAAAATCCTACAGGGCAAAACTTTCTGGAGATTATGTTGTAGGCAAAGAGTCTTTTTCCCACTTTTTTTCAGCTATAGAAGAGAACACTTGTAACAGAAATRATGTTCAGAGGACTTTAAGCACTGACCTGTTGAGTGGAAAAGAGGTGGAAAGACCATCATTGTATTCACTGGCTATATTTTGAGTACAGTTTGCTTGATTAGATACATTCTGTCAAAGCTTCCCAGATTGGGCAATGTGGAACCAATATGCAGGAGAACTCCCTGCTTGCAGTGCTGGACAGGACAGAGGTAACCAACAGGCAGCAAGCTGCTCTGAACTACCAAACGCCTGCAGAATTATAGCACTTAGGCTACATCTGGCTGTTATGTTAGCTTATGCATAAGCTTAAATTCTCTGTCCACATAGCTTGTGAGTTGAATTTGGAACCATCCAACTAGGTACTAGGAAGGGGAGACTGAGTCATGGGAGGGTGGTGGGTATATGCTTAAGCCCTACCTCTACAAGCAGTAGAGAGAGAATTGATTTGCATCAGATCGCATACCAGACTTGAGGCTATCTTCAGGCACACCTGACAGAAGTAAGAGAGATCTGGGTTTAGAGACCTGATAATGCTGTAAATTGAATTGTTTGTGGAGCTTAGGTGATTTTGTCGTTAAGTCAGCACTTTAGTGGAGGCTTTCAGGATCTATAGTTTGCATGCTGGTGCTGTGGATGGAAGATAGTTTTTCACCCTCTCTTCCCTCCCTGCTCCCATCAAAGAAATCCTTTGTGAACCTAAGCTCRTGGGCCTTACTTACTATCTGTACTCTCCTCAATAAATTGATTCTCMGTATAAGAGTGTAAATGTTAAAAATTTCTCGTGCAGTGAAAAGCAAAGTTTAAAATTAGATTTGTTATCTAATCAAACAGGGATCAAAATGATTGTTGCTATTGTATACAAAGAAAGGCAATAACTATGCAATGTACATTTCCTCCTCGGAGATGTTTTGAAAAAAATTAACAGATTAACATCGTGGATGTCAGCTGGTTTTGCCTTCGCAGATGCCAGACAGCATTAGCAAAAAGAACCAGATGTAAGTTCTTTAGCTAATATCATTAGACCGCTTCCCTCCTACATGCCAGCATGAGATTTGTACTAAYGAAATTAGACGTGAACACATCCAACAATCCTAAGTCAGTAGTAGAGCTAGCAAATAATTTATTGTAGGTGACAGAGAACAGCTGTAAAATACAAACTACGTCTAGTGAGACAGGAAAAATGAATTATTAGCCACTGATGGCCACCAGTACTACTGATCTCAGAAGGATAATGTCACTGGCAGACATAGCATCAGTGGATGAGTGGACATTGCGTGGACCTCTTGAAATGAGTCAGGTCCTTTGTAATATCACGGAAAATCTGAAGTTGCCTTTGCTCATCTTGATTTTGGAATATGAGAGTTATGCACTGCTACTACCTGGTCTTGAAACCCCTACTTAGATAAATAGTCCCATATCAGGGACACAAATGGTCCCACAGAAAATAATGTTTCACATAGGCCTGACAAGTATTGTTAGAGTTATTCAATATTTCTCTTAAAAACTTTCTTTCAGCCCACCAACTTGTAAGCATTTACATGCAATTTTCCTTCTTTGATATGGGTTTGGGTGAATTTGGGGTAAATATTCATTAAAATTTTTCTACCTTATAGAAAATAGGCATGACAGGGCAGCAGCATTATAAGAAATATTTTCTTGTATTTTTATGTATTGCTCATTTAAAGAGTAAATCCTGCCCTTTTCTTTGAAATGTTTTAAGAATCAAATGTTCTGTGCTAGAGAAGTATTGTTAAATCAGGGATGAACATGTTGTTACCCCATGAAAATTTGACTGACTTAAAAAACATTACAGTTTAGACATGATTATTGGTTTAACTTTAAACTATAAAGTTCCTCAAAGGTTGTGCCTAACACGCATGTGCTTAAGCCTCCTACTCAAAAAGATTTCCATTGAAACTATAGCTGTACAGATCTGTGGCTTGTCTGTCTGGTTCTAGTTTTGAATAGCTGCATTGAAATTAGTGAACCTCTATTGCTTTTAGCTTCAGAGGAACTTGCTACTGGACATAAGCAACATGGAGGAAGCAGGCTGGCCCATCTGAAGGTATCTGGGCGGTAAACCAGATAATCCAGGGAAAAGAAAGTCAAAGCAGACTGAGGTAAGAAAACTGCTGGAGAGTAAAGGTGGTGATCAGAAACTTGGAGAGGGAGAAACAGAGAAGCACAGTAGGAAAAATACATATATATAGAGAGAGAATGCTTGGACTCAAGTGCAGACAGAGACTGAAACCATCTGCTAAAGTTGAGATGATAACTGGAGAGTGGGAAGGGTAATAAAGAATTTCCAAGGTGGTGGGGAGAGTAGAGCTAAAGAAAGATGAGGCATGGAGGAGGCAAATAACTTTTTTATTTTCCTAACTGAAGAAAACCACTTTTTAGAGTGAGAATAGAAGAATCATGAATACCACAGCTCCCCTGCTCTCAGGAAAAAAAAAAAAAATAATTGTAAAGCTCTGTGGCAAATAAATACATAAATGACCTATTTTCTCCTAATGCTCAGAGGGGATGTCTTGCATTCAATATTTTAAAATGCCATATTAAACGCAGTTTCACATTATCTGCTTCTATATAAATGTGAGTGCATGATAACATACTATTTGTATCTGCCTCATTTAGAGCATGGTATACAGCCTGATCACAGAAGATGAGCTGATATTAGCCCCACTTCATAGGGCATAAGAAAAGTCACGGATTGGTTTATATAGAGTGTCCACTGGTCTTAGAACTGAACCTCAAATTAGGTACACAGAAGATAAAGACACAGTTGCTCACAACTGTGAAAAATGTAGTGTCAGGATTCTTGATGGATAAGCT
Source organism: Oceanodroma leucorhoa (assembly GCA_030449065.1). NCBI lineage: Eukaryota > Metazoa > Chordata > Aves > Procellariiformes > Oceanodroma > Oceanodroma leucorhoa. The sequence goes on from JASVER010000001.1 coordinate 30,827,743, forward strand.
GGGCTGATTTTTGCTCACCTCAGGAGATGAGCAGTAAAATGCTACTGCACCAAGCTGTCTGCCCAGAATGTCCCTCCCTCAGAGAAGAGTCAGCAGAATAAAACATCTGCTACTGCCTCAGCCATTGCCATTCACAGTGCAGTGATTTCGTTTAAATCGCTGAGGAATGTAGGCTTGCGTGACCATTGTCATCAGGGTGCCCGGGCTGCTGAGACACTGACAGACACTCAGTTGTGCTGAGTCTGGTTTGGGGGTGGTAATCCACAGAAAGGCAAAACAACAAGAAGCTCAGTAGGGTAGGAAGGAAGGCAGAAGCCATAATGGTTTACTCAATAACTACAATTCAGCAAGCCTTGCATTTTGCCTGTTGTTAGAGGAGGTCTCTGTGCCACAGAAAGGGGAAGAAGCCAGCTGTTCAGGGCACCCTTAATGTGAAACCACCTTGTGGTCTTCCACCTTTTCCACTGCATACATTGAGGCTTCAGTTCAGGAGTTGAAATGCTCTGGGCAAGTGTCCTTCAGGGCATACTTTCATTCTACCTGATTATGGGTCCACGTTCAGAGTACATGGTTTATGGTGCAACCTGTTATTATATAGTAGCATAAAATCACGGAGAAGGACAGGACCTTGGAAGGATACCTAATCATCCTCCTTCTCCAAGCAGAGGTCTGTTCTTGCAGRCATTCAAAGACAGAGAAACTACAAACTCTGCAGAAACCTATTCTAGTGCTTTATCATTTAAAAGTGAAAAAGAAACTTGAAGGGTGTTTTCTCTAATGCCTGATCTGGTACTTCCTGCTGTTTACTTACCGTCCTATCTGCGTACAACACCAGCAATACAATGCTGTCTACTTCTTAATAGCCACCCTAATTTGAAATAGTATTTGAAAATATTATTATCTCCTCCATTAGTCTTCTCTTCCTTAGTTTACATAGCCTAGTTTATTCAATCTTTTCTTATAAGCTTGTCTTGGATTTTTAGATCTCTGCTCAGTTTTGTTTTTTCTTTTGGCTTTTCTTCATTTGATCAAAGGGCCGAAATTGTGCAAGATAACTTAAATTGGTTTAATGTGCCTAATTTTAAATGTTTACCCTCACTACCATAAAAGAAAGATTTCAGTAGTTACCAACAATGTAAATAATACTTGCAGGATTAAGCTCTGAAAGTGAATGAAATTCACCTCAGTGCTAGTGGACAGCACAAAACATATGCATCATTTAGCCCCCATGTTAACATCTCAGGTAGTGCATGTGTGTTTCATGGAAAAACAGCTCTGCACATGTAATTAAAACCAAATTAACATTGAAGCAGTTTACTGATTTATTAACAAAATATAATTAACTGGCAATCAGTGAACTACATTCAGGACCGGTATCAGTAAYGCAACAGATAAACCATGATAGYAGATACTAATAAAATGTTAATAAAGACCTACAGATTTCTAAGCATCTTTCTGAACATTAAGATTAGTAATAACTAATCTCAAAATGTTCTAATGCACGTGCACACAATTAAATGCACGTTCCCCGCCTTCCTCCAGGCAGTGTGTGTTACCAGCACACCCCCTTTTTGGGGGAATATAGCAGATTCCCCAACTGCACACCCCTCCTGTGGGAGATTTGGACGCTCCAGCTCTGTGTACACCCCTGCTGCTTCCTACCACCTGGTGACGCACATGCTGGCGAGGCAGCTCCTCACGAGTGCCCACACACACCCCCTGAGGGGATGGTTCCCTGCTTGCTGTGCCCTGCCAGCCCTGTCAAACCAGGGGCTGACCGCTGCTGTTTCCGGTACAAAGTCTCTTTCCCGTGTTACAATTTCCATGCTGCTTATATATATATATATTTACAAGCTGACTCCATCTTTGTTTCAGAAGTCTCTTTGTAATTCCCAGGTAACTGTTGATCTATCTGGTGGTTGTATTCCTCTTTCACATGATTAGGTTTAGGTAAATGCCTGCTCAGATGGCTTTGTGTTTGATTCACCCATACCATTTACACTCACATTCCTATTTTAACAAGTTTTGCCAAGGGTGGACCAGGTGAGCACTCCCACCTGGGGGTGTTTCTGAATTTCAGACTTACTGATCACAAAATACATATTAGCAGACTGAGGCTCATCTTCTAAATTTGGAAGACATTTTTTCATTTTGATTTTACTTCCTCCCCACCACCCAAAGTGGTGCAAAACCAAAGAATCTGTCCTTAATATCCAGCTAGGATGCTTCAAATAATAACTTTCACTGACCCACCTACTAGGAAGAGTCAAATAAAATAACTTAGGATTGCTAAGAAATTAAGGAACAGAATAGTTTGTAGGGTTTTTTTAATAAAAAGACAAAGTTTGGGCAAGATAATTTTAAACTTTTAATATATTCTGATATTGAAATGGCTGTGTGAGCTGCTGACCACTGCATGGCTCTCTCAAACTGTAAGAGGATCACCTTAAACAGAGCTGGTTGTTGAAGCAAAATATGAGATTCACAGCCCGTATCAGTACTAGTCACTATTAAGGGAGATTTGATTTATTTAGCTCTCAGATCTCTCTCTTTTCAGTCTCAGAACATGTATCATCATCACTAGGTTATTAGGCCAGTCTTATCCAAAAAGGAGGATAGCAAAAAGCTAAAAATGATGACAATGAAGCATGCAAAGACATTTGAGCAGTTACCATTATCAAATCAGTAAGAAAAGAAGAAAAAGGAAGAGCAATAATCAGTCTTTTTATCATTTGTCAGTAGCTGGAGAATCATCATGTGTAGGCTGCTCATTGTGATTGAAAGTGTGAATGCTAAGGAGTGAACTTTTCTCATATTCTCAGATACTGGAAGGTCACATTGCCCTGTAGGCTATAGAGGGCTAAAATACTTTGGATTTGTAGTTTAATAGTTGAATTTGGTCTGTGACCTTAGTGTTGCAAATGATCTGCATGTGTCTGTAAGAACAATACATCTATAGTTAAAATGCAATACAACAGCAAAATCTGTAAGTCTTTGAAAAAAGGTCTGAAAAGAACAGTGCAGTTTTGGCTGCATCATTTAGTCCTGAGACAAATCTCTTCCTTTCTTTCTGCAGAGAGCTCTTCTGCAAGAGCTCCTTGTAGAGTCCCACATGTTCAGAGCAGGAATTGTAAGGAAGAAGCTAGGAACCATGCATTACCATTACACTGTTTTGAAGAGTTTACAGTACTGAGGATATTAAAGCCTAAGATGAATGGCCTTTTCTTGGATCTCCTCAAAGGCTCTTTGAATAAAGTACTACAAGGAGAACTAACCTTCTGGGGAGTTGGTCTTCAGTGGGTATGCACAGCCAGGAGATCTGAAGCCAATCTCAGCATAGATGGGTGATGAAATTGGGAGGGCTGAGTGCTCCATGCACAGATGCAGGGATTTACATTCAGCTTGAGAGAGCAGATTTGGAGAAATCTACCATTCGTTTAGCAATGGATCTCACTGCTCCTTGCTCTTTCCCCAAGATATTTAACCAAATCTTATCCAGAGGAATATTTTCCATTGAGAAGCCTTTTCCACTAGGATTTCCCAGAAGAGAAAGGGACTCATTGTCCTTCAGTTTGGAATTAGACTACACAAATCACTTGCTTACTTCAGTAGATGAGTGAGTATCCTGACACATTGATAAGTAAAGGTCTTATGCTCTGCGTAATAAATTAATGATTTTCTGAGCAAGGTTATTTCATTAATGTAAATTAATATCAATTTTTCTTAAAGAAATTTGCCTGAGTATCTACATCTCAGATATAAAGAGACAATTTTATAAGGTATTGGATATTCTTGGATCCAGCTGTGAATGCTCAGTGCTGATGAAAATCAGGCTAGAAGTTGCAGGCTTTGAAGATTATTTAGTTATCTCATTATCTAATTATGATGTCAGTATTTGGATAACGTGCAGCATTAGGATCAACATAGTTAAATTTTAACTTCCAAAGTTAATATTTTTAATATTAAATTCTTATATTCTAAGCAACAATAGATGTAAAATACATACATTCATATAAACATGTAAAAATTATGTTGGATAGGAATTAGAGGTCTATCAGCATTAAGAATTTATGATTCCCCTGCTTCTTTCAATTATCTTCATTTGAAAAATAGAAATAGTCACATTAAATACAGCCCTGAAGTTCAGAAAATGTACTAAAACACCTCAGGATGCTTCTGAATTGACTGTGCAGTCCCTGTGCAGAATCTGAGATTGTTGTTGCTTTGTTCCTTTTTTTAAAGATAAGTTCTTCATCAAAATAGCACACTGATAGCGTCTCCACCTATCCTAGAGATAGCAAGTAACTATTTTTATTACGTACAGAGATATTAAAATACAGAGAGAGACCCTCCCCCTATTTACAGAAAAAGACGAAAACAATCACTTCACAAGTTCCCAGTGTGAGGATTCTGATAATACATGACAAAACTCAGTTATCTCATGCAGTTGTGTGCATGTGCATGTTTGTGTGTTTTATGGGTGGGGGGGAAGGCTGTAAACATCAGAGTTCAATTTGTTGATTTTATTATCTCCCAGAGGAACAAGAGCTCCTGCCTCACTGCTGTGTGGCCTGGAAGCCCGCTGCAGCATGAAGAGTTGAGGCTGTCACCTCCTGCAGGGATGAGTTTGAGCCCTTTTTTCCAGTTCTTCAAATAAACCAGAGCCAGGAATGAAGCTGGTGAAAAGACACTGAAAGATGCTGAAAGTTAACCAGTACAGTTAAATGAAGACTAGCACTGGTTTTTACAGTGTGGATTTGAGACACAGTAAAATCTGAGGTAGAGCCCACTGAAGTGAGCTGAGGTTCTGTTGTTGCCCTCCATGGCATTTGCCTCACCATCCTCAGCATTATGAACAATTGTTGCTTTAATAACTTTGTGTAATTTGCATATAGAAAACTATCCCTTGAGCAGTTTTCTTTTGTACTGTAGAATAAAGGTGGTTGGTGGCACAGTCATGGGGTGAATGACAACTTGAGTGTATTATACTATAAATAAATAATAGCTGCAATCTTTAAGACAGAAAAATGACAACTATTGCTTAGCCCTGTGAGGTTAGCATTCATTACGTACAGCACTTCGGAACTACTGAATTCTATGGCTAGTAAAGTAGGAAGGGTAAATTACTTCTCAGAAAATTGTTTTATTTAAATCTATATCACTTTCATTTAAAATACTTTCTTACAAGCTCTCTGCTCTTGGTAAGGGAAACCTCATGCAAGAGATAAATAGCTGGATAAATGTTATGCAAATGACAACAAAGAACTGTATTTAAACTGTGATTTTTTGTGAATAGATCTTTAGTGATAGTGAAGGAATAGTTAGCCTTTGCAGAGGTAGTATAAAATTTATCTTGGCATTGTTCTCCATATCTTGAATTGCTGTGAGTGAGCTTGCCCTATGATATATGTGAGAGTATCCTGAGAGAAGACAGTAATATCTACTGGCATGCACGCCAATTTCAGAATACTAGTTTTTGTGCACTGCTGTAAATCTAATTACCCAGAAAATCTTGAACAACTCATTTCACCTCTCTGTGCCCATTTCTCCTCCCACCATTTTTTGTTTTCTCTGCCTAGATTATAAGAGCTTTGCTAGAGCACTTATTTATTTAACTATGATGTGGAAGGTGCCTGCAATAAGCACTCAGCTCAGGTAGTGTCTTTGGGCTTAAAAAGGAAAATTAAGATCCTGACTGTAAATAACTGTATTTCACCAAGTTCATAAGTACTTGGTGAAACTGGGCCCCTTTTTCTCTGACTGCTTCCTCCACTGATAGCAGAATAGGTGACTGAGGAAACTCAGTGATTTTTAAAGAAAAACTTTTCTCTTCTTTTTCCCAAATTAGTTGATTTTCAGTGACACTAAAGCAGGGTTATACGCTCAAAGTCTCTGAAGGAAGGTGAAATTATAATGTAAGAAGACATAGCCCATGTATTTACTCAGTCAAGCATGTACAACCTCATCTGCTGTTCTGGGCTTGAAAAAGTTGTAAATGGAGAGACTGGAAAGGAAAAAGAAGGATGTGGTTAAGCTGAGAAGTGCCTGGTTGAAAGAAGAATATTTGCAATAAGATCAACAAGGGAGATGTCCAATTCTAGACATGTTCATTCTAATCACTCAACATATGTTGTTTGTATATGCAGTCATCTATAAACCTGCCATTTCTCTAGGAATCCCAAGATATACTCACTATGCTATAAGAAAATCCCATGAGTCACATTAGTAGGTTAGCGTGAAAAAATCTGGAGGCAATGTTACTATTGCATTTCAACATTTGTATTATATGTATCTGAATGTTATTAGCAACATTTTAACATTAGACAAAACTAAAGAAAAATCATATATGAAACATATATTTATAATATTAACAATCCTAGTTTTATTCCCAAAATTCCAAAATTGCAAAGAAAATAGAGAATTTTACTGCCACAAGAATAGGAAAAAATGTCCAGAATTCCTTGTCCAAACCACTCACTCTTTCTACTCACACTGCACAGCTGTCTTTCAGCAGAGGAATGGCCATATATTTATGTGTTAGAAAAGAATTTTTATGAGAAAGAATACAGGTTTATGATCTATTTTTATGTGCTCTTATATGACTAACATCATCATAACTAGCTTCTTTTTTTTTCCTTCAGTCTCATTACTATTGCATTTTATAATTGAAGTATCCTGAGTACTTTTGCTCAGTAGGGAGCAACCATCATTAAGACAGAGATGCGAGTCTTCATTTAGTCTTACTGGTGCAAGCAGAAAAGTAGGATTTGACTGTGATTGGTACCAGTTTTGTTGTCTTAGAATTTGATTGTCTAAATATTTATTGGTGAATATTTAACTGCAATATTTAATGGATAAAATAAAATTTAGTGTCAATACAAAGATATCCTTATCCTGGAACACTCTTGGAAATTCAGGCATGAAGACTATTTTCCATATATATTTTGCCTTGCAAAGGAARCAGTAAGTATCTTTGTGGCATTGCAAATGTATCAACCTAAACCTTTGTGGAATAATGCTAGTTAATAAAGAGAGGAAAGGGTATCTTTGAATCGTCATTGCATTATTTCCCACCCTTGCCTTTGGAAAAGCCAGAAGGCAGCTGCTGCTTAATTTGAGCTCTCTTGGGAAACCATTATGTATTCCATGTAAGGTACCTTGTGACTGTGCCTTCTTTTTCCAAATTAGATTGCCCAGTCCTTTTTAGTGTTCTTTTTGTAAAGTTCATTGCAAAGGAGAAACGTTTTTCTTGTCTTCTTCTGTTGCCTTATTTCTACCATAAGAGTCCTTAGAATAGTAATCAAAGTTCTAATCTACATTGGAAACATATGGGTTTAGCCATGCCAGTGCTGGGAATTAGTTGGTTGACTCAGAAAATCAGTCTAACAACCTGAGATACATGTGAAATTCCACTGCTTAAGGCAGTAATCAGGAAATGCCGAGGAGAAGCATGTAACTCAGATTCAAGTGAACAAGGAGGAGAAAGAAATGGAAATGGCTTTGTAGTTTAGAGAAGCCCTCTTTTGCAYGGGTATAGGTGTTGGGGTACCCTAAGTAGGCTGCAGAGTTGGACTGAAATCTGTGTAGAATGCAGGCCAGAGTGAATTGCTGTGCTGAAGGTGCATCTGTCTCTGTGGGTGGTATAAAACAAAACTAATAAAAAACCTTGAAAATATTTTTCAAAACGTTTTATGTACATATTGTTTGTGGCTTATTTTATTGTTTTCAGACATATCATCCTTTTTTTTTTTTTCCTGTCTTTGTCTCTACGGTGGAAGTCAAAATTTTATGCAAAAACTCGAAACATTATCAAGATAGCTCCAAAAAACACCAGTGCTAGAAACCATTTTTCTTGCAGCTCTCACAAGATGTTGTCAGCAAATATTGGACAACTTTCGGCTCACTGATCATGCAGTTCTAGTCTTCCTTCAGGTTATGCCACTGAGGGTAGAAAATCTTTAATGCTAGTTTTGATAGCAATTTTAAGCACAAGATTTAAAGTAACAAAAATAAGTTGCAAATCCACATAATCTTTTCAGTGGTTTTTTTTTATTTCAAAAGAGCAAAGATTCTTGTTTAAAGGTCTGCTGCAGAAGAACCATCTTCCATCTTCTTTCCTTGTTCCTCTGTWTTTCAAACGTGCTGATGTATTTCACACCTTTTCATTAAAAAAAGCTTGTCCTGTACCCTTACAGAAATATCAGATGATTCTCAAACAGGGATACTGGAAATTCAATCTATTATTTTTAGTACTGCGTTTCAGACATGGGCATTAATATCCTGTGGATAAAATAAATGAAGTCACATATTCTGTAGATCAGCTCTYAATTCTATTTTTAAAATTAAATACTTTTGTGTGTGGTCACACTCTCCTTAGACAAATACTGACTATTGACTGAGACACAGTATATCACTACTAATGAGAAAACATAACGGTAACTGTATATTAAGAACAGTGCTAAATAAGAAGAATGTTTCAAAGTATTTTTAAAGAACCATGATTTTTTACCTATATAATCTATATAAGTGGAGAGAAATTGTAAAACTGATAAATTCATGCAGTCTTTCCAGGGATAAAAAAGAACTATGTAGATGGTGATACATCTTCTGATAATGCTGGCAAACTCATTAGTGTACTGTGATATCCATTATATAGAACATCATAAAGATGAAAGCTATTAAATGAGAAAATGGTCTTGAGTTCTGTCTCAGTAAAGGAACTATGATTTATTACTCAAATTGATGTAAGTAAAATGAAGGGTAAGTTGTACTTATGATGCATAGTGGGGAAGTTCTAATCCTTGCTTAAGTATAAGCCAGCACTCTGCCAGGTGCTTCAATGATAGAGTGACCATGCCATCCAAAAGGTAGTTTCAGCCTTATCACGTTTGCTGACTCTGACAGACTTCTATTGAACAGCATAAAAATGCAAAGAATGGAGGAAGGAAAGTGCTGGTAAAAGGGACTGCACAAATGACATCAACGGCCACCTGACAGTGTGATATGCAAAGGTTCACCCTTTAAAGAGCCTTAAAAATTGTCAGTGCAGTACAAGAGCTGTAAAATCAGAAATTTACAGACTTAGTTTAGCCTGACAGTATTTTCTCTAATCAGGAAACAGTGTTTTCATCCTTATTTCTTTCCTTATTATCCTGCTATCTGGACAGTGGAATGATGTATCGTGATTAAATATCACCAGCTTGTTACTGTTTTTCTTTCGTTTTGCTTTTGCCATCAGTATCAGGCATCTTTTCTGCTGACTGCCCTTCCTATTGCTCTCTGAGTGTGCAGTAGAAAGCATCTGGTACTCAGATTCTCATCTTCTGCTGTGATGTACTGGGTGCCTCTTTTCTGTCATGTTAGATAGTTGGAAAATGTGCCTTTCATTTCCTGAGTATTTTCCAAATGCTCACCAGCTCAAGAAATGGAGCAGTAATCTACAGAAGCTATGCAATACTTGTCACTCAGTATGATGTTTCCTTTTCTCAGTATTGGGTCTGGAATTTCAGTGGGTTGTAGAGCCTTGTTCTTTAACCAGTCACTTTCCATTTTGCACACCTTATTATAGTCTATATATATTGCAACTGAGCTATCAAATCTCACCAGTAGATGCATACTCTGTGTTTAGGTTTCAGCTGACCTTCTGTCCCCAGGTATATAGACTTTATCTAGCTTGTGATATTTTAAAATCTTCTGGGATTGTTGTTCAATGCTCATTTAAACCAAATTCAGTCGTGCACAAACCCATTTCTTCCCATCATACTTTAATAGGAAAATGATCATCTGTGTCACTTCCTTCTTGTGATCTGATAAGTCCTGAAATGCAATTTTTTATTTTTTTTCCCAGCCCACACTATTCCACTTCTGAATACTGTTGAATTGTCTGGAGACTTTAATGCAAAGATGCAAAGACTTTTATATGTGTTGGTAGACATCTGTGTGCTACTTTGGGATGCYGTGTCTTGCTTGCTGTATGTAGCATTCTTTTTACAGTTCAGTTGTCTTATTCTCACCTTGCAGTGCCATGAGTCATAGCAGAAGTGTACAGTCATCAGCAGCACTTTTTAAAAAGTGTCATTAGAGGTTTTCTAATGGCTCATTATCAGAGTGCTTATCCATCCCCTTCAATTGTGGAATCATTCCATTCCAAAAAATCCACAGCCAGAAGCTCCTCTAACAGTTGAGTGTTTTCTCCTCTTTAGCTGACAAGGGTCTAAGCAGTGTGGGCTTCTAGCTGTGCTTCAGTACTCTACTAAAGCTTTCTCACATTCTTATTAAAGCAGCTTTTCGGTAGTATGGCCTTGGTTAACCATTCTCTTCACTCTGTCAGATGCCTTCTTGTGGGGTTTTGATCATTTTCCATGCTGTTTCAGTGTGCACACATTCTCTCACTCACAGACCTCAACAGGGTAGGAGCAAAGCTGAAGGAGAATGCATCATTCTTAGAAATCCTTGGGCAGCCTGTACATTCTTTGTCCTGGCCTTGCTCTTAGAGGGCACAATATTCACAAATTTATCGCTAAATATGACAGAACTGCAACTATGCACATGCAGATGGCATATACATGTGCATACAGACTGATTTGATCACATGTCCCTCTGTCCTCCTCATCCAGGTTCCATACTGGTAAACGCAGTTTTCAAGACCAGTCTCTGCTGTGCTCAAACTCTTCAAGATTTGCTGCTGTTCTGTTCTATTCTTCTATTCTATTGTCACACCCCAACTTGCTATAAATGTTGTTTGAATACAGAAAATTGAAATAAGAGCAATTTACAAAGAATGTTTTCTGGCCTTTGAGCAGGCAAGAAAATGGAAAAAAGTGTGAAGCAAAGTTAGGGGATTTTAATCTACAGAATTATCTTTACTTCCAAACAAGAATTTGCTCTACACTGAGGAAAGAGCGCGAGTACTATTATATGGAGACTTTTTCTTCTGGTGAGATACTTATATAAAGTATACATAAGAGATTAGTTTCACATTTATCTTAATTATTTCTTCATATTTGATGCTTTTCTTTTCCAACAGTGATTCTGACTTTTTGTAATCGTTAACTTATCTGTTTTTCTAGAATATTTTTTTTTGTTTCTTTGCTTCATTTTCTTTAACATGTAATGTGAACACAACTCAATGTGATAGATCATTTATGGAAGCAATAGATCTAAGTGAAGCAGTGGCTAGGGAGTATGACACAAAAAGTCTATAGAACAAACCAGGTGGTCTGAGGACTCACCATCTCTGCGTTTCATGTTTTTTTTCTATCTTCTAGCTCTAGTCTGGTACCATTGGATAAATGCCCACCCACTAAGGTGGATTGCATTAGAGTACTTCCTGGGCCTTGTGTTGTTTGGTTTCCAGAAGGATGAAAGAATGATACAACCAACAGTTTGTGTCATCTGAGACTTCGCTGTAAAAAGGTTCAAAGCACAGTAGGTATTATCAATGGATTCATTTCAGAAGCACACTTCAAATCCTAACTGAAACACTAATRTAGATGCATCCATTTTCCAAAAAAAAAACCCCAAAACAGAAAAACCTGGAATTACTGTGTTCCACTATTAGACTGAAAAGCCAGATTGGAGTTCATTATGAAGCTACCATTGTCAGTGTGGGATCTTATCAAAAGCCACATAAAAGGGAATCAGTCCCCAAGGTGTATATTATACAACACCACTCTAGGAGGGGGCAGACAGTGACAAAGCAACCTAGCAGCTTTATTACTGGTTAATCATTTTCAACATGCTTGTCTGGGTAAGAAAATAAGACAAAAGACAACCTACTTGGTATAGAATTAACAGTACAGAAAAAGTTTCTTGTACTAATAAATCAAGTTAATACAGATAGAATAACTCTTCTCTGAACTTTATTATGCCCAGGTCACACTACATATTGTTTCATGCTAATTTCCCTGTGTTATTGAACAGTCCTGCACCTGTCCTGTGATTCAAATCAAAGTATGAACATTTTCCTAACTATTTTGTAGTGTTCATACAAGTGTCAGTAAAAAGCAAAAGGAGTTGGGTTGTCGGGGCGATTACAAAAATGAATGGTTCATGTGAAACTGAACTCTAAGATACATAGGTTAGAAATGGGTTGGCATTGTAGGGGCTAAATCACCAAATAAACCACTAGAAGCTTTGCTTTTGAATTTTGGTAGTTAGATTTTGCCCAAGAAATTTGAAATTTCCTTTTGATCACAAAAGTAAAATATAACTCAGGAAAAAAAAATACTCTTCATAAATTAAAACTTTTTGGTTAAAGGAATCCCCCCTAAGTGTTCACTCAGTCCAGATACAGGCCATGTTTCTTTTTTGTTTGAAAGTGATAAACCTTCATCTGTGTATAATAACTGACTTATACACTGCAGTGCAAGGAAACAGTTTTTTTCTCATCAGATTCCACCTTTCCTCCCCAAAAGTTACATCATTTCAGTTTTATTTTAAGTGCTTTGTCAATATTTGGAGGAACAAATAGCAGGATAAAGCTCTTAGAATTTTATACTTTAAGCACAGAACTATTTGAGGTTTAATGAATATTTTTAACATGCAGTAAGGAAAGATAATATTCCTCTGGTTCTTAAATAATCCATGTACATTTCTTTTCAGACTGGAGCCCTTTATTAACTGAGTGGAACACCATCATGTCTTCAGGCAACTTGTATTATATATTCAATGACTGTAGTTTAAGCTAAAACATCAAGATTAAGCTCTCCAAAACAGCCTAAGGGATTTAATCTCATTATATTCAGGATGAAGAATTTCACTCGGATCTGGGTCCCTAACTCCCTTAGGTGTGTTTAAAATACTGTCCAAAATTCCCATTTTATGAAAATCAATTGAAAAAAAAAGTTGCCTTAATGGTTCTAAGTTTATTGCCTACGTAGTTTCTAGGTCACATCTGATAAATTGTAACTTGAATTGTCTGTTTTTCCTTTAATGTCAGCTAACTATTAAGTTGGCCTTTTTTGCCATTACTAGGAAACTTCATGCAAATCAGGCATCCAACAGGTTTACCTGAGATGGAGCTAAACTTCAACTCTAACTCTACTTTTACCTTTTGCTGATACTCGTAAAAACACTAGAATATAGTTAGGAGACATTTCATATCTTGGTTTGAATTTAATAGAAGTGATATGTTTAAAATTAAATTGATTTTTAAATGTTAAATGTTAAATGTGCAAATGTCCCCAGAAAGATGATCACGTCTAAAAATCAGATATTCTAATAAGTGAGTAAATGTAAAAGAAAGAGCCAGTCCTTAGGTTCTCACTAATGGCACTGCCCAGTCTCCTTACAGTAGAGAAGTTTGTATTATTATCAGCTAGCCATGAAATTATGGTCTGTATTCTGAAAAGGCTCCTAGGCTGACACATGCTTAATGTTATTTCTCTGAAGGTGAATGGGGACTAGCTTCTGATGTGAACGGGAGAGGAGAGCAAAACCAATCTGTAGGCCCTATACCTGAGGAGGGTAAACTGTTGAGCAGTAGACAAACACATTACATTTCTTTCATCTGAGCCACTAGTTAGTTCTCTTATGGTAATGGCATTTGCCAAGTCTCTTAGTTTTTTCAGTCCTTTAACATCTGTAAGTTTTTACCAACGTGTCATTAAAAATACTCCTCTTGTAAGCAGGAGCTGTTCTGTGGTGATAATTCCTAAACTGCGTAGACAGATGAGTTTGAAGACTTTTCACTTTTACTAGAAGACAGATTCTGGGCCAAGAAATGTAACATCATTAGAAATTTAAAATGCAGAGGAAAAAACTCAAGTAAATATTTGGTAAAATACTACTCGTGTAAGAACATCTAGGCAATGGTAAATATTAGCAATATTGTGGAAGAAAAGATATTATCTATTAGATGTAGTTTAGGGCTCATCTTGATGCAAAAATAAGATTTAGATCACCAGATATACTGTCATTATGTATGATTTTTTTCCATTGTTGCAATCAGTGTTGAAGATGTTTGTACGTAAGTAAGCCTAGAAGCCTGAACTTTCAGATATACCAGATAGTCCTTTTATGATCTGACAGAATAAAGCATATTAAAAGTAAATATAATTTGTCATCAAAGGCTCAGATACTGAAGTACAGTGTACTGATATTGAAAGTTTACGTAGTTTGCATTGCTAAAGGTAATTATCAGAAAATTACACTTCATTTAGTCTGCGTACTGAAAAAAAGCTCTAGGAGACATTCCATTTCACACTATATCCTTTTAGCAGCAAGTGAACTGAGTACAGCCAACCCTAACATCTCCCAAATGATAATAAGTTTTCCACTTTGTATGAATAAAAAATGTGTTGAAGTTGAAATAAATTCAATTATCCCTCTGACTTACAAGCCATTTAATGTTTGCTGAGGTCTAATTCAAAGGTTTACATTCCTTTCACTTTTCTTTTTAAGTGAAATAGTGCTGTTTATTATAACTATAGAACACCGGTATTTATCCAGAATCAAAAAATAATCAAATGAAACTTGATCAAACATACAAAAAGAGGTGTTCCATCTTTTTATTTTTTTCCTAATTAGAGAGACCTGCCAGTGATGCTGTTGTCAAGTCACTTAGGACTTGATCCTGGACAATATTTCTCCATATTTTCATATGCAGAAGGAACAATTGTGGTGTTAYAAATATAGGCACAGTTTTTATGAGAACAGTGAAAAGGGCACAGCTTTTATCCTCATGAAATGGTGATCTTCACACAATGGAATTTCTGTTTTAATAATCCATCACACTGTTAACACTGAGAACAGTTAGAATGCTCCATGGTGTTCAATAGGGATTATTATGGTTCAGCGTAAGTGTCTTAAAGGCCAGTTAACCATATGTCTCTCCATTCCTAGGAAGACATGCACTGTGCTGACAGTCCAACCCATTGTATCAGTTGTTATGAGTCACCTTCTTGCTGATCTCCATTGCCTTATAGTTTCTGAAGCACCACATGCTTTTTTCTGCTTTGTTCTTTTCATTGAGACCGTGTACTGTACTGGCTTCCCTCCATTTCAGGTCATAGAAACACTAACATGAACACGATTATGTTTAAGCACTTTTAGTGTAACTTCATATAGCACATTTTTCATATACTGCAGTCTCATAACTACCTTGCGTTTTTTTCTCAGTAGAATAATGGTAAATCTAATGCTTCTGCCCAACAATATGCAGATGAAAGAGATCCTTTATGTTCATTGCCTTTCCAAGTAGTATTATTCATTGTCACGAATAGATGTAATTTCTGTTGTGAACCTTTTCCAGTCACCTGCTACACTTCTGAAGAATTTAACCTGTTCCATAATTCTTAGCGTTAACACTTCTTCAATTACCACTTTTTCTTCTTTCTTTTTGTTTCTAGGTCCCTTTTTACTTAAGTAACTTCATTAGTAGTCACTGAGGATTCTTACAGCTGCAAGTCAGAACTACGTATCAGCTCTCTGCCCTTCTCTGAATCTAGACACCCCTCCACAGGAACCAGTACAAGCAGGCGCACAGGCAGGTAAGACAAGCTCTGAGTGTGCACTTGGGAAGCAGGGTCTTGAAGTACATTACAGAGCACACCCCTGCAGTGTAAGCTCAGCTACTGAGAAGTCAAATCTCGAGCTTATGAGGACAGTAAATGTTCAGTATCAGTGTTATTGAAAGAAATGTCTTCTGTGGTATAAGGAAGAGAACAGGATGGTTAAAGTCAGGTTACACAGCACTTTCTGCAAAGTTTGGATGCCACGGTGCCTATAGGAAACAGCATCCCTTCTACCTTGTCCAGGGAAATTATTAAAAAGGCAAAGAAAGAGCTTGGATGGAATCCCAAAATGTTTGGTTGGCAAGAAACCACTAAGGGAAATTACTGAAGATGAGCATATTTTAAGTTTTACCTATCTGTTGGATTTACATATCTCCCACAAAATAGCACACCCTTCTGGCATGAAGTACTTTTCTCCATGGGGGCTACATCAATTAAAATCTGCTGAATTTTAGTATTTTTCTTATGAAAATGTGAGACAAGACTGTGTGATATCACATGCTTTTATGCTGAAGCTCAATTGGTAAAGCATTTTTCCAAATGTGAAAGACTGAAGCACAAGTCACATCTTCTATGGACATCTCTATGGACATCTTTTCCTCCTATGTAATGGTTAAGTTGAATAGTGGAATACTTATCGTTATGGAATACAATACGGGTGGGYATATTCTCATTGAAATTTTCAGCTTTGTATGAAATAATTAAATATTCATTGAATCAGAAAGAGTATAAGAATGACTTTATTGCCTACTGGTTAGGGAGGAATAATAAGAATTGCACTCTAGTCCTTTGCTTCAATAATACCTTAAAATGAAATTCTTTGATATGAAATCCATAAGCATTCATTGGAAAAGGAACTGTAACAGGTCTCTCCTTCTATTACAAGGCTAGAGTAATTCTCATTACATCAATCTATTTCTGATCCAATAAATATTTAATTATATATGCATACTGAAAATTTCAACAATAGAAAGCCTATTCCCCATCTTCAAAATACTCTGTAGTTTGTTGATGAGCACATATACATTAGACATTCAGGTGACTCATGCAGAAAAAATATCTGAGCTAGTTTCCCCATCTCCTGGGCACTGAACTCCTGGATTAAACTGTAGCTCAACAGATCTTCTTGCTCAGTTTTTTTTCATTCTGATCCTGTAATTGCTTCAGTATATATGCAAAGCAAAGTATCATGAAGTCCATCTAATGACAAGAAATAGCTAATAGTTGTCAGTGAGGTATGAAGTATGTAGCCACTCCAGATTTACACAATCGGTTTGTTTGTTACTAGAAACATAGGGAACTGCACTTCACAAACGTGAATGAAAGAGATACTAAACTCAAAAGCTAGTCAGAGCACCTTCAAACAATAGAATAAAGAGTATAAACATGTATTCTTTTATCTTCCTTTATCTTCCTTTCAACTTCCCTGCCCACCCCCACCAAATGCTTGTTCCAGAGATCATCTCTGCTAGGTTTCCAAAGATGCAGGTTTTGACATTAATGGAGGACTGAGGTATATGTTTAGGTAGTGGTTAAATATTCATCCACATTGACTTCTAAAGTTCACTTATTGACAAGATACATGATCAAAAGCAAAGAATGCATATTCTTCCATGATATGAAATGCATTTCAGAGTTTCTTAAGCATTCATCTTTTGTAACAGCTACATAGCTTGCTCTATTATCTTTAACCAGGTTATGCTTTTACTTGAAGTTAGACAAGAAATTAGGTACTTGGCTGAATCAGGACCATAAATCTTAAAAGAAATTTAGCATTATTGTCATTGATGAAGCAGTTAATTGTTACCCAATGAGCATTAACTGTATTTTTCATGCTGATGGTGATGCACTTTATGCAGAAAAGTAAAGAAGAGCTTCAATTTTCATTATACCCTTAAGTATCTTCTCTTCTCAATCCAGATTAAATAGAGCTATTTGCATACACATTTGATTGATTTGGAGGTCTGGCATGCAAACAAATTGACATTATTAAAGTTATTGACTGACGTACCCTGTGTTTCCTTATTTTATTGACCTATTGAAATATTGTCAGCACTATAACAAGCCTTTTAGCTAAGTGCTAAACTTGAATCAGTAAGTTTATTACTGTACTATTCATAGAATGACTAAACAATACAGATCTTAAGGGGCTTTCACTGAATTTATGAATTAGTAGTATAAGTTTCTAAATGACAAATCACTGTTGGAATGTTAAACAACAAAATCTTATCTAAATAGATATGTAAGACCAAGCCAAAATAAAAAAAGGCAGTTTGTGTTTGAATTTAACAAATGGAATCATTTTTATACCAACAATTTACAATTCTCTCAGAAACAATTATACAAACCTTGCATGAGAGTAGTTTAATGAATTGCTCATCCACGTGGCAAGTTTGTGGTGCAAAAAGTAATAGGACGTCTGTACATCTCAGCTGTACAGAAAGGTTTTAGCACTGGATTTATTCTGATGTATGCTAGTGTACAATTTGGGCTCTTGTTTTTTAAGACATTTCTATTTCTGTTTTAATAGGGTAAAATAGTGATGATAAAAAGAAAGGCTTGGATGAACCCCAGGTAGTAAGATTTACAAATTTATCAAAGGAATTTAAATGTTTAGTACTCACTAGTTTCTCTGACTGACATGGCAAACATTGTTTGTAAGGATCTTGTACTTGCTGGTATTTTGGGAAGATTATTGCTGATAAGAAAAAATGGAAGTTACTGAATGGCATCAAGGTGACAAAAGTGAGATGGTTCAAACCAAAGGAATCTAAATAAGGTAATAAGGTGCATAAGGTAATAGAGACATATATCTCACTGGGGCAATTTTGTACACTCTCCAAACCGATCTGTACAATTCTCTGAAAGTGATCCATCCACTTGTCATTCTGTAAAAGCTATATTTATTTCAAGAACAGAAAGTTGTAAACTGGGGGGGAGGGGGATGTTTCTTTGAACTATTTTACCTAATTGTCTTTACAGTAAAATTAATTGAATAAATCATTCCTCTGAACAAATACTGTAAGATACACATGTGGAGGTATCTCTGTAGAATATCTCTGTGTTCTCTCTCCTCAGCAGTGTGTTAAAGCAGATTAACATCAAACCTTCAACGACAAATGGCAAATATTTTCTGGTTCATTTCCCAAAATGCTTTTAAGTTAGGACTTTAAGAAAACATGAAGTTTTTGCCATTGGGTTCAATGAATGCAGAATTTCAYGTATAAATCTGGAAAATAATTCTGAGTATTTAAAAAGCCACAAAGCAAAAAAGTAGCAGATAAAGTATGCTTATGAATTCTGGAGAAAAAAAGTACTGAAAGAATGAAAGGTGCAAAATCTAAAATCATCAGTAGATATAATTTTTTCTCTTAGAGGATGTTGAGAGCAAAAATCATTACCTAAGACAAATGCAATATTGTTTTAGGGAAATAAAGGGTAAATGTATAAAGGCACTTAGGCTTTCTTGCTCTTAGTCTTGGAAGGCACAAATTTATGGATGAAATTCTGTGTTTCTTTACTCCCTTTCTTTTTCCCTAGAGAGTAGTAAAAATCCCTTTGACATTAGAAGATCACTTCATATAGCTTATATACCTATTTGAAAATAGTGAGAGAGTCTTCTAGATAGTGGTTAAAAACTTATCTATGCAGCGAATTTAGTTCTATTACATGTCTGTCATATGTGTCATTTATAACAAAAAGTGTATAACTAGGTAGAAAAACTGACCAATCAATCTAGGACCCACAGGGGTGGATGGACAGTAGATTCCTCATAATGAAAAGCACAGTTTCTTTTGTAGTAATTGCTTGAGGAAAAGTAATATTGAATGGTTTTTCTAGTGAAAATAATATAGAAAATGAAGTAGGTTGAAGATATGCCTTCAAATATGATTAAAAACAACTGAGCATTACCTTAAAACATTGGGGGGGAAATTGTGTTTGATATGAATGCCCTTCTGCATGGTTTTCCATATTTTTATATAACTGTATTGATCCTGATTAAAAAATGAAAATGTATAAAGTAGAAATGTTATTAAAGATTAAATTCATAATGTTTACTTGTAATTTCTTCATCTGTCCCTTACAGCTCTTTTCTGCTGTAAAAAATGGTTGCTCTACACATACTCCAGGACATGGGCCTGTGCTTTTAAGGCATGTTTAGCAGATATAAATTGCCCATCACATGGCAGTCTTTAACAAGTTAAATAAATCAGGAAACAGCTTCTATCAAAACTAATAGCAGTGAGTTACTGTAAATTCAGTATATATGAGAAGAATCTAACAAAATTGGTATTTTATTAGATTTAGTCCATTTATCTGCATGATAATAGATGTCTTTGATTGTAAGGGCTGCTAACCCATTTTATATGTGTTTTCTGTTGATTGACTAACAAGCCTCTGAAATAACTTTTTCAAGAAGATAATAATACTTCCTCATGAAATTAACCCTACGTTAATTTTAACTGTCCTTAAAACATTTTTCTCTGTGAAATAATCCAGAAAAATATGATAAGAACTGAATTGTTTATCAAACTACAGGTTATCTGTGGTGGCTGGATCAAAAGCATATAGGTGCGATCCTTCCTTCATTCTCTTTTCCCAGTGTTTTTACCATTCCAGTGCCATTAATAAAAGAGAAGTCACATGCTAAATGTGATGAGTTCTTGCCATTATTTTCTTTCTACTGATATTCAAGATAGAATTTTAAAGATGGTCTTGAAAAAGAGAGAACATTCTGCAATACTCATTAAGAGACAGAGAAAAAACTCCCAAATATTAATTAAATATTATACTGAAGTAATTTTACCATGCTTGGATTTATTTTTGTGTTTAATTTCCAGGAATATATCAGCAAGCAAGGTCTCCAAAAGCATATATGTGCCTTTGAAAGTCAAAGGCCAGATGCTCAATACATATATAAATGATTCCAGTGTTATTCATTTAAATGCAACTATAAGAGCTTATATTTATCTGAAGATTTTCCCAGAATGTTACTCTCTCGGCAAAAATGTCTTATGGGGACATTCAATCAGGGAAAAGAAGCTATTTACCTTGACTCATCGGGTCAATTACAATCAACGAGTGCATCTTGAAGATGTATAATCTATAAAGCAAAATTTTTAGGAACACATTTGTTGAATACATTTGAATAAACAATTCATTAGGGAAAACTATGGTCTTCTCACAAATTATACAAGCAAAAAAACAGTTTTATTTATCTAATAAATAATTTGCTGGAAATTATTCCTTCTTCTATATTACCATCTAAGATTTCCTTTAAAATTGTTTTTTGTTAACTTATTTCCACATAATTGCTAGTCTCCTGATGGTACACGCTATATTGATTTTTTAAGTTGTCTTAAAAAATACTTGAGTTATATACCTTGCATGTGTTGTTACATTATATCATTAAAATATTGTTCATCTAAATAAAGAAGTTGATGTTGTGGTTCTTTATTGTGAATAGGTTCTATTCAAATATATGCTTTTATCATTTAATGCTCAGTTTTAGTACCTACTGAATACACTTGAGTGTTGTGTGTTCCTTTTTTTCCAAAAACTCAATCATAGGTATACATTTTAACACCAAGCCAGTCAGTGGAGTATAATATCAGTGTCACAGTCTAAAAATAAAATACTTCACATTAAAACAAAAGATAAAGAATCAGGGAAAGAACTTTGGCTGTAGCCACAGATCTTTCTCAGCAAAAGACAAATCAGAGYGTAAAATTTTGTGTTGTCCACTTATTGAGTAGACAGCTGGTACAAAATATTCACATAACAGTATTTGTACACCTCCTGTCATCAAATTCCACCAKGTCAAATAGGTTGGATGCTGGCAAAAGGATATCCATATTCATTTTCACTGATAAAAATAAGCATTGTTCAAAAAAATACAAAATTATTTTGAAATTTGTTTTTGTAATGAGCTAGTGATTTTTAAGCTGCCTCTTCCACTTTCAGAACTATATTTGGATATTTTTTTTTCTTTTTCTTTTCTTCCAGGTTATGTCATCAAAATGATATTTCTCATTATCTTTGTGATTTTTTATTAATAAGAAGGATCCTTGAGGTTAGCTCATCTTGGTGGAGATGGGAATATAATCTAATATAAAGAGATAATAAATTGGCTGCACAAATCTGTTTCCCTATGTACTAAGTCTTTCCCTTTTGTGATGTATAGTGTGATATATTGCCCTCTGAATTCAAGCTCTGGAAATGTTTACTGACCTAACTTACCTGCTGCAGAACATAATAGAGGAAAGTTTCAAAAAATATTTATATTGTCTGAGTCATCTGGAAAGCTTAATTAAAGGAAATCCATCAAGGCCACTTCACTCTTCAAAAACTGATTAAACACACTTTCCACTCTAATAATTATGCTATTCAGACCTTTTAACTGATTAGAGCCCTTTCAAAAATAAATTATAGACAAGATTTACTATGCTTTCAAAACCAAAAAAATATTAATGTATTTCCAAATAGATGCGGATTGCAGTATTTTTTTCCAGCATTCAGTGGGGTGGGATCCACAACACTTGTTTTTAGACATAATTTTATGTCTAGTTTGTATCAGTGCATTGCCATCTACTTTTTTATGCATTTACCTCATAGTCATACTTAAAAGTTGCTGTAAAATCTCAAAAGCCAGGTCACAAAAAAGAAGATGACACAGAGCCTGAAAGGGATTATGAACCTATTTCAGACCCTAATGAAGTCAATGAAAAGCATCTTAGTGACCACAGCGGACTCTGAATCAGTCCCTAACGTAATTGTGATGTACTATCTAGGAAGCATAAGATTTTAAACTTAAAAATAAAAAAAAGGTACGGAACATTAAACATCAGGGTGCCAAAAACACCCAAGATGCATTGTGAAAAGTACCTTATTGTGACATCTGTGCTGACTCGTGTTTAAACAGTCTGTAACAGCCCCTGTAAGTCAATAAAGGAAGGAAACTGACTGAGCTCCTGGTACAAAGTATGTAATGAGAATGAGACTTTAACTACCAGACAATGAAGGTCTGATCCAATTCTCATCAAAATCAATATGAAATGTATCTGTTACCTTATAATTTACTTTGTTGAATGATGAGGTCTACAAAGCTACAACAATAAGGTTTTGCTAATGATGTTGGAGACGAGATTGTCAGTTAATGTCTGTGAAGGTGGGCGCCACAGTCCTGTGGCAACAGCCAAGACATTTACATAGTTTCAGAAATCTCTAGACAGGGTCACAAGGATGGAAAAGCAACAGATTAAATAGAACACTTAGACTTCACAGGAAGTAATTTGATGAATACTGAACTCTGAATGCCAATTGTTTATCACTTTTTGTGCTTATTAATTGCAGTTTGCCACAGGTTGGTTCTGTGGACTGACAGAGAAAATGGTTGTAGGTAAGGGCATTTTTTTACACTCAAATTTATTTTGGAATCATGGATTAATGTTACTGGATGCATATCCTCTGAAGGAGAAAGATGATACTACAATATGCCCAGGTGAAAAGAAACAACTTTCACAAACACTAAGATCTTGCAGTGAAGAGCGCAAGCAACGGTATGTGGTAACTGAGTGTTTATTAGAAATAAGAGAAAATGTGAACCTACGTGGCTGTCTAACTCATCAATATCTCTGAATGTGGCTCAAGAGATTCCGCTTCATGAAATCTCTAGAAATCTTAGGAAACAAGTCCTGATTATGAGGATGAGATTATATTTTCTCTACTTTAAAAAGTTTCTGGATTTCTTTTATGTTCTACTAAGTTGTAGAACAGTGTTCTGGCCTACTTAAGGTCTGTCAGAGAATATAATAAAACCAAAACATTTGCTCATCTGAACTAAGCAACGTGGTATTTGGAGATGCTCCAGTTAACACTGAATTTTGTTTTCCTTTTTATTTGTGCTGAAAGGCTAAGTAAATGGATAGAAGAAAGAATTACTTGTGTTCTCTGTGGAGTTCAGCATTAATTTTAGATTGAAGGTAAAGTAATTTCCAGGTACCATTTTTTAGGAGAGTATTAAGGTACTCCACCAAATCAGATCAAGGCTAAAGATGGGAAGAATCTTTCTGGTTACCTTTTTAACAAGGTATCCTGTTTTATAGAACTCCTTGATGCACTAGGACTGAACTTAATGCAAACAGTTCTGGAAGCCAAGTTTTTAACAAGGATTGAAATATTGAGTGTAGTTCTCATTTTCGAAAATCTGGTTTTGTGTGAAAAACAAGCTGACTTTCCTTCCAACATATGATAAGCAATTTAATTCTATGTTCTTAATCATTAGGTAACCATCTTCTTGTCCTTATTTCTCTTTATTGGGGTGCCTCTACTTAATTGCCTATCAAAATAGATAACTAAGCAGAGTCAAATAGAATCTTTATTTAATCAGATTTAACCAATTTCAGTTATTTTGTGTACTTATGTTTATATCTGATTCCCTAGATTGTTTCAACCCTATATGAGCACCTCATCTTTTCAGGCTTGTATTAGTGATGACAGGCTCCCTGAGTGAAAAGCTGAATCTTGAATCCAGCATAGTTCTTCCACCACTTGAATGACCTGACAATTTTCCTGAAGTGATCAAATTTAACTGAAATTGAGAAAGAGGAAGAAGAACTACATTTTAAAAAAAAGTATATGCAATAAGTAAACACTTGTTCCAGAACAAAAAGAAGCATATAAGTGGGTAAATACTAAAACATACTTTGATATTTCTCAAGTGCTCTTTTTTTGTAGTCAGAAAACTTGTAGAGGATTGTGTTTCTACCCCAGGACCAGTGACCTACCGATAAGTTGTCAACTTTGTTATGCAGGACCTCTATTAACTGGATCATGTATGTTATGATTTTCACTTTGTATTACATTGAAGTAAAGAGATTGTGAAAACATGTGGGTCACATTTGGCAGATGCTGCCTGCATTTTCATGAATTTTAATGGCAGTGTTGTAAAACAAAATGGCAAGGACCCATCACGCTTTCACAAAAAAAGAAGTGGAAACAAAATTTGAGAGACATTTGGACAAAAGTGAATTACAGGCATCTTTCAAAGTCTGGAGGTCACACAGTCTTCTTTCTAATGGCATTTGTTACGGTTTTTAAACTATTTATCATGAATTTGATTTTTTCAGTTGATTTTTGAAGCATCTGACGTCAACTACTCATCTGCTGTCTTTTGATTTATTTTTATAGGTTGAAGGGATCATATCCGCAATATTGTCGCACATTTGAATAGCTTGTGTAAGCATGTGAAAGCTCTCAAGGTGCTAGATGACAGCTCCTGAATATTTATTTGTGTTAGCTTGTCCCTCTCCCTCTCCTTGCTTCAGTGGTCTTGATGTCTGTAGAAGGGGGCTGAGAAAATATATCTGCGTGGATTGAGCCACCAGTTATGAGAGTGTGTTGTCTGTATGAATGTGCACGTGTGTTTACACACCTAGTTGGAATTGGTGCATACACTTAGTGGGAAATCTTACTTGTGCAATATAAAAATCTTTCCTTCATAGAAACAATGACTCCCTCAGCTAAGAGATGGGCACATTATTGTTGTCTTAAATCGGTGATACTAAAATAAGCATTGTGTAACAAGGGGCACTTGCAGAATGAAAGCTGGACAAAAGGAGGAGTGTGGAGTAAGCAGAAAAAAGGGATGAGGTATGAGACTCTTTATTGTCTTTGGTTCTTCCACATCTGGGCTACAGTCCCTCTGCTCCTCCCCTGCTCACTGTTAAGTGCTATAGGGATTAGTGAGGCATAGAAACCTGTCACAGATATTGGATACAATAACGAGGCCAGAGAGTCATAACTGCAGTTGTAGTCTTCAGTGGAAATTGGCAACAGCAATGATGTTTTCCCAGGCTTGCTTTTCTCTGACTCATTGAGACTAGTATTGTTAACTAGAAGCAGCACAATTTCAAAGTAGATGAGAGGGAAAAGTCTAGTGGTCTAGAAATATGGTCTAGTGGTTATAGCATACTTTTGAAAGTGCAGAGAAGAGAGTTTCAGTTCTCCTAGGTAGGTGTCCCCATTTTCTAAAAGGGCAGGGGATGCTAGGGAGAGGGTTAAGGCAAAATATATTTGAAAGGTATTACACATTTCATAAATGCTAGCAGCTAGTGGACACAGCATTTGGTTTTCTAGTGCTCTCAAGATTGGCAAGATTCTCTTGCTATCAGAATCATACTTAAGAAACTTAAAAATATACCTCTCTGATTCAAAACACTGTCAAGAATTAGAGGCCCTAGTCATTCATCCAYGCCAAAGCAACTCTTGCTGACAGATTTTTTTTTGCCTGTGTAAAGATGACAACATCTCACTTGAAATCCAGGCAAATGTGTGAATTTTTTAATCATGTTCCTGAGTGTCAAGGGTTTAATTAATGTCTTGAAATCCTGTTCTGCAGATAGAAAGTTAAACTTTTAGAAGAAACAAATCAACAGTATAGCTGTTCGCAAATTAGTTTTGCTGCATTATGTCTGATAAAGCATATTGCTCAGCAGTATATCTTGAAAAGTATTACATACTTGTCTTTAAGCTGTTTAAAAACATCAGCTTTCTTTCCTCTTCTCTTTCTGTCCTTTGCTGTACTTTTCCAAATATCTTTGCAGTTTTCTTTGCTGTCTCAGTGCACACCGATGCAACATCAATTTGATGTTATTATCAAAGTCTTGGAAATAAAAGCTGCAGCAAGCTGTTCACTGGAGATTTGATCTCTGACAAATAAGCTTGTGTCAGTGCATCTAAAAAAACCTGAGTCCATACCTCTGTTTTCTTCCCAATAGGGTCTTGGCAGGGATGCAATTAAAAAAAGAAAATCAATCTGTGCTTTGCTGTCTGATTTCTGAAGAATGGCACTGAGCTGCCAGGGCGTGAAGATGTGGTATTGTAAATACAGAGAAGCCCGCATGAATTCCACTTTCCTCACTGGTCTCTAAATGAGTCTGATTTATTAAAGCATTAGAATGAGAGGGAAGAATGGCTGAGAGAAAGGGCAGTGGATTTTTTTAGCTGACTTCTGATAGTACAAAGCATGTTGTGTATTGTTTCAAAAGTACACCATAAAAAAAATACTATGCCCACCAGGGATGACTTATTTTCTGATTTTCAGAAGGGCTGAACATCCATCACTAGGTAGAAAGCCTTAGGAGTTGCAGAATGTATAACAATCAAACCTTCTAAGTATTTTTTTTTTTCCTCTTCCGAATGTGAGTTTTGGAACACAAGAGTCAAAAATGTTGGTCTGAAATTGATTTTGAGGTTCATGCGTTAGGCCAATTGTAAGATTCCCAGACCTGTAAAGTACTTTTGGTCCCAGTGCAGCAAACATTCTCATACCCACGTCATATAACTTTTACCTTTTCAGTACTCCTACTGAGGTCACTGATACTACTTGCCTTGGGAAACTTACACAGATGTTCAAGTTTCTGTAGGATGATGACTTTTGATTGCATAAGAGTTAATTCTACACTCATCTACTAGTTTCAGTGCAGAAAATCAAAACCATCAACAAGCTATACTAACCATACTGCTGAATTTCTTAACGGACATATTGCGATTTAAAATTGACCATTTTTCAGTTTCCTAAAAACAAAAAAAAAACCTCACAAGACTATTTTTAACAGCGCCAGCTAATGACCCATAACTTGCTCTTGGGGCTGCTCCTGCTTCAACTCCCTGAGCATCTCTGGGTTCATAATCAAGACTTTGCAGGCTGGACCCATTTTTACAAGTTTAAAGGAAAGTAACATTCTTACTAAGCATACTTATTGCTTTTCAAGTGGATAATAATTTTGCTAAGTTTAGTGTTGTAAGAATCTGAAATAAGACATACAATATTGTCCATGTTGTTGCTTTTCAGTCCCATTTTGTTTAACTGCCCCCTTTTTTTAGATTGCAGTACGCTTGCACACTGCTGCTTAAGTGTTATTGTATATGTTGGCCCAGGTACTTCAGAGTGAAATAACTGTAAAGGACTAAAGTCCTCCCTGAGTGTTGCAGCTTGCCAAATGAGAAGTGCCATAGGTCTAAATAACTTTTGTGTCCTCCTAATCTTGAGCAAGCTCATGAGCTGTTACAGTTAAGACAGCTCTTCTGTGGTGTGGCCTGGGAACTGCATAATGGCCCAGAATTTGCGTGCTGGTGTCCCCTGCCATACACTTCCTTTCTCACCACGCCCCCGCAGCAGAATTTGGCAGAGTACTCTTTGGCAGCGGCAGGCCCAGCCCCTCTGTGCCAGCGCAGTGCTTGATGCAGACATGCTTATGCTGCAGCAGTGGGTGCTAGTGGGGGTGGGAAGGGGAGCTTAAGGTCTTGTCGGTCTCCTCGCCCTTCCTCTCCCCTGCGAGAGGTGAGAGAGGACCGCTGGGGTAAAGGCATGGCTGGTCTTACTGCTATTTCCTGCATGCCCTCACCTAGAGGCTCCCATCTCACCTGGAGCAGTGATTTGAGATTCCTTTCCTCCTTCTCAAACCCTCCACCTGGCATAAGAGGGCTCATATGGTGTTTATCCTCTATACCGACTGCAAACACATGCTTTTTATCCTCTATATCGACTGCAAACACATGCTTTTTTATTATTATTTTAAATGTTTATAATGTCCCTTTAACTAAGCCTTTCCACAATTCAAATTCCTATGACAAGAAGTGTTTACCAGGCAGGTAGAATGATCCAAAATCATCCTAAATTCAATAAAGGTTAAGTTCAGCTTTATTTATTTTTATTTTTATGAGTTAGATATAGTGCAACAGCAGAGACAAACAAGTAGATTATGCTAGGACAAAGTTGCTTGATGTGTCACCTTTTTTCCACCGAAACCGCAGTATCTCTGAAGTTTGTAAACTTGCCAGACATTGCCACTAACATCTGAATGCTTATTGAAGGTGACATCTGGATATTTGCTGGTAACTTTCCAAATGAAATCTTCAAATCTGAAATGTCCTCAGTGTATTTAGGATTGTTTGGGTTTTTTTAAAGTGTCATACTCTCTCTATATATATATGGTTTATGCAAATGTAGGTATATATACATACAAATATATGTTTATATGTTTACGTGTTTTATATATCCAAACATATGTAAGCACTTATTTAAGAAAGAGGGATAATTCTGAGTGTTCAGTTTTCCTAAGATTTATGCATTGCTGGCCAAAACATGAGACAATGTTCTAGCTGTGCTCAGATGTGCACTCTGACTCCTGGTGTACTGCAGCAGTTTATTCCCTGCATTGAAAGTGATAAAGGCAGTCATATGCTGACAATGATTAAAACCAGCAATAAAATGACCAGGTCAATAACACCAAATTATATCAACTTTTTGTGCTTCAATATCAAAGTTCATTGAAATGCTGCAATTAATACCGAAATAGTATAACAGAACCTTCAGATAGTCTAAAACTGAGATCATGTGATTTTGCATACCTTTAGTCACATACCAAGCAAAATTCTATGTGCTATAGAAAACAAACTTATATTATCCTTTACCTTAGACAGGAAAATATATACAGATAAGGACTCTATTTTATTCTGTTTGTACATACAAAGAAATATACATAAAGAATGATGCTAACCCTATCAGTAATAAAGGGCTGTACCTATTATTGTAATGTAGATAATATATTATCATTTAGTTTTATTTAAGATTTAATTATTTTAATTTATATAGAGGACTTTCCATCACAATGAGAAACTCCAGATATGCAAATATAGGAAATTACTTTAGAATTTCCCTCTTCCTCCTCTTTATACACTGAATCCTGACTCTACTATAGCTGGATGCTATATCTGGACCAGCGAATGTCTGACCTCATCTGGTTCCTGCGTCTAAGTGCAAAAGCAGTCACGTCCTGTCTCACAGATACTCAGGGTTGCACAAGTGTAGCTTCTTTGGAAAGGAAGCCTGCGCTCAAGAGCTGGAAGTGACCATGATAAACTCTGACCAGATTGGGGGCCCCAAGACATGCCATAGAGTATTTCTCCATTTTCCGTCCCCTTAGCTGGGACATCAGAATAGGGCAAAGAAGCAATTACTCCTATAGCTGTGACAGCTGTGTAATCGGGATCCTTTTATACATGCTTTTGTGCCTTAACAGGGAGCTGGAAGCTATCTGAATAAAGAAAGTCTACAACAGTGTTTTATAGAGGCAGCTTGTATAGGTATAATTAATCCCCTCTAGTAATATGAGTATTAGACAAATTTATTCAAGGAAGATTAGCAGTCTGCTGGCAGGACTTTTAATTAAATAATAATACTAAATAACTTGCAGTCATAATTTCTCCTGCATCTGTAGTGTATATTTCTCTCTGGGTCAGAGACTGTCCTCTGTGCTTGTAGAGTGCCTACACAATGAGGTGCCATTCCAGCAAGTTCTCTAGACATATATCTTCCATTTTTGCAACCAACTGTGTGAGCTCAAAGTTGATTTTTTATCCTCACAGACTTCTGAAAGTAGATGAAGAAAAGTAGTAATCAGTTAGAGTGGAGTAGTCAATTAAAAGTAAGTAGTAATCAGTTAGAGTGGAGTAGTCAATTAAAAGTTTCATGCTCCATGCCACTATTCATTATTCCTCACTTTCCTTCATAGCAAAGTTACTGTAAAACTTCAAAATAAATAAACAATCTCAGGTTCTGTAGATATAAACACAATGCATGTATAAATTAATGTTTGTTAAATTAGGCCCATAAGAATTGTCCTACTGGATCTGACCCACAGCCAATATTCTGTCTGAAAGATACAAGAAACCCTTAAGTAAACAGCTGTGGAATAATCTGTGCACATTAAATCAGTTCCTTGCACCTAGCAGTCATTAACTGACTTAAACCCAGTAGCATGACATGTAAAATTAATTTTGTTATTTCGGGTATGATCATGCATAATAAGATGTTCTAAGCCTAGTGTCAATTGTTTTATGGTTTAATGACAGTTTTCAATTGCTTTAACTGTTTCATTTTCAACATTCTAATTTATTGAATTCCATTTCAAGGCTGCTTCAGGAGGTGCTTTTTTATCGCATTGCTGACTGGCTCCTGTTAGGCCTTAAATCTGAGTCACAGTTCAGGAAAGGTAGACAAATGCCTGCCTTCCTGTGAATATTTTAAGCTGACCTTTGTGTGTCTTAAGCAGGGGCCCTGTTTCTTTCCCCTCATCATGTTCACCTTCATCATGAACACGAAGTTGTGGAATAAGCCAGTGTCCTTTTTGGCATTGCTAGTGCAGGTACAAGGAGATCAAATGTGTGGCTTGCTTGAGACTGATCTAGCAATCATGATGGTGTTTCTTGCTAACTATACCCAAAAGAAGTAGTGAATAAGAAAACCAGAAATATTTGTTGTAACTTTTGCTAGCTTGTGTAAATTATTCAAGAAAATGAATGAAAATCTTTGGTATAAATCAATACTGTTATTAAATGTTGCTCTTTGTGGGGCTCATGTTGTAACATCAGGCTTGCTTGAATCAAACCTATAAGCACAAAAGACCAGATTCAATATGGAGATACCAGAAAAGCCTACAGTAAAATTAAAATCTGAAGGGAAAGTTAATCAGAAGTTCTTATAGGACTCAACACAGGTCAACACTCTGAGGAACCATTTGAAGAGATAAAGCTTTCTCCAGTACTATTCATGCATATGGAGGCTGCTACGAAAATAGGGATTTCAGAAGACTCCTTCAGACGAGCAAATGAGAACTGGAATGCCAAAGACAAAAAGATGATACTTTGACCCAGTCAATCAGATAAGTAGCTAATATGAGAAGAAGATTCTTGTTATGGTTTAACCCCAGCCAGCAACTAAGCTCCATGCAGCTGGTCACTCACTCTCCCCTGGTGGGATGGGGGAGAGAATCAGAAGAGTAAAAGTGAGAAAATTCATGGGTTGAAATAAAGACAGTTTAATAGGGAAAGCAAAAGCCACGCACGCAAACAAAGCAAAACAAGGAATTCCTTCACTGCTTCCCATGGGCAGGCAGGTGTTCAGCCATCTCCAGGAAAGCAGGGCTCCATCACGCATAATGGTTACTTGGGAAGACAAACACCATCACTTTGAATGTCCCCCCCTTCCTTCTTCTTCCCCCAGCTTTATATGCTGAGCATGACATCATACGGTATGGAATATCCCTTTGGTCATTTGGAGTCAGCTGTCCCAGCTGTGTCCCCTCCCAACTTCTTGTGCGCCCCCAGCCTACTCACTGGTGCGAGGCTGTGAGAAGCAGAAAAGGCTTTGGCTCTGTGTAAGCACTGCTCAGCAATGACAAACATCCCTGTGTTATCATCACTGTTTTGGTTACAATCCAAAACAAAGCCCCATACTAGCTACTATGGAGAAAATTAACTCTTTGCCAGCCAAAACCAGCACAATGCCAAATCAAAAGAAGTGAGCTAAGAGTGAGTTAAATTTGGCTTAACATATCGCAGCAGCAAGAAGTTACCAAAGGAGGCACAGTTGAGGGGGGCTCTAGAGGTAAGAGAGTCAGGAAACGAATGGTATGGTAGAAGACTCTGTGCCTGAAATTCAGAGAACTACCAAGAACATCTTCCACATTGACTTCCAAGAGTATGATTTACATTATGGATGCATAGCAGATGCACTCAGCCATATTTTGAGTTGGAAAGAACAATCCTGTGTGATATTGTATGAAGGCTGTACATCTTTTCAGCRGGTTTTATCAGCTCAGATATGGTGTGATAAGTGCTCTGGTAATGCTGTTTTTTTCTTTTCTTGTTCGTCTACTTCTGACTGCAGCCCAAAGTAGAAACAGACTTTGGAAGGTATTTGAGCTCACATGCTTGTGAGCTACAGATTGTTCTGAAGTGGCATGAAGTGAGCAAAAAGTTAGGAAGATGTCAGTAGTCTAACATCAAGGAGCAAAGTGATTCTATTCGATCAACATTTGGCAGCAGCCAGCATGAAGCAATGATTCTTGATGCCTTTCTATCTATCTTGAGAGACTGATCCAGTTTAATGGCCAGACATATCAGCAGAAAAATGCACAGCAAGGAGATTTGGGGGGGGAGGGGGGGGAAACAACAAAAAAAAAAGGATTGAAGTAATGGCACTGATTTGCTTCTTACAGAAAACAAGGACATGGAGGACTGGTGGATGTTTACAATTGAGAATTACTGTGGACAAAAGAAAAAAAAAAAGGAAAAGGGTTCAATTACAGAACTGTAGAAACATTATAGGAGGTGGCAATAAATTGAAAAGCGTAGATGGTTTTCGTCCAGAAGTTTCACTATGTGGGACAAAAATTGCTTTGCGAAAATCACAAAGAAATTGCAGCTGGTATGAATGGCCTAGAGCAAATTAAAGCTGCCATGAAGGGATAAGCAATCTCTCCAACAACTCAAGGCTGATCAAGTTGGATGTGCCCTCACAGTATTCCATGAGGCAGAGGCATGAAGACCAGCATCAAAAGTTAAATATGAAATCACCAATGATAAGGAAGCTGTAGTTACTTAGTTATCTACCTACCAAGTGAAGGACTGACAGGTTTGTAAGCACAATGGAGGACAGCAGATGTAGAAGGAGACCATGGTGAGGTGGCATAATAGAATGGTATGGGATTGATCTAATGTCCTATTCTTTTGAATGTAAGTATTAATTCTTCATAATTCCTTTCCTTTTGGTGCCTTGGGTTGAGCTGTCTTCTCAAATGCATAGGTGTTTAAAGGGGCAAGGAACACTCTGATCATCCAGTCTGGCCTGTCCAGCGTAGGTTAGAGAATACCTCTTTCTCGTGGAAGACTAGAACAAATATCCTTTGTTTTTTTATGAAAAATGTGTAAGTGTACCTCCTGTTTTATTGGATGTTATTAATGTAAGTTCTCATACCCTTTAAGGAAATTTCCTCACTAATGAAACAGTTCTGTGTTTTAGCTGAGACTCTCTGCTAACACAAAGCAAGATGCATAGAGAAAGAGTAGAGGTTTGGTGTAAGAATCACATTCTCTAATACCAAAGCAGAGTTTAACAATAGTGTACATCAAAGAACTGGCAGTTCTCCCCAATAAAAATGCTAAATACTGTGTATATTCATCTGGGCTTATTTCTTTGGTTACAGACAGAGAATAAAGAGTAATCACTGAAGGTTTAAAGGCAAACTAGGAAGAAAGGAGATTATCTTGCCTTTAGAAGTTCCCGAATTTTCAAACTGTTTTAAAGTTACAGGACCTAATTAGTATCATTCATACTTCATATAATCCTTTGTAGCTTCTTCAAAAGATTCCTCACTTCTTGTTGGATTTCCTTGCCTTTGAGAAACTTCTGGCTGTTCTGGGAAAGGAAAAAACTCCTGTTCATATGAAAAAGGGTATATAAAAAGCAGGGAAGAGTATCATGAACCAGCCTAAAGTCTGATGATGATGACTGATAAAATCAGAAATAAAGTTGAACTAATAAAGTGAAATAAGAGGGCAATTGGAGAAGCAATCAAAAGCAAATGAATATTAGTTGTTTGTAGCTCTATGTACAGCGAGTCCCCCAAAACAAGAGTTGTGATATGACTGTTTATAAAATTCTACATTAGATCTATTATCTTCCTGACCTATGCCAAAAGCTTTTTATTTCTTTTCTAAATGGTTTAAAGGCACTATTTTCAAACATAGGCAAATATACCAACATATACACTTCTGGTGACTTATGAAATTAATGTAATTTTTTTTTAATGCAGTGTTGTTTCAGAACAGATCCTACTACCCTGCCACTGTAAAATCATTTTGCTTTATCTCATTAGACTGGAGAGTGGTCTGCTTTCATTTAGTTCAATGGCTGATGCTGATAGCATCATGTTTAAAAATATAGTGCTAAAGATAAAGTCTTTATTATGTGTATGGTTGTACATAAAGGGATACTTTTAATGATATCTCTGTTTCTGGAAAGAAGCATGAGTACAACAAYAAGAATTCTACATGCAGAATAAAATAGTTTATTATGTCAAAAAATTAAGTTTCCTAGAGGATTTTAACTTGAGCATCTATCTCCCTGTTGAAAATGGCATCTTAAAAGAATTCAGAATTGTTCCAGGCTTCCCAGCCTGCATATGGAGACCCAGCTCTTCATAAAGAAATCTGTTAGATGATCTGCAACATATTCATCAGATAAACATAAAGTGTTTGCTCTCGTCATTGATCTTCCTGACTGGCAGATGAAGTGTAAACAGAATGGTTCTAGTATGATGGCTTATTATATATTTACATAAGGATGATCAAGAAGAAAACTCCCTTTAATTAGACGGTGGGACCCTGGGGGGTCTCCTGCACACTTGATTTCCCCCAGAGCAAGTCATTTAAATCCTATGAATCCTTGAAGCTCAGTATGCCTGTTGGGCTTTGACAAGTGTCTCAGTGTCCCACAGAGGCTAAAAGCAAATGCAGGTTGAATGCATTTTTTCCCCAAAATGTGAGTGCTGTGCAGCTTTGAATCTATAGTTCTAATTTCTTTTTCTAAATTTAACGATCCGTAGATAAGACGTGCATAATAAATAGATAAAGTGAGATAAATTCAGTGAAAAACGTAGCAATTTGATATAGCAATTAGAATAACTTCTTGACATGTTTTTTTAACATGCATTCAAATAGCTGTATACGAAGAAATTAGGCATTCAAGATGTCTGGGCCACAGTATTTCTTATTTATACCTTTGTAAATCATTATATCAGTTCTACCATTGTAAACTTACAGGAGTTACTCAGGACTTACAACAATATAATAGCTGTCCTATTATTATTAACATTAAAGGGTACACTCTTTTTTT
Organism: Oceanodroma leucorhoa; assembly: GCA_030449065.1. Taxonomy (NCBI): domain Eukaryota; kingdom Metazoa; phylum Chordata; class Aves; order Procellariiformes; genus Oceanodroma; species Oceanodroma leucorhoa. The sequence goes on from JASVER010000001.1 coordinate 30,862,999, forward strand.
CTCAACAGACAGAATATATGCAGTAAAATCAGTAATTCAGTTCTGAGGAGCTAATAATTGAAAGACAGAAATAGTAAGACTCTCTAGTATACACAGTGCTATGTGGATATTCACTTTAGAAAGCATTTCAGAGGTTACTCAGCACAGGTGATAGAAAGGTGAACAGCAGGTTGTACAATCTCTACTGCTGAAGATCTCTTAAGAATAGATCAGATAAATGTCTCTCAGGATCAACACAGGTGAAGTTAGGACAGGCAAATGAAGTAGATTGCCTCTTACTATCTTTTCTAACCCTATTTTTCCATGCTATATGTGATTAAGCATTACATGACTCATAGACCTTGAGTATGGAGGGTGGAGGAAATCCATAAAGAATCATACGTGAACACAGAGTCCCAAACTGTCAGATTTGAGTCCCTATGCTTGGAACAGCACAGGTACTATGAGTGCCGCTCATCTTAAGGACACATCACCACTCAAACATGGTCACAGTTTCCCTTAAATTACCACAAGACCCTTAGACTCTTGAAGAATGTCTTGTTTTGGAAATAATCCCAAACAGCATGAGAGATGGAAATACCTAGTGGTGGTGAGGGTAGAGGGATAGAATGAAACAGTGAATTAAAAAATGGAGAGTCTAAATCTACTTCTTTCAAAGATACTGGAACAAATAATCAATCAACATTTCAGTAAACAGAAATGTAAATTAAGCTAAATTGTGTATGGGTTTGTTTCTCAAAGTTGATCTGTTATACAGATTCTCCAGTGTCAGTGAGGGGTAAACTCGAACTGCAACCTTTCCATAAAAGAGGGCATTTCTAGGTCTTCTTTACTCATTTGTCTGTTTTTCTTACACTTGTAGAGATTTACTTATCATTTGAATTTAGCTGAAATTTGTAGGATGTAACAACAGGCAGACACACACACAGCCTGATCATATGATTGCTCCCTGATGAATTTGGTATGAAATTAAAGAACAAAGTAGGAATTATAGAGTGTGTGGCTATATTATTAAATGAAATATGCCAGAGACATGAGAACTGAGATGAACTGACACATAATGGCCCATGTCCATGCTTATAAACTATCCAAAAGAAAGTAGGATATATCCACAAGCAAAGTGCCTGCAAGGGTGTGATAATTCGCTTAACATGTCTAGGTGTTGTTTGGGAGACTGTAGACCAAAACAAGAGCAGGAACTATTTTAACTTAGGTGACTGAGTTCCTGTGTATAGAAATAGCCTTATCATAATTTAATTTGTTAGTRTAGATGTAGGCAGTGTTTTCCCGTTACACAGGTCCACCTTTTTTCTAAGTCTAAGGCAATAATTTATTTGAAAAATTTTACCTACCACAAAGCTCTGTGTCATACCACTTATTCCACTGTAAAATTTGTAGGATGTATATAAACCAACAGTTCTTCATTCTGTCTCTTTAATTTTCTCAGTTTGCTGATGATGGAGCCAGTGATGTCTCCTGCGTGAAACTGCATAGTGTAATCTGTGATTGTCAGCATCTTCTCCAATTCACCTTGTTGATGTTCTGCATTAGAAACATCTCCTTATATATCAGCAAACATTAGTTCAGCTGAAATTTGTCTCATGCACTGGGATTGCCAGGACACGGAATGTGTCTTTGACAGGTGTCAAATTTTAGACCTTGTGTATATATGTATTGGCTTCTGTGATGTTTAAGACATAAGGAATTTTGATTGAACCCAGCCTTTGGAGATCGGGAACTATTCCACTTATTTTATAAAATGATGGCACTTTTTTTGTGTAGTAAAACTTTAATTATCATTGTGCTGGCATTTGGTGTTTGGTTTTGTTATTTTTTAGGGTTTGGTTTGTCAACATGATGATCCTGACACAAAAAGGATGCCACCATTTTTAAAGAAAGAATATACGGCAAGTTTTCCAGAAAGAAAGGGCTGAGAAAATCAAGGAAAACTGCCTAAGCAAAAATGAGAGGGAATAAATAGTATAGCTTAACCAGCATTTGTACCAATTTATACAAACAGAGAATATTTCCTTAAAAGATAGACAGGAATATCTGTCTTTTAAGGAATATTTCTTTAAAAGATAGGATGGAAAGGTTTTTTATTTTTTTAACATGAGCAAGCAATGATTGTCACATTGCCTTTTCATTAGCTTTCTCTAAAAACATTTGTGAATGGTAGTAATCATCTGAAACCATTTCAGAAGCTCTTGATAGAAGTACTTTGGCACTAGTTTAGATATAGAAAGTAATAACTTGAAACACACTGGACCATGTTCCCAGCTGGTAGAAATTACCACTGCTCCAATGACTTCCACAAGCACAGTTTACACAAGGTGTTATTAGTCCAGTAGCACTGGGGTTCTCAAAAAATTGTTACAATTCATTAATGTTGCTTTGGGTTTAGTATGCATGAATTTGATGCATTTATTTTCTTAATTATGGTTATATTCTATGCTTTATCTTTTCTCTAATAGCAAAAGGAGGGAAAATAAACTTAATTAAAAAGGAACATAATCACATACTGTATACTCTCCTTGAAATGTAAAGTCACTTTTTGTTGCTCAAAAACATATTAGAGAGTTATTTTTCTTCCTAATAACTAGAGAGAAACCAAATTCAATGGGAATCTATAGGAGCTATTTCCCTGAGACTASTTAACACTGATGACTTCTTTTTTTTAACATCTTCTTTTTCCCAAAGGAAATAAGCTGGATGACATCTGGACCACTTATTTTATGTACTTATGCATTTCACAGCACAGTCTTAGGCTTTTCATTAAAACAGCCTGCATCTCTGTAAAATGTGGGAAAGTCAGAATTGAGGACTGCTTAGTGGAAGCTTTGAGAAGCAGTAAAGATTAACCGTGGAGATAGCTGGACATGGCTCTGTAATTGGCTGTTTCTCTGTACGTAGGTTTTCTGACGTGCATGGGGCCCTTAGGAACGGTGACATGTCTCATAGCAGGGTCCATACAGTCTCTGAAATGTGCTTCTGTTACCTGCTGCCTCAATGGAGAGCCTAGAGGGATCCAGGGCCACTGAAGACAGATTTCACAAAACATTTGGGCACCGCTTCCCCCCTGTTCCCTTCTGGTACTCTTCGTCAGTGGGATCTGTTTCAAAAAAGAGTGGTAAAGGATTTGACAGTGTAGTGATGACTTGCATATACTTTGAAAAAAGTGTTGCGCTGAAGAGCTGCTGTCACTCATGAATGCTTTGGGTGAAGCCTCAGCTCTTCTGGACCTAGCAGAGTTTCCCTGCAGGTGTCAGTGGAGTCAGGATTTCATTCTCTGGTTTATGTATCATCTATATTGTGTAGTGCTATTGCCTTAAATCTTTTCTGATATTTTATAGTATGAGATGTGTTGGATATGCATGGATTGTCCAAAGTATCAAAACAAGACACTGATGGCCTCTTTTGGTTTAATATGAACTTACATATTTTATTTTATTTTATTTTATTTTATTTTATTTTATTTTATTTTATTTTATTTTATTTTTTCTATTAAGGAATCATCACATAATTAAATGAAATTTTTAAAATTTGTCTGCATTGGGTACTAGCTAAGCTACACAAGACTTTAGAATTTCTCTGAGTCTTGGTAATGCAAATTATATATGAAATACATTTGTCTTTGTACTGAAATATTCTAAAGCTTAATTAATGGTAGGCCTCTCCTTACAACAGCCTTGTCCCTTGAGATAGGATACATAAGAAGCTTTGTAAATGATATTTCATTTGACTAGGACAGGACATTCATCCTCCTGAATTATATTCTGTTGGAAAGAAGATGATGAATTAAATGGAATATATGTATACTTGCTACCTCTGTTATTAATGCATAGCTGGGATAGTCCATCATCTCCACTTTTTTACAGGAGATAAGAACGGGCAGAGACCCTCACAGCGTATTTCTGATTTGCAAAGACAACTCAATAAGATTTTCTGCCTCTTCTGCCTTCTGAACCTCTTCTTGAGATAGTATTATTCCTTCCATTAATATGTAATGCACTGGAGAAATATTGTCTAAAACATTTCAGCTGTTTATTGAAGCAGATTAGCACATAAATGCACAAGTGTGTTTCTGTATGAAATTCAATATATTATGCTGGTTTTTGGTAAAGAGTATTTCCAGGTGATTTATATCTCCTACCCAGAGTGGCTAGAGCTAGTTGTAACAAAAGATAACAGCTTTGTTAAACACTGCTTGGAGAGCCAGTCAGCCTGATAAATTCTATAAGACAATTATAGAATAATTATCTTAGTCTGGACTGGGGCAAACCATCGTTATAGTCATAAACCTATATTTTTAAGTTAAAAAAGTGTGTTTATGTGATTTAAGGCTCATCCTGCCACACGCAAAGGAGCACAGAGGCACAGTGACAAGTGGGGGACCCCCAATAACCCCATCAGAGACCCGAGCCCAGCTCCTGTTAGGGTTGTCCCAGGAGAGCCCCAGTATCCAAGTCTCACACTGGGAGAAATCACAGGCAGGAAAGGTCAAGGTGTTTTGGGGAGGAACAAGCATGGGACAAAGGATAAAGGGATAAAAGGGGTTAGTCACATGTAAACAGGTGTCTGAGCAGTACCTTGGTCTGGCCATGCTCTATGCCTGATCAACGTAGTCTGTCCTGTTTTCTTATTAAATGCCATTTCTAGCTGTTTCTCTGGGTGAGGGACTCTATCTGTGTGCATGTGTGTGTATGGGCGTATGAGTGCTGGCAACTAGCATGGGACCAGGAGTCAGAACGGCTGTGTGTCCATGGTGCTAGTGGCTGGAGAGACCAGAGTGTGTGCACATTGTGTAGGTATGTATGTCAGTGCGTGATTGCTAGCCAGCATCATGCTGGGATACCCAGCGAGTAGGATAAGTGGCTTGGGAGCCAGTTATTGGAGTGGCCATAAATCTGGGCTGAATAGCAGGGAAACTGATGCAGTCTGAGAGTCAGCTGCTGGGGGGAACAACTGCTAGATAGGCTGAGTGTCTAGGGACAGATACTGCCCTTGGTAGGTAGGACATATATACATATAAAATATGGATACTCCCACATTATATATGCATATATTTCTCACTAATGGACCTTCATCCTAAATTGCCATAGAGGGTGACAAGATTAATCCATTTGTGCCATCTGTGCTTGTATGAGTGTTTTTGTCCGTCTCAATTTGTGTGGCCATTTGTGTGTATATTGAGTACAGTGTAACTGTGCCTATTGGGATTCGTGTTCAGCCACTACTGACTGGACCTGGTAACATGGAGCTGCAGCAGCCTTATTTCTTTCTGCCTACTGGATTCAGAAACTCCTCAAAAAAAATAGCTTGGTGTTAGCTGGATGTGTCACTTAAATGCCTTTGACGTCCATAATAAGTTGGGTGAGCAATTGGCTGAAAGGTTGGGCTCAAAGAATTGTAGTAAATGGGGTTACATCAGACTGGCGGCCAGGCACCAATGGGGTTCCCCAGGGCTCAATTTTAGGGCCAGTGCTCTTTAATGTTTTTATAAACGTTTTGGACACAGGAATCGAATGTACATTAAGTAAGTTTGCTGTTGTTACTAAATTAGAAGGAGCTGTGGACTCCCTCGAGGGTAGAGAGGCCTTACAGAGAGATCTGGATAAACTAGAGAGCTGGGCAATCACCAACCGTATAAAATTTAACGAGAGCAAGTGCCGGATTCTGCACCTGGGCTGTGGTAATCCTCATTATAGGTAAAAATTGGGGCATGAGAGGCTGGAGAGCAGCCCCATGGAAAGAGATCTGGGGGTTTGGGTTGATGGCAAGTTGAATATGAGTCAACAGTGTGCTCTGGCAGCCAAAAGGGCCAACTGCATCCTGGGGTGCACCAAGCACAGCATAGCTAGCCAGTCGAGGGAGGTGATTCTCCCACTCTACACTGCACTTGTGTGGCCCCACCTCAAGTACTGTATGCAGTTTTGGGAGCCTCAATACAAGAAGGACATCAGACTATATTAAAGTGTGTCCAGAGGAGGGCAACCAAGATGGTGAAAGGTCTCAAGGGCAAGACTTACGAGGAGCGGCTGAGGTCACTCGGTTTGTTCAGCTTGGAGAAGAGGAGGCTGAGGGGTGACCTCATCACAGTCTACAACTTCCTCAAGGGGACGGGTGGGGGAGGTGCTGATCTCCTCTCTCTGGTGATCAGTGGTAGGACACGAGGAAATGGAATGAAGCTGTGTCAGGGAAAGTTCAGGCTGGACATTAGAATCATAGAATCATAGAATCATAGAAAAGACTCTTCACTAGGAGGGTGGTCGGTCACTGGAACAGGCTCCCCAGGGAACTGGTCATGGCACCAAGCCTGTCAGCGTTCAAGGAGCATCTGGACAATGCTCTTAGTCATATGGTTTAGTTTTAGGTAGTCCTGTGAGGAACAGGGAGTTGGACTCGATGATCCTTCTGGGTCCCTTCAAACTTGAGATATCTCTTCTGATTCTATGATTCTAATAAACAAGCGCACAAAAGTTAAAGAATCATTTCAAACCTCACAGCTGATGCTTTCATTGGGCACTCAATACTTTTTCTCCCTTCATCTTCTGCACCCTCATCGCACGTTTACCACAAGATCTCCTAACAGCAATCCACAACAGGCCATGAGTGGGGCTTTATGAAGAAAACTAGAGAAGAGCAAGGCAAAGCTAAAGTTCATCAGAAATTTTCAGCTACAGGATGGACTGCATGACATATTGCAGACAAATGGGAGCTCACTCTGCTGGCATTTATCACTGGACAAAAGGTATGTAGTTGCATATCACAACCTACCTTGCATCTCAGAGAAATGACAGGTTTTATTTTTTTTTCTATTAAAGAGAAATAATCTGATATCCTCACATATCATGGAATGAAGAACCACCTGCACACAAAAAGGGTGAAGGAAACATTTCATTTCAACTTATTTGCATGTCAGCAGATGAGGCAAAACAGCCTTGTGTCAGGATACTAGAACAGGATTTAGGCAACCTCAGTTCAGTTCCATATTCTTGCAGAAACTTCTCATAAGATCGTGGGTGTGCTCACTATGGAGTGGTTTTAGTCTTTCTTCTGGCTCTTAGAAATTTAGGTTTCAAAGTTTTGGGGAAAGGCCATCTTTCTCAGTGGTCAAGATAATTTCTTTTTCTGCTTGAGCAAAGACATAATTTCATATTAGCAGCTGTTTAATGAATGGCAAAGTAATCTTGACATGATGTTGATATTCATTGCCATCTAAAGCAATGACTACACTAGGGCTAATTTGTGACTGCAGATTACAACTATTCTCTATTTCAGCAATGCTGTGCTTTGCACTGGTCTAAACAATCTTCTTCCTTACCTTGCTCAAGCATCTGTACCACCAGTCATGCTACAGTTTTGCCAGTGTACTTACTGTGTCTACACGTGGGGAGCATCTGTTCACCCAGACATGTCGAAGGGGGATCATATTTCTGCATACTCCTGATTGCTGGAACAGGGCTGGCAGGAGGCTGTAGACCTGGCTTGAATCTCTTCAGCCATCTGGTGCTTGCTGGCTTTGTAACCCCAGATCACGCCAAGACTTATAGCAAAAACATTGGCTTTACAGATAAACCCAATTGACAGTAGTGGCTTTTTGCACAGGAATGCAAAAATCAGAGAGCATAGTTTCTTTCTGCTGACAGTTTCCTCCAGTCCCATCTGGCATTCTGTGTGCTCTGATTGAACCCATATACCATTAGAGGCAGTGACACATGCTAACAGTTGCTATAGCTTGTGATCCAAATGCAACTAGCAAAATCTTTCCTGAATAGTAACTTTGTTCCGCTTGAATGTCTTCTATTTATCTCCCTGAATCTGAAAGTTTCCTCCCCTCCCGTGTTTTAAATACTTTCCTTTTTTTTTCTTTTTTTAACAATTGCATGATGAGTTTAATTACAGCAGACATGTAAGTAGGAGTTTCAGTAGTATTTCTGTTTGTAGACTTTTTAAGTGAGTTGCTCTGGACATTGTTTCATTATATTATGAAAGGTTCTGTTTCCAGGAACTAAGCAACTAAAGTGATTGTCCTTTGAGTTGAAAAAAAAAAAACCCTCACCTCCTGTTTTCTTTTTTTCATCTATTTAGATTACAGTTTTACAGTTAAATTAAATACAAAATTTAACAAAAATTCTTATAACTTCATATATACTTCTTCAGCTTAATAATTACTGAGTACATGACCTGGATAACAGATAAGTTTAATTTCTGCAATATTTATTCAATCCCAGGTAAAAAGCCAGATGTAATACAAATTCTTTGCAGGATAATCTATTATGCTGCAAACTCTTCCTGATATCGGTGAAAAAGGATTTTTATATTCCTACTTATACACCACTTCCTGATGAGCCCCAGATACACTGAAGATCCTGATGTGTGACTCTGATTTAGGATTAGCGCATTTGTTTCATATAAGAAAGGGCTGAAATTGCCTGACCTGTTTTTATTAACTTTCTTTCTCACTTAACTGTAAGCAACTTTTTTCCTTTTCTTTTTTTTCCTTCCCCTTCCTATTCCTCCACATCTAGCTATCGATTTACAACTGCTGCAGGGCCACCATTTCTCAGAATATATAACAATGGGTGGTGTTTAATCAAAAAGCAAATAATAAAGGGAACAAAGGCTTCAAAATCAAGCTTTCCTGATAAAAGCCAGGTGAAAAAATCTGTCTTGGCACACTTCAAAATGTAGGTGTTCTGCAGAGTGGATGTTCAATCAACATTATACCGTCTCTCTTGCAGAGAGGATGGTTTCTCCTGCAGTGGTGATGCTAACCCCAGGGCCTGGCAGACCTGCACTCACATATCTGTTTTGACCTTCCCTCCTGTGACTGCTGGGAATTCATTTGTCCATTCTGTTCCCTTGCTCTCTATGAGTGTTTTCGAGGTTTTGGTTTTTTTTTTTTGTTTTTTTTTAATGGAGAGGTAGTAAGTTGGAAAGCTGTGCCTTGGCCCCACAGTGACAGCTTTTGCTGTTACTCTGCCCTGCGCTGAGCACAACCATGGCAGGGGGGATGCTACTTTCCTCTGACCTCTGACACTTCATTTCATCAGCTATGATGGACTTGATACCTACAAACCGTGTGTTTTCCAAAAGCCTTTAAAGACAGATAATTACAGTAACTTAGAAAACTTAGTCAAATCAAAACTTTCTTTAGTCAGCTAAAGCAAGATACCACAGAGAAAAAAGGGTTAAAATAAGAAATGGGTCTCTCTCACACTGCAATCTTTCCTGTCAGTCTTCTGTAAATGCACCTTTGCTTAATTATCTTTGTTTCTGGGTTGGAGAAGAGACTTCGTTTCATACAGTTTATTTAACACGGCCTCTGTGTGTATCTCTCAGTGCTTCAGAAAAGAGTAAATTTTGGAGTTTTGCAGTAGACTTGTTTTGGAAGAATGAATAGAGTGAAGCGATTGTGTTAATATTGGTTTGTAGGGATTGTAAGTACATGTTCATTACCAATGCAAGAGAAACATATTGGCCTTTATATCTGGAGGTGAAAGTTCAGGTGAATATAATGACTTCAGTAGGGGTTTTTTTTTCAGGATAAAGAACTACGAGACAAAGTAGCATCATGATGACAAAGATAAGTCAGGTTGACATAAGCTATGTGATGGGACAACACTTTATAAAGTGAGGCTTTATGTCTATGCCTATTTTAGCTTCTACATTTATATTTGTATTTAATGCAATTATATATTGCTCAGAATCAATCAGTCCCGATTTAATGGTCTAACTGCCCAGAATAGAAGGATGTTCAAGACAGATTGTTGTTATTTGTTGTGAAACTTGCAACAGTTTTGAACATAAGTAAGTTGTAAAAGTTCAAATGCTGGAAGTGTTAGTGTGATGTTCACTACTAATGCTCCAGGATACACAGGATGAGTCATCTTACTCTGACTGAAAGCACTACAGTGATAACATTATCCCTCAGTAAAGTAAGAATGTGTTTTAACTTATTGTCACTTGACTAAGTTGATAACATAGGTTTTCTCCACTGCATTTGTTAGAGGAAAGTTATTTGATTTTTTTCCACAGATAACTTGTGTGGAGAAATGTATATGTAGAGGAACAGCTCATAGTGTCCTTCAGACACAATAAATAGTTTTGTTCAGCRCTCAAGATAGATGCAATAATACTGCCTGTGAATGTGAAGAGGTGAAAATGCATAAACTTCACTGATTTCTATCTTTACCTTATGAAAACATGGCATCTGAAATCCATTGCCTATTTTTCTATACATATATATAGAAAGTGTGTGTATTAATGTATGTTGCTACCATATACCGCATTTCTATAGTGAAACACATAGTCGAATCTTTTGTTTGCATGTTATCCTTTTTGTTGGTTGTATTATTAGTAATATAGATTACAATTTACTCCTTAGACATCCAGAAATGAGGGAGACTTGGGAAGCACAGGAATACCTGAGTGTGCACCAAGAAGAAAACTAGCCACTAGCCACTAGCTCATTCATTTAAAATTTTCTACTCTATATGGCAAATTGAGKATTTGGTGATATTTTTTTTTACTTTTTGACAACTTGCTACAGCCCTATCAGGTGTTAACAGACATTGGATCTTAAAATAAGCTCCAGTAAAACTAGTATTCTACTGTGCTTAAAACAGCAGTGTTTCTATCAATTTTAACAGATGGTGATTACCCCAAGGGGAAGAAATGAAAACATGGTATATAATCTTTTTTATCTACCACACTACAGAATCAAAAATGAGCAGTTGGTTGGCAGCAGCTGAAACACAAAAACCTGTTCTTTTCAATTCCTTTGCAGCATGTGTTATTTCAAAGGTGAAATACCATACCAAGTGTGAGAAACAAGTTACTAGGGCTAGGGAAAAATGACCATACAGGAATGTCCTTTGACAGAAAAACCATAAGTTATGGTGCAGAAGATCACAGATATTAAGAATGGTAGTTGAGAGAGGGCAGCTGAAGTGTAAGGTATGTATCGTATCACTTGATGGATAACATTTCCAACAGTACAGTTCATGTACATGATCTTAAATTCTGATGGTTTCCACACATATCTTCATTTAGGGTTTTGCTTATCAATGCAGGAGTAGTAGACAGATGAATGCACAGCACTGATAAAGCCAAATAAAACCAAATGGCGCTTTGGAGTGCCACAGAGGTGGTGATCACATCCACTTAGAAAACCCTATCGCACATTGAAAACTTACCTTTCCAAGCAATCTAACTTTAACCGATAGTAATATTTAGAACCAAAATGTTCACACCATTTAAAATCTGTGAGCCAAATCCTCTGCTTTGGCAAAGATGCACCCAAGCAATCTTTAGCACAGGATAGTGAAAAAGCTAGAAAATGTCACCTTTTAATTTGATCTTTGTGAAATACTTAACTGTTTCAGACAACTAACACAAGCTAAAGCATCATAAGACACATTTGAAATTGGATTTTTTTCCTGAAAGAGCACCCACAGATGCAGAAAACTGGATAGCACAGAAGTACCTGAGGCACAGGCATATAACCCAAGAATTTGCTAATAGGGGATAATCTTCCAGCACCCAGGTTAGGCAGAATGGGAATGACGGCCTGAGGATATTTTTTACTTTTTGGGGTTGATAATTCAGACATGTAAAGTGATTAGGATTAAAATACAAATGGTGTCAAATGTTTGTGGTTAATTACCCCGCATAACAGAATGGACCCAAAGATGATTGCGTGTCTTTAGCAAGGTTATAAATAGTCTTACATGAGACACCTAAAGGTCTCTGAACATAGACAAACTACAGTTAAAACTGTTAGCGCTTATAATAAATATCTATGTTAGGATAGAAAAATAACCACATAGCAATACTGTCACAGTCACAACTATATGATATTTCAAAACCTGTCAAAACAAATGCAAACACAAAGCTTTCAAAAAATCTTTATGTGTTGGCAAAACTTTGAAGTGGTATATTTCTTATGATTTTGTAGGAGGCAATCTCCTTGTTCCTTAGCTTATGTTTTGTTGAGAACTTTAGGAAAAAATGACTATATTTTTACACTGAATAAAAATTTCAATATCTAAGGGGAGTTTATGGTTTSGTGGGGGGTGGTGAGTTTTGTTTTGTTTTGTTTTTCCCCACTCGGTAATTTAAATATTGCATTTATGAGAGTCTGAACTTCAATTTAAAAAAATATAAGAATTCTCCAACTCTAATTTTTAAAGGGAAATTTTTGGAAAAATATAAGCAGGAGGCACTCTAAACTGAATGCAGTATGAATAGAGCAATAATCTTTTATTTTTATCTAGCCTTTTATATCATGTTTTCTGCCCTATGATTCAGAATACTGCAAAATTAAAAATGAAAAGTTAATCATGTTTTGAATGCAGGGGAAAACAGTGAATGCATCTCTAAAATACCTTTTATTTGATGTATCTTTACTTTTCAAGAACATACTTTGTGGTTTAGTGGAAAGAGACAGAAAATGAGCTATTCGTTCCTAATTTTCAACCTGTACCTTTGTCACTGTCTTCAGTTGTAGGATCACTAAATTCACAGCTCAAAAAGTAAATTTGATGTACACAGAGCAGATTTCAGCTGCAGAATGAGCATACCCACAGAGAAGCTAACCAAATGTCTGCCTTTCATATTGCATGAAAGTTATATATGCATATAAGATATGATATAATGCATATTTTACATGTATTTACCTAATTATCTGCATCTGGCACAACTGGGATTCATTCCAGGCCAAGGAAATGAAGCAGAATGGCACTGCTGGATGACCCATCCAGTGAGCAGAAAAAGGCAAACATCTGTTCTCTGTTCCTGATCCTATTTATAGTGTTTGATCTGACTAATTAGTAGATCCTACCTCCTCCCTTTAAAGGCAAAGTATGTTAAAAATGGTTTTGGCCCCCCCCTAAATGTCCATCCTGTTGTGTTGTAGTAGGATCCTTGTATTACCTGTTACTAGGCTCCTCACATTGATCAAATATTGATATATTTTTAAAATTTACATGTAACATTCAGGAGACCTGGGGATGTGCCACGTAAGCCTGCCTGCCTACTACAATGTGCAGCCACATGATTTACTTCAAGATTGACCCATTGTGTGCATGAGATCTGCTCATGAATAAAAGAAATCTGAGCAAGGTAAGACAGAAGGAGAGGACAGGGCTCTAGAAAGTGAGTGCTACCATGTAGTCTTTTTGGAATTGAAGTTATGGCCTTGCCTTTACCRCCAACAAAGATACACATCTGGGGCTCAGGACAGTGAAAAACACTCCCTCCAGGCCAGAGGTCATGATAGCATGACCTCATTTTATTCAAGGAGGAAAAAGTCATCTTATGAAGGAGGTGAAACTTACCAATATACAGATTTTCCTAGGAGTTTTTTATGTGGTTTAGCACTTTCTACTCAGGTGAGAGGCATGGCTGTGGTTTTTTTTCTAACCTTACCTTTCTAACCGAACAAATGCATAGCAACATATGAACTTGAAACAAAACATCATATTACAAAAAAAACAAAATCTCCAAATAAAAACCCCAGAAATGTTTACCAAGAAGCTACTTCAGTAAAGAAAGTACATGCCTTTCTTTGCCTGGGGAGATGATTCACACATGAAATGTATCCCTTAGTATATGCCTGGAAGAAACACTGTCACTGTGGGTAGTAGGTAAAAACCTAGTCAGAAAAGAATAAGACAGAGTGCTGAAAATTTGCCTCGTATGTTTAAATGTAATATTTTTTATTTAGTTGCACTTTTTAAGAAACAAGTTAGCTTTCAATAGACAAATAATTTAATTTAATAACATGGAGTCAGACAGGATTGTTATGACATTTCCAGAAAAAAACTGCTACATAAGAGGTTTTTAAGGCCAAAAGAGACCTTTAGCTAATCTAGTCTGACCTCTTCAGTATCATAGGCCATGAAAATTGTTATCATTTTATGTTAGGGCAAAAGTATGGTCAGTTCAAAAGACAATAAAAAGTTCTACATTAATGAACTATGAAGAAGGTCAGTCACATAAATTGGAGAAAAATGGCTGTAAATATTAAAAATTAAAAAATGAATATCCTGTCTAAAAATAAGAAGACTGAATATAGGCTAAGTCAGTTTCTATTCATAGCGACATATATCCCGATTTTAAACACCTTCAAGGGCAACGAATTTCAATTTCACTTACTTCTTCAGCCTTTTTATACATCCCATAAATTAATTCCATAAGGCTCTGAAATCTGCAAGTTTGTCTTATACTTTTTGTGTTTAGTGCTCATGTTGCATGCAGCAATATTAATCTTACATGAACAGTAATTTTTGAACTAAGGAATGATAGTTTATGTCTATAAAATAAAAAGTTTTATCATTAAGTAGATTAATTGTTACATATGTTACATATGGAATCTCTTTAACATGGCATGTATAAAGTTATAATAAAGTTCAATTTTTTACTTCATCTTCCCTCCCCAAATTTTTTCAATTACATTAATAATGATTGACTTTCCCCTATTGAATGATGTTGGTATAACTGGTGTACAGAGAAACATCGACCTAACTGCTTCAGTTTGTAACTTCCTCAGTGACCTATTAATGGGTCCATCTGAACTGTTGAAGAAGTGGCTAGAGAACAAGAAAAAATGTCTTTTAAATATATAATGGATTTGACATATGTTAAGCATGTATATAAATATTCAGGTAGTCACCAAAATGCATGTGAATGAACTCACATTTTCTTACAGATAAATCATGGCAGATCTGATAGTTTACAACATCTATATATGTAGTCTGTAGAGTCAGTAATACCAGCTCAATGATGTCCAAAGAAGCATAAACTAGTTCCTCCCTTCCCCCCTCAAAAAAAAAAAAAAGAATCACAGACAAGCTATCAAAATCATGAAGCGTGAAATAATTCAGGCTGAATTTTGTCTTTTGTTCAGAAGCATTATGTTCAGTTGTTGTTTCATTGTCAAACTGACAATACCGTGAAAATTGCTGAATCAGGATCAAAATTCTGTTATGAACAATTCCTGATAGTGATATTCCCACTGGTATTTTTCCTAACTATTTGTTAGTGCATAGCTTACTTTTCCTGCAACAGCTTATCTCTCTCTGACTCTCAGTTAAAAAATACATGGCCTCACAGGCCAGAGGGCTTTTATCATAGTTGATACATTATGAATCACCATGACAAATCCACTCTCAGTTTAATCACTATAAGTTTGTATTTTAGCTCCCAAGGGAAAAAAAAACTATCCTGAGTACAACAGCCTCCCTAATACGGTTCTTGGAGGATCTCTGTGGTTGAAGTGGTATGGGGGTATAAAGCAATGAAGCACATCATTTTGTATTCACCAGAACATGTTACGTCCCTCATTGGTCACTGCTGCCAGAGCTCTGTGGTAAAGATGCTCAAAGTGCCGTGCCGCTGAGATTGTGATTAATGGCAGTTATCAACTTGGACTCCCAAAGTGACATAAAACTGATGGTAATCAGAGTGTTTATCTAACCACTGATGTATGACACACAAAAAATGGGGAAAATGTTAATGCATGCTGAGCGTCATTAGTAGCTTAAACTTTAAAAAGCATTTGTGGTATATTGTATTTTGTGATGGGTTAATTATAGTGCTTTAAGCTCCTTTAGCAAATAATTTGAATATTTTACCCCCATGTAAATGAGTGGCATTTCATAGCTTAACCTATTACTATGTCAGAGGTTGAAAGGTTACAGAGAGAATGAAAAAAAGCCAGAACTGCTGACCATAGGAAGCACTGAGCACATCATCACAGAACTTCTCTTTCTTCACCCCCACTTCTGTCATATATCTCACCACAGTCACCAACCTAGAAGCATTTATTCCTGGTCCAATTTCACTGCTACTCAGGTGTCTGAGCTTGATTTCCCTCATGCTTGCAGGCAAATCTATCTGATTTCAATTTTAATCAAGGATAAGAAGGAATTACAAATAAAATAGATGGCTTAGCAAGCAAGGCAAAGGGATTTTTTCCCCTATTGATTTGCAAGATTAATTAAGAGCTTTGTAAAATAAAATGGGGCCCAACATAAATACAACAAAAATATCATCTGTAACTTTTTGAATAACTGATTCGAAGATGAATCCACAAAACCAGATAAATAATTCTCTGCAGAGTCTATCATCATTCAACTAAAATGATCAAATACGCTAAATAGCAGATGTGCTCTTGCTTTCCTCTGTTGAAGTACAAAATTTGCATTCATTTTGCTGGAAACAGAAATGCCACAAGCTGCACAGCCAAAAATGTGGTTATACTAGTCCAAAGACCAGCAAAATAGTTAACTCCTAATTCAAGATAAAAATTGAAGCACAACAAAAACATCAGCTAGTACAATTGATAGCCCAGGAAGCAAGCCAAATGTCTCTGTCCTTGACTACATATAAAAAGAAATCTATGCATGATATATGTAAAGATAAAATTCCTGTATACTCAATTGCCAGACTCTGATCCAAGACAATTTTGCCAGGAAACAATTTTCAGAATAAATAGAGATTTCCATATCTGAGGGATCAGTCTTATTGCTGCCATGGAAACAAAAAGAATAAATCCCATGCAAGCTTTTAAAATGCATGTTGGTGACAGCAGGGATAAAGGAAAAGTCAGAACAAACCAAAGTATTAAGTACAAAGAACTTGAGTATTATACGCAAAATGTCATTGAGCCCCTGCTCTTCTCACTTATTCCTCAATTTAGTAAGAGTTAATTAGCAAATTATTAGAACATTTCTGAATTTAAACACAACAGATACAATGCCCCAGCTGCTTTGCTTCATATATTCGGTGTTTCACAAGACTGTACATCGATGCTGAATAAGGGTGAGATTTTCAGAGACATATGACATGACATAACATAAAAAACAGTGGTAACAGCTAACACTGTTAGGTAACACTTTTAACACTGTTAGCTGTTAGGCAGCTAACCATACTACGTACCCATGAACTCCTGTCCCTAAGCAATGTTTTTTCCTTTATTTTTCATCAAAGCTGCCTCTAGAGCAGGGCGGTCCCATGTTGCCAGYTGCAGCAGCTGGATCCAGGTTCAGGACCCCTTCACAGATTTCCCCCCTAGCAGCAGTCTGACTCTTCCCATTTAAGAGCACTGGTTCTCCTTTTCTCAGTGCCAGCAAACATCCTTTTACAATGTCACCTGCTTTCCTTCTCCCTTCTTTAAGTGGCAGGCCAAAGGGAGGACCTGTTACCTATTGTAACCATTAGCAGCAGACCTTGACTGCTCAGAGTCCTTGAAGCCTGTTAGAAGCCCAGCGGGTACCTTTTAGACACACACAGCCATATCGGCTGCCTTCAAGCAGCATAATTGGGTCAGAAAGGGGCAAAACCAAAGCATCCTCCCAGTGGAAAAGTCATCATTTCTACAGCTGATGGAACCAACTCCCTGGCTCCTGCACAGGGAATATATTTCAGAAGCAGGGTATGGGAAAGGGATGGGGTACTGCTGTCTGAATGGGCAGGTCATAAGTTTCTGGTGTACATTAGCACATCAGTGGCATGTTACCTCCCCCTGAGGTGAATATTAACTGGTCAACAGAACTGGGAGATGATCCATAGCTCCCTGGTAGCTAATCAGTGCTCTTTGTGTCAAGCAGATCACAGATGCAGGAGAGAAACTATTGCTTTTGTGCATTCCCAAGGCAACACATCATCAGAACAAGCAGTAGAGGAAGTCAGGGCACTTCAAACACCTTAGTGTTTTTAAAGTCACATTTTCTTCCCTGACTGCTCTCTTGTTCACTGATGCAAGGAACCAGTGACTGCACATAGCGATAGCAAATTATAACTTTCCCCGTAGCAAAATGAAGATTCAGCCACAGCGAACAAGTTGATCCAGAGCAGGATGTATAGATGTTAGAAAAGCTTCCAAAGAGCATTTCCATCTTGAAACCTGTTGTGGCAAACTGCAGAGGCCCATGTAAATCAATAATGTTAAGTAGCATGATTTCCTTTAGACGCTGGCTCAATAGTCCATTACATAATCCCATAATCTAAACATTAATTGGTTGCATATCTCTAAATTTCAACTATTTCTTGGTTGGCTTTTGATTCAGCTAAACTATGTGGACTCTATATATGCAGCATGTAGACCCATAACGGTGACACAATCATCTGGAAAATGACACTACAGAATTTTGTTCAGTGAGATTTGTGGGCATTTTTTGCTTATCTCTTATATCTGTTAATATTTGCTGTATATCAAAGTTAGTTTTATTCTCTTTGGAACATCTGTCAATCCAGAAAAATCACAAAAATGTAAATCTGAGAATAGCTTCAATAGTAACATTGTCCATGCCCTGTGCCCGCTAAGACCAAAGGCATCTATGTCATTTCAGATACGTTCGTCTAACGTAGTCATGACATTTCCAGGAAATCCATACCAGTGTTTTACTGTTATGGAGATTTTTTTTGCTCTAACCTGAATGACCTTTGCTGCAGTTTAATCCCAAGTCTTCTCGTTCTATTCAACACAGACATGGAACCACATGTTTATAGAAGGCCATTCAGGAACGTCACAAAGGACACCCTTCCTTGCAGGAGCTTGTAATGTATCTGAAAGCTATTATGATAGCTTTTCCTCACCCTCTTCAGTCTACTCTTTTCTAGATCAAGTAGCTGTTGTGGGTTTTTTTCCCTTTCTACCTAGGTCTCTTTTTCTCAGCCATGTGTTCATTCTTATTCATCTTCTCAGTACTGTCTTTAAGCCATCTACTTCTCTCCCAGCCTGGGATTCCCAAGGCTGAACACAGTACTGTCCCCAGTGACCAGTATCTCCTGTAGTAAAACAGATGGATCTTTTTCTGTTTTTCACAGGCAATACCCCCTTTGTTTGTGTATTTTAGTGTGACTTCTGCCTTTTTTGTTATAGCATCATATTCTTGATGCCTGCTTAGCTTTGTGACATACTGTAATGTCCAGTTCCTCTTCAACAGCACGACCAGTTGTCCCACATCCTGCATGTTTGTAGATGAATATTTCCACCTAAGTTCTCTGGATGTTCCTTGAAGATATCTGCTTTTGGTTTACTGTTAGGTTTTTACCCGTGTCCAAGAGTATATCTCCCCTGTCTGTCTTGCCCTTCATCTTCACCTTCTTAACTAGCTCCTTCCAGCTGATTGGTGACAACCACACCTAGATTGGTTTCTCTCGTTTTTATATCAAAAAGTCATTACTGATGAGTAACAAGAACTTGCTAGATAGCATTTGTCCTCCTTTATTTTATTTTTTCAGCAGATGCCTCTGTAGTTAAATCTTCCTTAACAAGAGGAGAATGAGTCAGGCAGTTTTAAGCTTTTTGAACCATCTGAGACTGCTTCTCAGGGAAATAAGAGTTTTACACTTTAGCATGCAGGCTAGAAAAATCCCTATCTAGTAAATTTGGTAAATAAAAGTAAGTCAGTCATCTCAATACAGGGGTCTGCTGCCCTGAAGGAAGCAATGCTTTAGATGAATTACTTAATATTTTGAATATATACCATATTTATAAAGTCACAAAATGCATAAAAGGTATCTTACTCCATATTCGTCTAACACAAATTGTATGGTTCATTAAACAATGTAACAATATAAGGAGCAGAATAAATAAGGTATTTGTTTATCTTAAAGTTTGGTTCTGTAGTTACAAATACTCCAGATTCTGCTTCTTAATTAACACCGTTATCCTGGGCTGGAAACGACCAGTAAGCCTTGTTCAGCTGATTCTAGTTTCAAGGTTTACAGTAGATCCCCAGCATATTGCTAGCTGTGTTAGTGCTTTTTTTCTGGTATTAGCCAGAATTTCTTCAGTTCTAACTTCCTTTGCATATTGGACTTCAGAGTGAACAGTCACATCCTTGATATACAAAGGAATAAATTCTCTTTTTTAACACTATCCTTCCCAGGTAGCTCACACCATTTAATATGAAATCACTTTCATTTTAATCATTTCTCTAAGTCTCTGTTATGCTTATTAAATCATACTCTTATTCTGTACTAAAACTTTTGACACCTTCTTTTTATTAGACATATAAGGCACCAATACAACGTAGCAGGCAGACAGCTAGAGCTGTCGCTAATCCTAATCTTCCTTTTTGTTTTTCCTATGATCTTATTGCCAAAATTGTTCGGTTATTTTTCTGTTTGGGTGACTGTTGTACATGCTTACCTAGGGCCTTTTGCCACCAGTCACCAGATAGAAAGCTAAGCTCCTCTTTGCCAGAATACTGAGCCATTCTGCAGAGAAGGTGGTGAAGAGAAATGAGAGCTCTCCTTTTCCCTTCCTCTGATCTTCCTAGAAGAATGAAGATGGTGATAAATTGAGATGGTAAGGTACCATATAACATAGCCAACATAAAAAAAAAAAAAAAAAAGGAACACATAATCCAAGTAAGACAGAAGTCTAGGACTAATACATTCTCTCTTTGTGTCTGTATCATTGTTCATACAATTTACCAACTCAAAAAAAAAAAAAACCTCAAAACAAACAAACAAAAAACCACACGAAAAACCCTATCCATTTTTTCAGAACTTCGGTTCTAGTCTGATATTTTCATTATGAGTATTTTGAGGTGAAAGAAGTAGGGTTTTTCCCTGAAAATTCTTACAGTTGCCTTTCTATGGAGCAAAGGTGAAAATTACACTCACGGTAACATTTTTAAAAATAAATATTCTTAGAAAAAGTAAAATTTAATGCAACAAATCAATTCATATTATTCCATACCAAAAAAAAAAAATCTGTTTTTCACATATCACTAGTAAAATCTAAGTATTCTGCACGACCTCGGGACCTCATAAGATGAAGTAACACTATTTAATCTCCCTTACATTTAAAACATTGGAAAACCTTAGCTTAATAAAACAAATTAAATTAAAATGAATTCTGTTGCAAAATACTTCAGGGTAAAAAAAGTTAATGGTCAAAGTGGGGCAAAATAAATGAGCAGAACCAAAATGGTTTGTTGAAAAATTAGTCTTGCTACATATAATGAAATAAAATTAAATGTAAGGGAAAGAAACCCAGAAGAATAGTTGAATGAGAATGACAGAATGTGACTGCAAGGGATTCTGTTTTGTTTTGCTTTCTTTCTGCGCTTTTATAAAGATTAGTGACTGAATCTTAAAACCTGTTCTTCAGTTTTGGTATTGGATACAATTTTTCTTAAAGATCAGGCTACTATTTAATACCTAGTGCTCATATCAAAACAAATACTTAAATCATGTGGATTTTAATGTTCATTTGTGAGTAACATCTAAAATTGGCATGTTTGGACAAATCAATTATTCCATGCACATGTATGATTTGAACTGTAATCTGTTCTGAAACTACATTTTTAGCAACCAGTTTCAAAGAAACAGCTGATTATGGATTGTGCACTTTCCAAATGAGGCTTAATGTTATTAAAGAAGTTTACTTGATTAGTCTTTAAAGATATATTAGTGGCGTGAAATTCTTTTCAGGTTTATCTAAATGGAAGTGTATCAGTGTTAGCAAGAACAGAACTTGATTCACTACATTTTCAAGTATATTGAGCTTATCTGCTTATCATTCTGACTAAGAATGAGTATCTAAACCTGTCCACACAAATTATTATTTAAAATATTTTATAAATGTAATGGTCTTTCATCTAATATTTATACGCATACATAAATGTGTCCATATGAGTGCACACTCAAACACATACAACATAATAACAAAATAATATTTAATCTTTTAAATTTGTCTATTGGTATATATATAGAAATTCATATTTCTTATACATGATATTTGTAGATTATATGTAAAAATCAATCACATAAATAATAAGCATTGTATTTTTTTTACTTACCATAATATATATTTATTTTTAAATATATTATCATGCTGGAGTTTCAATATCATATAGTTGCTGTGGCTGAGAAAACACTTTCCTTAAAGCTCATGTTTTCGTGTGTGTTTCGCATTTTAATAAAATATCCTTTGCCATGAAGCATCCTATGCTTCTGCTATGAAGTAGCCCATGCTTCTTGTTAATCCAGAAGTTGACTTTAAAATTTAAGGTGTTAGTGTTCCCATCTGGTTATTTTCAGTTTTGGAAAAGAAGATGTCCTGTACACACAAATATGTTTGTCAACTGGAAAGCAGTGTTGCTGAAACAGTATCAAAAGGTGCCATGTTCTATGTCGCTTGGTGCTTCCAGAACAAATTCCACTTAACAAGCAAAAGGATGTTTTGGTTCCCTCAGTTCTCTGTTTCTGCTCATCTCTCATCTCTTTTCTTGCTACCACATTTACTTCCCCGTCCTGTCTTAGGATACTTTTCTTTTTTAACTTCTGAGTGTAAGATGTGAAACCTTAATATTTTTTAAATGCTGTTCAATGAATTTTGAGCCTGAAATGTAGGTCTTTCAAGTCTGAATCTCTTTTGAGGTGCATTTTTTGACTGCTAGTGGCTGGAGGCATGTAATATTTAGGCATGTGTGTTTGTTCATGTACACCTTGAGATATGTGTTAAGTCAGCATTATTCCAAAGATGAAAGATAAAGCACCATAAATGTTAATAAAACCTCTATATTTTCATTGGTTTTTAATTTTCTTCTGTTGCATATTTCATCAGAACAACGTTAACAACTTTTTGAATCTTACGGCTAGTCTTTATTTGTTCTAGACCAAAACTGAACCTTGAATTGAGCTCTTCAGGATGAGAGGGAGAGAAAAGTTATAAACAGCAAACAGTGCAGGCCTCTAAATATTACCTAAGATTGCTTTCCAGTGCCATGATTTTATGACCCAATATCTTCCAGCCTGCCAGACCAAGAAAGGATTGCCATCTCTCATTGCAAGGGAAGATTCTCCTCTTTCTAATGTGATAAAGCATCCATTCAAAGTCAGATGGCTCATGAAATATTGAAACTTAAACCTGTCACTAATCCAGGACTTAATATTGACTGTCCTGCATATCAGGCCACTGTAGTTCTCTCGCTCTCATTCCTTCACTTCTTGCTCTGAACCCCAGCTGTATGGAAGGGGGAAAGAGAGAGACACTTGTATCTGGAGAGAAAGGAAAAGGTACCTTATATTGGGCTCTGAAATTTCTTTTGAAAAATTTTAAAAGTTCATTTTAAACAGTGTCTCTGCATTCTTATTATCAGGGATGAATGGTATATATAGCCTCTTTTAAAATGAACTTCAAAAACAATGCAGGAATTTTGGAGTCTTTTTTTCCCCTACAGGATAGAACTATAGTTAAAAAAAGGAAGGATAAAAAAAGAAACTTAAAAGTCAGGAGTTCAGCTGAGAGACGGTTTGTGTATTTAACAGGTTTATGCAAATCTCAAGAGGATAGGTTAGAGGCTTAATTTTTTTTTGTTACATTTAAATGATGAGTAAATTAAAATGTGCTGAAGGTAGCTCTGATAATTTATGCATTACAGGCTCCAAAATCTTTCCTGTAAAAAGAAAAAAAGTTTTCAATTCATGTCAGAAAAATAATTTAACTGTATTCAAAAGGCTTAATCTCTCCAGAGGGCTCTTTAGGGACCTTCATAGAATGTTTTATGTCCATCCTGTTAACACTGGACTCATGTCCACATCATGAACTTAATCAAATAATCATTCTTTACCAGTAGTTTTAGCCATTCACTGGGCAAACACACCAGCGATTAACAGAAACCGAGCCTAAACTACATTTAAAGATGTGGGTAGACGTGACAACTTCAGGGTAAAACTGAATCACCTGGAGAAGCAGGACAAGGGAAGTGTTCTATTTTCCACTTGCAGGGAAGAACAGTCTTTTTATCAAGGTACTGATGTAATTGCGCCTGAAAAGATCGGAATACTATAAAAGTTCAGGAGGTTGGTATTCAGATTTTCTTTGACAAGTTTTTCCACGTCTCTGTGCCTCAAACCTTTGTCTAGAAATGGGGCTAATGATATTTCTTTTCTAGGCCATATTTCAACAATTAGATTACCCAAGAAAGGACAACCTCAATAATTCTGACAATTTGAGCACAGTGCGGGTTTTGTACTCTGTTCTAGTTTCAGGAAACTAATGTGATAAAAGTTAATAACAGCAGAAGTATTATGGTTAAAATACAGAGAATATAATCTTTGGTATTGTCATTATACATCAAAGTTTATCTCCTTCAATAAAAATTAAATARCAAAAATCTAAAAATGAAACAGTGCCTAAATTTTATATATTCTAACTTTGTTAGTGTATTTCTCAGCCTCCAGTTATTAAATAATTATATAATATTCTAATGATGTGTAAGGAAATTAATAAAGATTAAGCACCTAGCTGGCTAAACATATATTTATCAACTAGGCTTTTAATAATCTGTCATATCTGACAATAGGTAAAAAGACATCCCTGACCTCACATTAGACTATAAGTCAGTCGTAATATATCTATACACTAGGTACAGAATGAAAAAAAGTAGAGTTGCTGTGATGCCAGCCAAAAATTTGTGGTTTAAGGACATGGTCTCTATTGAATACATATTAACTATTATGTGACTCTCTGAAATTATGCTTTATCTAGCTATAATGTGATGTTAGAAACATTATTCTTTCTAGAGAAGGAATTCATTACAGATATTTACCTGTACTAAATAATTTCTAGATTGTAAGGAAAGAAGAAAAAAAGATAGTTGAGCCTCATGAGCCTCATGCTAAAGGTACTTTTGCAGGTGTGAATTGTTTTTGCAAAGTCTCTGCTTTCAATGTGGCTCTAAACTGCTTATGTCTAGACATATAGATACAGATTTGCCTTCAATTCAAGCATAATTAACTTTTATTACAAGAGCAGGAAGACATGGAGGACATGGGGGAGAAAGGTTCATAGCCATACTGATGGGGGAGAGGGCTGTTGGAAGCCAATCACAGAATATGTTTGGGAAGGGATGGCTTGGAGAGCATATGGGGATGCAGGAACTAGCTGAGATGGAACGGGGAATGGCAAAAGGTTGAACAGCACAGACAGCAGGCGCAGAGTGAACTTGAACCTCTTCTCTGCAACACCCCAACCTTGGTTTACTCAGCTCTGGTAGGAAGAGGTTACCCCAAAGACTCTGACTGCAATCTGATTCTTCCTTTTGCCCTTCCCCAGCTGCTCTCAGCAGCTCCATCACTCTTCTCCCTTTCCTTCCACAGACAAAATCTTTTCCACTGTCATTTCCGCTAAAACAGAGAAAATTTTATGTCACCTTTCACTTTTTCATCTCTTTAGCTTCAAGTCATCTCAGGTATACCTAATATTGCTAGTGGGGGAAGAAATTTATGGAGGTGTTTGGTCTGCAAGTAATGGCTCTGATGATTTGCATTGCTGTACCTTAGATAGGTTTAGCTTTGTTGGGGCTTTTTTGTTTGTTTGTCATGACATGGGCATTTGAGCGTATCAGCCAGGTAGGTTTCTTAGCACATGTATATATCTAGATGATTAAATAAATGATGCATAGATGTTCCTTGGCCCACTAGGACTATGCTTTAGAACAAATGCCTGTTGTGTGGCAAGGCACAATAAAGATTTAGCATGCAGCATGAGACTAGTTAAAAGAAGGCATGATCAGAATATTCTGCTCAAAGAAGCTATTGCTTAGGGTTTTTTGTTCACTGAAGCAGAAAGAGAAACAAACAAACAAAATCTCCCCAATACAGAAACAACCCCCAAAACCAAAGCCAAACAATAACCCTCTGCCTCATAGTATTTTTACTAAAGCACACAAGGAGACACAGCTATTCTGTGAGGGTGGATGTGTGTGTGGGAATCCATAACTGCTAACACCTCACAGGTTTAGGAGAGCATGTACACACCAGATTGGGTTAATACAAAACAGTGTGTTTATGTTTGTGTGTATAGACGGTCAACCTGCAGTTCCCTTAGCTGTTGCTTTAGCAAATCTGTATCTTTTTAATTCAGTGCAGCCTTCCGCTGTGAGTTAAAGCTCCTGGAAGCCRTCCACTAGCCATATAAAAGGAAATGTCCTTTCATCAGCTAGTAACGTCTAGCAAGTCTAATCAACTGGTGCATTAATGTATTAATACACAATAATTTACTTTTTTGTAGAATTAATTTATTCCCTATATAGAATAGCTGTGTTCTACTTCAGAAGTGTTGGGGAACTTCTGCACTCCATTCAAGGGCTCTCCAGCTCCATGACTGTGCACTCATACAATTAACCATGCCATGTCTCACCTCTGACCTGCTGAAAAGATTACATTCCTTTCTGTTTCCTTGTTTTTCAGCACACTTATTCCCCTTCTTTCCACTCATTTAACCTTTAACTAACTCCAAGATACACTGCTTAATTACGATCATGGTAGTGGGTGACCTGAGGCTTTTCTCTGGTTAACAGGGCTGACCTTTACTTGATTTGCCTCCACCTCACAGTTTTTGACTACCCGCGCTGTAGGGGAAGTGAAGCAACTTGTTTTGTTAAAGCAGGGAGGAAAGAAACGATAAAAATAGTAATAGTAATAATAATGAAAAATATCAGCCTGGTAAAATGGTTTCCTGCTGGTTTCACAGCCTTCGTCAGTTGTACTCACCCTCAATTACTCCCTGCAGGCTGACTGACTGAACAATAGTGTGGGAAACAGCCCACAGACTGGAGTGAAGTTGGTGTCTCATGTTTACCAACCATCAGASATGTTATGGTTAGGGAGCCCTTTCAGCTCTGACAAGGTGATGCTGCTTAGTAATATCCAATCTGCTCCAAGTCTGGTGAGTACAAATGACATTTACAAAGGCTAAAGAAAGGACTGTAAAAAGGAAAAGGATATAGCAAATGGGAGGAAAAAAGAGTAAGCATGGTTTTCCCAAGTCATTTTACTTCTGTACATAAACAAAATGCTTGTTAAAAGGAAGAAAAAAAGGGAGCTCTGTCAGATCRGAGCTCTGTATGAAATTTCACTGTACCAGGTTCCACAGGCTGGATGTTGCAGCTGAGACATTGAGAAAGGAGAGAAGTTCCTGTCTGGTTTGCATTTGTTTTTTACACAGCAGTTCTGTCATAATGGCTTTTCAGTGTAACCAGGTTAATCTCCTAATTTAGAAGTTTGACAGTATTTTTGCATGGTACATATAATTATTAATCCCTAATGTCATGATCTGAATTTCTGTGATTTGAGTTATGTTTCCTAGGTTTAGAATACCTTGCCTGCATTCACGACAGGAAACATTTGCATATACCTATGTAAAATGTTTAGCTGGCCTACAGCCCTAACTGAAGCCAGATGCTCTCTGAAGAAAAAAAACAAAAAACAAAAAACAAAAAACAAACAGGTCTCTTAAAAAGTCCCTGAAAACTCTAGGGATATAGATTGTACTTTCTTTCTTAGCTTGGAAAGTTTTACTGAAAGAGCAGTTGAATTTACATGAAAGCATTTAGACAAAACAGGAAAGAGGGAGATACTCACAGACATAAAATTGCATGCAACTTCAGAAGGTATCCTTTCAAGCAGGCCTTTTTTAAACACCGAGAACGCTACCATGCTGTTTAGAAGGAAACTGGAAGGCTGAATACCAAGGGGTAGTGTTTTACATCAAATGTTTTGTACACCAGAACATATGGTACAATGGAGATTTTAGAGTGGTAGAAATGTAATTACATTAATGAAATCATGTCTCTCCACTAATTGTACAAGGAGGTTTAGGTTAGAAGAATTACCTTCTATTTAATGTATTCATGATGTGTGTTGACACTTGAACAAGAAATAGTAACCAGAAAAGGGGCAAAACATATGGTTCAAGGATTCCTGTGAGAAGCTGAAGGAGCATTTTCGTCTCCTCTGGGCAACAACCCTGGAAACCTGAACCAGAGTAAGGGACCTGTCAACAGAAGTGCCAAGACACTGGCACAAGATTGAATGATATCTAATCTTGGTTCATAAATAGTAACTGCAAGAGTTATCTTTTGTTGAAAGCTGTTCTCTACTCCTGCAGTAATTATGATTCAATTTTATTTGATTCATTTTTCTTTGTCTCCTACAAATGCTGCTTAACTTAAGAGAACAGAATTAGTRCCATTAACATCCATCACAGGTGATCCAAAAGGGAAACCTGAAGTAGTATTGTGAATCTTGAAATTATTCAAAAGTCATGAGATTTTCTAAAATAATTATTTTGAGACCTTTCGTTTTTTACAGGTTTTTGTTTTGGTTTGTTCTATTTTTTACTTTTAAGGAAAACTTCTGGATCCAAAAATGTATAAAGTCTCTTAAAGCTCAAGTCCCATCTTAAACATGCATACAAAAAGATCCCAACATTTCTTCTTCTAGGAATCCCACCTGCAATGCTTACTATCCTTTATGTTTTGGATATCATCCCTCCCCACCCTCTTACACACTCTCATGCAGCATCAACAGTGCTTGTCTCTAACTCTTAGAGACCTAGTATCTAGTCTGTGTTCTCCTCTTCCCCCTGCCCAGGTCAAAGAAGAGCCATTTTGCATGTAGTCATGAATGGCATAAGCATAATTGAAAATAAAAGCAGGCAGTAGTGTTTTTATTAACTAATGGGAGATGGTAGCCATGATGAGTCAAGTTTGACAGCTTTGTATCACCCTTTCATAAAACAGACAATGAAATACTCCATAACACCTAGATTTATGATAATGAGAACAATAACAATTGGCAGCACTGCAGAAGTGTAGTCTCAGATAAATAGGGAAAGCACTCTGCCAAGAATAAGGAAAAGGAAGGAACCATAATACAAGTATTTTGACTACAACAGTTGGAAAGACTAAAATTAAAAAAAAAAAAAAAAAAAAAAAAGCCAGGGGTCAGAAGAAAGGTCATATGTTAGGTTATAGCAATCCCTTCCAACACTTCTGACAG
This sequence comes from Oceanodroma leucorhoa, assembly GCA_030449065.1. NCBI lineage: Eukaryota > Metazoa > Chordata > Aves > Procellariiformes > Oceanodroma > Oceanodroma leucorhoa. The sequence goes on from JASVER010000001.1 coordinate 30,891,814, forward strand.
CATAACAAAGAAGTGAAAATCTTGGCTTCACTGGAGTCCTTGATAAAATCAAAGACCCTCCAAGTGCCCCAGGCAGAGTCAAGTTTTCCAGAATAGTCTAAGTAGAGGGCAGGTTGGGACCAAAGGAAACAAGGGAACAAACTTTATTCATTTTTTAGCTATGCAGCTGTCAGGGCATGAATTAATATTACTTACATTTAGCTGTTATTTTAGCACATTTTTATTTGCAAATAATAAATTTGTTTTGCTTAGTTGATGCTCCTAATGCTTGGAACAAATTGTGACAGTCCTTAAACACGTGACTGCTGGGAAAAGAGAAGCCTTTAAATAATCCCTAAGCAATTTAATTTGACGTTATTGATCTACATTTTTAATTGATTTGAACAGCATTACAGCAGCAGCATTCCGTATTTTGCCATTTGAATTACTGTCTTGTTACTGTCCTGAAGTCTAGACACTGTCTCAGATTCCAAAGGGCACGGGTGTCTCTGATGATGTCTTCCCACAGAACAGTACCAATCAGTTCAGGGTAAGATATTTTTGGCTGTTCATTACTGCTTCTTTGATAACTTCACCTGCACAGTCACCAACTAAAATTTACCTACTTTTATAGTGTCTTACATTTACTGCTTTGTTTTCATGCTGCTGTATCCTTCGAGGTGGTTCAGACACATGACAGAAACAGGCTGCCAGTAGAGGTGGCTCTTGCTTGCTGGCTAGCCCAAGTTCAGGGAGGGCTATCTGCACCAGCAGTGGGGTGGGTGCCTGCCCTGAGGAGCCCCAGCCCCAACTGTTTGTCCCGGAGCATGATACAACCCTGTCACTGGACTCAAAACCTGCCTCACCTGACCAGCCAGGAGGAGTCATTTTGTCCTTCAGATCAGTCCTGCCCACAGCTAGCACCCAGGAGCACCCATGAAGGGGAAAAAAAAAGAAGAAAAAAAAGCCACACAAGTGTCTTTACAGAGTTGTAAGCCTTTTTTGGGTGTGCTGAATCATGTCAGGGCTGTCCTGGCGCTGTGGTATCACACGTGAAATCACACCTTGGGGCTAAAATGTAACAGACCTGCTGGTTTTTGGGCAATTCAATATTACCCTTCATTCCCTTTTCATAAAGTCCCTGTGGACTACAGAGCTTTGTGATAGTGTTTGGTGGTAGAAACATTACCATTACCTCCTGCAATGTTAATTCTTCCACAAGATGTCACTATAGGGTGATAGGCAGGGTTACTTCATATGCAAATTTAAAGTTACATAATCTGGTTTTTATAAATCTAACAAAATAGGGCGACTTGGTTCTAAAGGTGACTTTGCCATTAAAAAGAAGTTTTAAATGTGTGAATAATATTTTTAAAAATGAGACTGTGAAACACAAAGATTCGTAATGCCTTTTCTTTCCTCTTTTTCTTTTGAAAATCCAAACCATTGTACAGATTCTAGAAATCAAAATGAACAAGCCACCATAAAAAGAAAAGTATCAAAATATCCTAGTCTGAACAAAACACTTTTTTCAGAATGTCTCCTCTTCATTATATTTGATGTTTCTCTTTTTCCACCTTTTCCTTTAAGATTTTTTTCTAGATATTAAGGAGATTTTTTTTCTTTGGTTTTAATGTTTACTGAATTAAAAAAAGAAAAAAAAATATTTCAAGTCTTACTTTGAGATCAGGAGCAGTTTTCTAGTTAAGGTGGTTATAGAAGTGACCAAATTGCTACAATATGTTTATGTTACTAAATCTGTAATCATTATTGCTTATACTGGTACAGAAGAAATGATGGAATAAGCACTACGGATTTTAGTAAAACTTTTTTCAAGTGTTAGTGTGCATGTATTGCTTGCAACATTTTTTTCCTAATTTTTTTTCCATTCTTATAAAAAGTTTTATAATTTTCTGGTCAATATTTGTTAAGATAATCCTTCTTTTTTCCAGACACTACATTTCTTTTCATTTTCTTTCCCTCTGGACCTCATCCAAAGTTCCTTTAAATGAATGGAAAAATTGCCCTTGCCTTCAATGGGCTTTGCAAGTGATCCAGTATATGAATCACTTATTATTGACCTTTCATTATCTTCCTACCATTCCTCATTGTCATCTTCTTATATCTCTTTTTTGTTTTTTCAAGTTCATGTCTTCCTCAGTTCTTCTGAGTAAGAAGGCTTTCACACTTGAGAACCATACGTATTACGCATATTTTGAAGGACACATCTCAAATAAAAACCAAGGAGTCTCTATACTTAAGGAAGCCATCAAAACCTCAAAATTGAATTGAGCCACATGTCTAACAATACTTTTATTATCATTAGGTTTTCCAGTGATAATAGGAAGAAAATATAGGAGTAGTATGTAACGGTCAAGGAGGTTTTCAAATCTATACAACCTCTGGTGTGTTTAAATGGTCATTTTTATATTGATTTATTTTCATGAGAAAACACTGTTAGATGCATATGCCAGAATGCAGGGGTTGTTGTCTTTACAATGAGAACAGAAATTCCTTAGTTAAGGAATTCATTTTTGCTTGCCTTGAATCATCATCGTCCTTCCTGTTTCTGTTCCCTTACCCTTCCCTCTTCCTCCTTATCCCTTTTGTCTTCCTCCTTTTCCCCTTTTCTTTCTCTTTCCCTTATGCCTTCCTTACCCTATTTATGTATTTAAATCACAATTTTCTGATAAAACATTTGAAAAAATAACTTCATGAAGGCAAAGAAAGAGAAAAAAACTCCAACAAAATAAAAACTGAAGAGAGGACAAAAAGGCATAGTAAGAGTAGCATCTGCCATAATACTACAAGCAGGAAGACTTAGTGCCTCATTTATTGTCAAAATGGAGCATATGGACAGAGTGGTGTGTTGTCATCAGAACATGGTGCTAATTAAAGCAAACATAATCTATTTGTAAAATTGTAATGTTTTTAGAATTGACAAATCTACAGAATCTGGTAAATTTTTTTTTTTTTTTTTTATATGTTGAGAATCAAGTATTTTTCAGTGACAAATTTAGGGCTCTTTGTGCAGTCTTTAGTCACATAGGTTAATTAGCAGCTTCATATTTTCCGTGAACGACCATTTTCAGTTCTTTATATTCCATATTTATCTGAAAAACCTTTCATGCAGATTGGGCCTTATACTGTAAGCTGCTCATTACATAAGTACTTAGTAAAAGAGTGATTCTTAATTACATTAATAGTTCTGTATATTTTAATAGGATTTTTTCTCCTTGGTTGGAGTTCTTCAGGATCACACACCAATGAAAGAAATCAATAAATCAGATATAAATAATATTTCTGAGAGGAACTTGCCAACATTAAGAAAAAAATAAATTAGTACTTCTTAGCTATAACATTTATATACCAAATATATGAGTAATATATTCATATGAAGCTTACTGAGGCTAGCAGAAGGAAATTCAAAACACATTGTTGTTCATTCCAAACAACACCAACATAACCCACAGCAAACCCGCAACCCCAACAGCCTCTGCGGTAGTGTTTGAAATACTGAGGAAGATAATTACAGATGTATTTCAATAAATGCAATAAGATTTTCATTAAATTCAATAGGAATACTAGAGGTTCATTTAAGATGATAAATTTCTACTGGGGATAAATGGCAGAAGGACTTTATTAGTACGTTATAGCCTGTGACACACATGTTTTTAATGGCATATTGAAGGACAAACAGCTCCTGTCGGTCCTCACTGTCCATAACCTTACTTTAAGAGACGCTGAGCTCAACGTAAAACTGAGTGTAGTAATCTACTTTTTATCATTCCAAGTTTTCAGGATTCCCTTCATTTTCCTCTCATAAAAGTTTTCTTTATAATTCATTGTAGCACCTAGCTGTTTCAATATACCGACTATACCATCACATTTAGCTTGACAAGCTCTTCTCATCATTGCCACCACATTCTGGAAATGTATTTCTGGAATATGTGTAGAACATCCCATTGGTGTCATTCATGGCTCTGACATTCAGTGGTATTAGGTTCTGCAACCAGTTTTGCATTCAGCTGACACCATTGCTCAGGAAATGGAGCACCTCCTTTTTCAATTCCAGAATAGTCATTTGCCTTCTTTATTTGCCTTTAAGAGGGAGAGCGAGGAATATTTCAGAAATAGATTGCTGTGTATCTTTGCATAAGCCTTAAATCTGGCTTCCTGAGAACTTTGATATGTTCTGTAAAAGGTATATTATGTGCCCTATTTATGTTTGTAACTTCAGCTTACACTGTATAAATTAGAAGACCAACTGTAAAAGACTGAGTGCAAACTGCAGAATGTTTTTTTCTCTTTCTTTCCAAAGCTGAGCTCTTTTGTAAAGTGTCTTTTTTCATCTTTATCTTGGGGCAGTAGTGCTTATTAGAATATTAGGTCAATCTTCTTATAAACACGCCTTGTCATTTAAAGCTTTTTTCTTTCTTTTCCTTGTTGGAAATCTCACTGTTATAATTTTCTGTTGAGCAATTGTTATAGATACATTAGTAAAGACCAATCCTGAATTTTCCATTTAGTAATATACCTGGTCAAACACAAAAGGAACGATATTTGTGTTCTCCTTCCTCCTCCCCCCCCCCAGTATGGGAAATTAACCCATGGAAGTAGCATATGAAAGAATGACTAGAGAGCAGGTTTTATTGTTTATCACATAAAATTAATTTAATAAACAATTTATAATTTTATTAAGATCATAATCTTTTAGGTGATCATTTGGTTCTATGACAAGTAATTTCTTTTAGCAATCATCTCACACTTTCTCTCATCATCTACTTTTCCTTATAACCTCATTCTTTTCCCAATATCGTCTAGTCTATGACCATTTTCTTAAAACAATTACTCACTAAGCCTTCTGACATGGATCAGAGAAACACAGCCCTTTGTTCTTCCCCCTGCAGTCTCCCAGCACTCTGTRTGGCTAAGACTTCATTCTCAGTGAAGGGCAGGCCTTTGTTTCTCTTGCCTTTTTCAGTGATCTTTACTCTGAAGATCCCTTTAATCTGAAATGCCATCAAAAAGACATCTCAGAAAGAAGCAGCCATCTTCTTCATCCAATTGCACAATCTGTAAATAAGCATTTGTATGTCTTAAAAACAAGCCCCACCCCTGATTTTGTTGTGTTTTCCTAAAAGATTTAAACAAAGATGGTATGAAGTTGTTTTTCTCAGAAAAACTCTATCTTCATCTAACAGTTTTATTTATTACCTCCAAACTTGTATGGCATAAGGGAATATAATGACAGACAAATGATCTAAATAATTAATGTTAAACCTCCTACGTTATATGACTCAACATCTGGTACATTTACAAGGAGAAAACATTAGAATTTTTATGAGAAGAGTCTCTGTTTATTCACTGCAACTAACATTTAGGATCTAAACATACTGGTATATTTGTTACGTTTAGCTATTACCCCATCTCCTTCAGGGCTAGCACTGAAACATGACCGCATGCCTTTATTTCACTGTAAAGGAAGCTTGACCTCATGTCTTTATTTGTCACATATGCATGTTCTCATTGACATACATCATATGGGAATTTATGTATATTTTAGGACCCAAAGCTGTTGAATCAGTCTCACTATAAAATAAAATCATATTCTCTATATTAAATAACTGAATAAGAGAAAATATGATGGGAGATGATCAGAAAATACCTTCAACTTCATTCTGCACAGGTTATGATTTTTTTGAAAGTGCTGTGATAAACAGTGAAACAAAGTATTTAGAACCCCCCCAAAATGAACAGATTTAAAACACTTAATCAGGTGCTCATGGAAATATTTTTAATCCTTTTCAACAAATATGAAAATCTACCTGTGAAGAGAAAATTAAAGAAGGGCCTAAAAGTAAAAATGAAAAAGAAGTCACTGGCATATATTATTTTTTGTGAAGAAACATAAGTTCCAACATATTATTGTTTATTAGTGATTTGTTATAAACCATAAAGTATATGGGTTATTATAAACCATTTTCTATCTGAATTTGCCTTTGCCTTGTTATTCTCTGACCAATATTCTAAACACAATCTTAAAATACATATAACACTGTCGCAAATGAGTGGTTTAGAGGCCGCTTAAAGAATCGCTGTCAAAGGTATTAGCAGAAAGTGATTTTAATAGAAATTTATAAAAGCGCGACTTAACAGAGTTCAATGGCGAGGTTCACTCTATCACTTAATACATGGATGAAGCATACAAAAGAAAATTGAGTTAGAATTCATCCAGAATGATTTATACAGAGACCGAGGATGAAAAGGGTAAGGGAAACCCTCCCATTGAGTCACGAGGTTCAGAGAAGACCCCCTTGCTTTCTAAACTCCTGGTGGAGTTCAGGTGTGGCTGGAACCAATCTTAGTCTCAGACTTGGACAACGGTTTATGTCTAATACAAAAAAGGGTAAGGAGACCCTCCTGTTGAGTTATGAGATTCAGAGAAGACCCCCTTGCTTTCTATACTCGTGATGGAGTCTAGGTGTGGCTGGATCCACTCCTAGTCCCAGACTTGGTCAACGGTTTATGTCTAAGGGATTATATGTGTTTAGTAGCAGTCTAAGGTTCATTCACAGTTTAAGGTAGATCACAAGATTTTAGTAGCAATTAATCATTGACTAATTTAACATTTACAAACTAAGTTAGTAGAGTCTACTACAATCACGACAGTGACTTAATTACAGATTATGCTTGCTATYGGTTACGTAAATCAATTCACACACACAGACAAAAATATATATAAATGTACAAAAGGTATACCTATTAAAAATTCCCCTTGAGTCCAGTGAAATATTCATGTCAAATATCTTGGCATTTCTCAACGGGTGAGGCGTTGAGCCTTGAGAAGTGTTTTAGCCCAGGTCCCATCGTCACTTGGCAACGGTCCTCTGAATATTGCAAACTCGAGAGTTCGCAAGATCTGAGAGGCGTCCCTCTCAGAGGGAGATACTGGGTGCAGCCCGCTGCGGTCCAGGAGGGCTCAGAAGGTCTCACTTGGGACCGCTGTTTATAGGTTCACAAGATTATTGTCTTCAGTCATCCATAAACTTCCATCCTGGCTACAGTCCAAGGTGGTAGTTACTAAAATTTTCAAAGTTTCAGTAACAATGATATCATTCCACTTGAGCTACAATTCAGATAAAGATATCGGGGATCACAAATCCCGCTCTCGTCTCCCACCTGGGCCAGGCAGTAGGAGTACATTCCCAAGCTCAGCTATGCAAAGTTTCTGATACGATCAAGGGACTTATTACACCAAGGCCAAGGTTTAACAGAAGTTTCTGAGATCATGGAGTGGCCCAGGAGAGGGGAGGGGGGAATGCACCACCACAAACACACACCTAAAGATAACCCTAAATTAAAAAAAAAATCACAGATTTATTAAAATCAAAGTGTTGTTTTTTTCCTTTAAATATAAAAACAAAAAGGGGCAAGCAGGTGAGCTATGATAGACACAAATGAAGAACCAAAGTAGGAATCAGAAAGGCAGAGTAGGGCTAAGCTTTATCAGATGACTGTCCACCTCTGACAAAATACTGACATTCACAGCAACTGATTTCCAAGCACCTTTTCCTTCTCTTGCTCACATACATCCTTCCAGATCCAATGTATATTTTTGATTTGACATGAGCTTAATGAAGGAGCAAACCCCTGTCAAAAGGTACACATGCATTTACAAATTACAGAAAATAACGGTTTCTTTTAGAACACAGCTTTGGCTTGACATTCCTCTGATGCTCTCACTAGCTATCACATACCCTCCCTTAACAAAATATCTCCTGTAGCCCATGTACGTTACTAACCATATCAGAGGCATTCAGAGCATTACTGAACTGTTAAAGGCATCATCCACAAATGTATTTGATATAGATGAATCCAAGCCTAAATCATAAATCCTCCCTTGTATATTTTAAAAATGTAGGTACGTTTGTATTGACATGATTACAGATTTAAAAAGATAGCTTAAGACCACTTTATATAGATCATGAGGAATTTACATACAATGCTTCCTGAAATTTTCTGGACTTGAAGATAATAAAGCATAATCTAATGATCTCAACGTGTTTCTCTGCTGCGTGGTTAGTCCTGAGATATTGCAGGTCTAATAATCCTGTAACAATACATAAGCTTTTCTTCATCATTTAGTATTTACCCATGTCGTTTTTCTTAATTCCACTAATCTGTTCACTGCTTTCACACTTAGTTACCAAAAGAGACTAAAATGTTAGATGAATATGTTAGTTTTTAAAAACTGTTGAGAAAGGAAAACTCAGTGTATATCATGCATAAAAAGTATTTGCAGCATTTACAACCTAGCCCATTTTCTGCTATTGCCACCAAGTTAAACAGATTTTTACGAATTTGCATACTATTAAAGAAATGCCCCAAAAAATAAAATTCTGAACGTATCTTAAAGAAAAATCTCATATTTTCCCCAGAACCTGGAAAAATCAAAGATGACTAATAGGAAAACGGGTGCAGCAAGTGCTCCAGCTTTCCTATATATAGGTGAAATGTTGTCATGGATTGATAGGGAAGGAACACATTTCTTTCTGCAATTTCTCTTTACTCAGTAAGAACTTTATAACTGAGTGAGCAGAAAAATACCCATTTTATATGAAAAATACAGTACTTCCTTTCCTTGTCTTCTGTCCCAATTGGCTATTAAATGAGAATCTGTCATAAACCTGCTCAGCATTCTTAATCTGTGGTGGAGGAGTTGTAAGAAATTATACTACTGTACAATATTAACAGGAAATCTAAGGTTTTGTGGTTTTATAATTTATCCCCTGACCTTATAATAGAGACACCTGTGTTACAAACTTGTTACTTTTTTGAGGGTGAATATCTACAGTTCACCTACATTTCTACTTCACTTTGTCAAGTTACAGTGGGTTGCTATCCTGACTGGAAGTAATCACAGAATTAAAGAGTTGGTTTTTTTAGTTCCATGACCAGCAATGGACCATAAGCTATCTACTGCCAGGTTGTACAAGCTATTTCATTTACGTGATGACATATGAAAGCTATAAACTTTCATTAAAACAGAGTACCATCATTTTTTCTGTGCAAAAGTTGTTCTTATTTAAATAGTTTCAAATTTATAGAATAATGTAATTTTTCTTTCTGAATTCCAAATACATCCAAAGTCAAAGCAAATAACCCCGCAAAAATACAAATCCACTAGAACAAGTGATAATAAAAAAATCTAGAATATTAAATGAGGCCATGTTATTGCAGATGTAGAAACAGGTCAAGTTAAATCTGCACAGGTCCCGTGGAATAAATAGGTATATGATGATTTATATCATCTGACATTTCTAGCCACGAATCTTTCTTAGCTTTTGCAGATTCCCTTTCTACATCAGAGAAATACATGCAGTGTTTCTGAAGGAGACTAACTAAGGGACAGGGACCAAAAGAAAATAATTGTCATAAACCATTTGAACTTGGAATCACAGGAATAGTGTGAAAATAATGCATATCCAGGGAATGTTCCAGCAAGGAGGCACAGGACATCAGTACCCATGGCAAGGTATTTTTCTGATTTAGAGGGCAGGTTTATCTGAAAAGAAATTATGAAGAACAGCATTCCCAAAGTAGTCAAGTATATGCTGACTATACGAAAATAATTGCTTTGGAAATATACATCTTTTACACACCTTTTACCACAGGAAACCCATTAAAGTTAGGAAAGGGCAAGGTGGATTATCATCCTGCTTGTGTATCAGTACAATTATTAATACATTATTATTGGCACTTTAGGAAATAGAAATATTTCAAGTGTAAAAAAATCCTCTTCATTCTTCTGTCCTAAGATTTTTCAACGTCAGAGAGTCTGAGCATTAAGCCAAGTGTGGCTTTATGTGCCCCTGGATCTTGTGGGATATGTAGGAATGCAAATCTATTTTGCAATGTGCTTTCCTCTTCTTGCAGAACCCTTGTTCTGCAATCAACACTGACAGCTGGTGACTTGTCTCGCCATGGTCTTTGCAGACAGCTTGTTGTAGGTAGGTCCCTCAACAGAGGCRGGGAAAATGCCCATGAGCACTGTATGTTCGGGTTCATTTTCTAAGGGTTTGCCCAACCATTCTTTAAAAAACAAAGTTCCTCATGGCCCTAGGGACCACTCAAGTGAGAAGGTGGCACAAGACTTTCACTTTTGAGATGACATGAGCCCTAATTCTGCTTCAGTTATATTTGTATATGTTTTTTGACATATTTGACAATTTGCAGATTTGACAATTAGCAGAAACAGAATGAAGACTTAAGTCTTCATTAAGTCTCCCAGGCACTTAATATGCCTGGTAAACTTCATCTATTAGTAACTTCAATTAAAAAAAAAAAAAAAAGATAAAGAATTAATTTCAGAAACACTGGTGCCTGAAATCACCTGGCCTAATGTGCTGTTTTTAAACATAACGAATAAAAATATTTTCATTTGTAACAAAAGCCCATTTGATCTGAAGATCAACCACACATCGAGATGCATTGGAGCATCACAGTGCAGTGACATTTTTACAAAGTCACTCTTCAGACAATAACTTCTTAAAGCATGAGATTATGCCATGATCAAGGGCCTTCACTCCAGTGAAAGTTCAGGAGAAGTGCATGAATGTGTTAAAAAGAAAAAAAATGGGATATTGAGGGAAGATGGGAGAAATGTGGAGAAAAGAGAAGCAGCAATCAAAARGGGAAAAAGAGGTTGAGAGATTTAAAAGGTGATTGCAGCAACATGGTAAAAGAAGGATCAATACTAGCTAAGGAAGAAAAAAAAGGAGGAAGGAGCACTGAGTTATTCAGAATTACTCTTTTGAAGAGAAACAGGACTGGGAAACTGTCTACTGAAGCAAAAAAACTTAGCACTGAATCGTCATCCTAAGAGATCAAACCAGCTGTGAGGCAACTATTATATACATATTCCTTACACAGAACACTAAATAAAAAAGAAAGGTTTGAACACATACTGTACATTCAGTGACTGTTGAAAGGGGTTGCACAGAAAACAAAGTTCATTATTTCCTTCAAAGAGTATGCCATCAATTCTTATGAATTTCAGCAAGTCACATCTGTCTACCACAAAGTCTAAGCATATTATTCAGAAAAATGGACTTTTTTTTWAATTATTTTCCAAGGTTATAACCTGGAAATGTTTTCCAATCTCTCCTCAAGGTTCATTTGCACATTTTCAAGGTACATTTTCCCAGTGAACTCTGATTACTGATGCCTATGGGGGATTATCTGTAAGCAGACAGTTCAAACTCTTGTCCCTGCTGCAACCTCAGTTTCTTCTCATCCTCTTGTTATGAGGAGATCAGTAGTTATAAACTTCCCATTACAGTGTGTTGGTCAGCAAGAAAGCCACATGGACATTAATGTTTATTAGCAAGCTTTTTAGCAGAGTAATAGCTAAAGTGGTCTAAGCTTTAAAACTCTCCAGTGCCAGCTGGAGAATCAGAAAATGTGTATGAGGCTTTAATTAACTGTAAAATCTGAAGTGAACTGCATTGCACGATACCTGGGGATTTCAGTGAAGAACGTACATATGTTCTCTCTGTTAATTGAAGATGAGCTGCATTTTAAGGGATTACATCCCCTGAGATCGCAGAGCCAGAGAGAGCGGAAGATAGGAGAAGAATTTTAAAGGCCTAAAATAAACTTTCTGTTAATGGTCTGCCCTTTGCAAGAAAAGTGTATTAACAGTTTATCTTTAAGCCGATTTACTGCATGTTGTGTAAATTTTATGTGGAAATGTAAATGTGGCACAAAAAGGAAGTTTCTATTTTTCTTCCTACCCATAAAATATAAAAATTGAAAGGCCTTTTATAGTTCTGTGACAAAGCTCATACTTTGTTTTTTTCTTTTTCATTAAGCACTGAAAGCTTTTTTTTTTGTTTGCTTTTAAGAAGTTACAGAAGTATATTAAATGGAAAAGAAACTAATCCTGGCTGTAAACTCATCTAAAATGTAGTGGACAATTACAACACTTTAGTGGCAGTGGTACTGAATGGTCTCTTTCAAAGATGCACAAGAGCTAGCAGATTACATGGGGATTTCACCTTGCAGCGGGGACAAATTACAGTACATTGTTCCAAAAGGGGTCTTAAAACCCTCAATTTTTACTAAGAGATTCCAGCCCTCTCCTTCTTTGTCCTGCTCTCCAATGCCCTGTGCTTAGCCACTGGCTTTCTGGCAATATCAGGTAGAATATTTTCCCCTCCCAGCCTCTTCACTACACATTGGGAGCTACCTACAAGAGCAAGCAAACTGAGTTTTGTTCCTGGATTAAGTAAGGCTTTTCGGCTGCTCATTCCTCCACTCGCTGCTGCCTCTCTAGGATGAGCAGGGGGAGTAAAGAAAAAGTGAAATTAGCAGCTGCCACCAATCCTTCCCTCAAGTAAGACAGACAGTGAAATTGCTGAGCAATCTGGCCATCCTTCAGACCATACTATAAAGTGACTTATATTAAAAACAGAGGTGCAGGTAAAGCATTACGTAAAAATGCTTCATTTCATTCATTTTAGATTTAATGCAATATTATGCCACCTCTTGAAAAGAGTTGACAGGTTGAGAGGGGCAGATTAAAAGGGCAGTGGAAATTGCTTTTAAGTGTAACAGAGGAAGTAGAAGTTTTCAGAGTATCCATCATGTTTGAATTCCACTGAGGAGCAAAGCCAGTATTGTGAACAGGAAAGCACTAGTATATTAAACTTATGGAAATTTTCTTTCCGTAAAATTTTACAGGCCCCAAGAAAGCTGGTTAATACTCAAGGATCACCTCCTCCAAGCTCAGGAGTGATGCATCCCAATAAAGAGGAAATCAGGCAAAGACGCCAGGAGGCCTGCATGGATGAACAAGGAGCTCCTGGACACACTCAAACACAAAAAGGAAGCCTACAGAGGGTGGAAGCAAGGACAGGTAGCCTGGGAGGAATTCAGAGAAATTCTCTGAGCAGCCAGGGATGAGGTCAGGAAAGCTAAAGCCCTGATAGAGTTAAATCTGGCCAGGAACAYCAAGGGCAACAAGAAAAGCTTCTATAATTACATCGGGGATAAAAGGAAGACTAGGGAAAATGTTGGCCTCTCCAGAACAAAGTGGGATACCTGGTTATCCGGGATATGGAGAAGGCAGAGGTACTCAATGACTTTTTTGCCTCAGTCTTCATCAGCAAGTGCTCAAGATTCACTGCCCAAGCCGCAGAAGGCAAAACCAGGGACTGGGAGAATGAAGAGCCACCCACTGTAAGAGAAGATCAGTTTCGAGATCATCTAAGGAACCTGAAGGTGCACAAGTCCATGGGACCCAATGAGATCCATCCACAGGTCCTGAGGGAACTGGCGGATGAAGTTGCTAAGCCACTATCCATCATATTTGGGAAGTCATGGCAGTCTGGTGAAGTTCCCGCTGACTGGAAAAGGGGAAATATAACCCCCATTTTTAAAAAGGGAAAAAAGAAAGACCCAGGGAACTACAGGCCAGTCAGTCTCATCTCTGTGCCTGGGAAGATCATGGAACAGATCCTCCTGGAAGCTACACTAAGACACAAGGAGGACAGGGAGGTGATTCGAGACAGACAGCATGGCTTCACCAAGGGCAAGTCCTCCCTGATCAACCTAGTGGCCTTCTGTGACGGAGTGACTACATCAGTGGACATGGGAAGAGCTACAGATGTCATATATCTGGACTTCCGTAAGGCCTTTGGCATGGTCCCCCACAACATCCTTCTCTCTAAATAGGAGAGATATGGATTTGATGGATGGACTATTCGGTGGATAAGGAATTGGTTGGATGGTCACATCCAGAAGGTAGTGGTCAACAGCTCAATGTCCAGATGGAGATCAGTGACAAGTGGTGTCCCTCAGGGTTCTGTATTGGGACCAGTACTGTTTAATATCTTCATCAGTGACATAGACCATGGGATCAAGTGCACCCTCAGCAAGTTTGCAGACGACACCAAGCTGAGTGGTGCGGTCGACATGCCTGAGGGACGGGATGTCATCCAGAGGGACCTGGACAAGCTCAAGAAGTGGGCCCGTGTGAACCTCATGAGGTTCAACAAGGCCAAGTGCAATGTCCTGCAACTGGGTTGGGGCAACCCCTGGTATCAATACAGACTGGGGGATGAAGAGATTGAGAGCAGCCCTGCCAAGAAGGACTTGGGGGTACTGGTGGATGAAAAGCTGGGCATGAGCCGACAATGTGCGCTTGCAGCCCAGAAGGCCAACCGTATCCTGGGCTGCATCAAAAGAAGCGTGGCCAGCAGGTCGAGGGAGGTGATTCTGCCTCTCTACTCTGCTCTGACGAGACCCCACCTGCAGTACTGCGTCCAGCTCTGGGGTCCTCAAGCACAAGAAAGACAGGGACCTGTTGGAGCAGGTCCAGAGGAGGGTCACAGAAATGATCAGGGGGATGGAACCCCTCTCCTATGAGGACAGGCTGAGAGAGTTCTGGTTGTTCAGCCTGGAGAAGAGAAGGCTTCAGGGAGACCTTGTTGCGGCCTATCAGTACTTAAAGGGGCTTATAAGAAAGATGGGGACAAACTTTTTAGCATGGCCTGTTGTCACAGGGCAAGGGGTAATGGTTTTAAACTAAAAGAGGGTAGATTCAGACTATATATAAGGAAGAAATTTTTTACAATGAGTGTGGTGAAACACTGGAACAGGTTGCCCAGTGAGCTGGTGGGTGCTCCATCCCTGGAAACATTCAAGGTCAGGTTGGATGGGGCTCTGAACAACCTGATCGAGTTGAAGATGTCCCTGCCCACGGCCGGGGGTTTGGACTAGACGACCTTTAAACATCCCTCCCGACCCAATCTATTCTATGATTCTATGAAAAGAAAATGTATGAAAGGTCTAAGAAAATGTGAGGAAGTGGAGATTAAGTGGAATTGAATCCACTTTCTCTATTAAATATATTGGGGCAGGGATATAAGGGAGAAAGAATTAGATGAAACGGCCTAGAGAAACGTTTGTCTAGTGTTTCTCCAAGTGGGAGGGCGGGAGTTTTTTTCTGTTTCTCTCTATCCATCGCTTCTTCCCGAAACTGGTGTCTGGCTGAGATGAGTAATCACTGAGTTTGGGTGTGTACCTGGTTGATCCAAGTCTGTTGTATGAAAATGGGCTGCGGATATGTAGCATTTTGCAAGCAGCATGCAGTTCTAGTCCACAGTTTACACAAGCTGACTGTGCATTTATCATAGTAAGTGGTTGCGGTAAGCAGGGCATTGCTCAGTGTGCAGCATTTTTTAAAATACCACGGTTGGATCACCTGTGTATTTGGAACATAACTTTCTCATAGTTTTAAGATGGAAACTAAAAAGAATGCAGACTAATAAATAAGTAAAATAAATGAGTAAATATCTTTATTCACAATTCACTGTGAAAATCAAGTAGTTAATTACTGTCACTTCATTTATGTCAGCAAAGTAATTGCAATTTCTCATACAGTTGAAACAGTTTTGGAAATTACATAGAAAATATTGCCAACACAATCTAAAATCATTGCTGGAAAAGAATGAGCCTGTTAAGATATAGTCACTTCCCATATTACCTGTTATTTCAAATGGTGTTATGTTAAAAAAAAATATTAAGGAAAGTGAAGAAACTGAGTCTCTCTGTATGTTTAACACATAAAATATTGAATAAAGTCTGAAGGAGAAACTGCTTACATTTCCTTTGTATGAAGTGTATGAGACATAGAAGATGAACACAGAAACCAGCTCATATAATATTTAGCACAAGAACCTCTGAGGAGGTGTCATGGTTTAACCCCAACTGGCAACTAAGCACCACCCAGTCGCTTGCTCACTCTCCCCCGGTGGGATGGGGGAGAGAATCGGAAGAGTGAAAGTGAGAAAACTCATGGGTTGAGATAAAGACAGTTTAATAGGGAAAGCAAAAGCCGCGCACGCAAGCAAACAAAACAAGGAATTCATTCACTGTTTCCCATCAGCAGGCCATCTCCAGGAAAGCAGGGCTCCATCACGCATAATGGTTACTCGATAAGACAAACGCCATCACTCCGAACATACCCCCTTCCTTCTTCTTCCCCCAGCTTTATATGCTGAGCATGACATCATATGGTATGGAATATCCTTTTGGTCATTGGGGTCAGCTGTCCCAGCTGTGTCCCCTCCCAATGCCTTATGCACCCCCAGCCTACTGGCTGGTGGGGTGGGGTGAGAAGCAGCAAAGGCCTTGGCTCTGTGTAAGCACTTCTCAGCAGTAACGAAAACATCCCTGTGTTATCAACACTGTTTTCAGCACAAATCCAAAACATAGCCCTATACTAGCTACTATGGAGAAAATTAACTCTGTCCCAGCCAAAACCAGTGCAGGAGGTTAATGAGCTGACTTCTATTAACTTCAGCAATGCTATACAAGCACAGGATCTGGTACCTAAGCTATAGACTCACAACAGAATTATTTTGGGTCATATTTCTTGCATCCTTAATTCCAAGTGAGAAAGAGAGAAATAATATGTTGTGGACACTCACAGCGCACTACACATTACTGCTTTTATGTGACTGAAGAGTCACAACTATTACAGTCCTCCTTTCTTCTAGACTTCTTTAGGGACATTGAACCTTTAATGCCATTCCTCTTTGTTCAGAACTATACTTTGCTGGTTATTAGTGCCATTGCTGTTTACCTTTTGTCTGTATAATGGTGGTTTGACAGATAAATCCTGTGATAAGTAAACCTAACTATTAGAATTATAAGATCTTTTCTGTGTAATTTTTGTTTTAAATATAACTGACACCTGCTGACTGGCTGGCCATGTAATTACGTGTTTCATTTAGGTATTACCTTTGGAGTAGGCTCAAGAGCGGTATGTAACTTCAAGTGAGGTTTCCATGTCAGGGGTGCATAACATGACAGTACAGTGCAGCACATGTGCTTCTGCCTGCTCCAAATTCCCAGCTCTGTGAAGACATGAGGGGCTTTTGAAGCTGAAATCAAAAGATCATTCAATGATCAAGGTGTGCATCCATCGTTCCTCCAGTGACAGAGCAGTGAGATCTCCTAGGGAGGTCTCCTCACCTTTTGTTCTCTTCTACCTTTGAACCATTTACAGAGACCTGTCTGCCCTTCTTAGTTACAGAATAAATGTCTCGTGCTTTTCAGACATGTGGTGATTTTGATATGCAACTCGCAGGGCCAGGAAAGCTAGACACTGCTGTCCTAGACGTGTAGTTTGGCAGTTGCTGAAGTTGGGAACATTTTTCATTCTTTCCACCTCATTTGGGGAAGGCAGGATATCCTTGAGCATCAATGACTCTGTCAGAAAGCAGGGCCATATTTGCATATCATTTGCATACTGTAAATAGTTGTGTTCTCCTCATGAATCTTGCATAAAAACTGCATATCATCTGGCACAATGTGCCAAGCAGAAAAAAGTTTACTTAAGTTTTATTAAAAAACAGAATTTGGATTAAGTGTTGACATGTTAAACATTGTTCTACAATCAAAAATATCCTTGTTTGTGTAAGTATTTAGATTATGGTAATACTGCAGTTATAATAAGCAGTTAAACTTTCCAGACATCCTTACTGACTTCAAAATCTTAAAACAAAATTTAAAAATATTCCTACAAAGATTTTTAAAGAAAAGAACACCCAGGAGTAGAAACTACAATTCATAAAATCAAGACAAACCTCTTTTTGACTACTAGTAATGTTTTTTTATTAAGATGGGAAAATAAAAATAAACTTTCAGGTACAAACAGAGGTTTTGTTTCATGGCGGTTTTATATTCTTATACAAGAACCAAGTTACTGAGTGGAAACTTAACTGATTATGGTAGTTTTCTTATTTGGAAAAGAAATTTTAAATTTGGCCTGTTTTTTAACAATTCTTTGATAAATTTTGCAAAAAGATAACTGACTATGATACAGGATGCTTAGCACAATTTCTATATATCAAAAAAATGTGGTTTTTTCTTATTTTTCTCTTTTTATTCTGTATATATTCCAGTTTAATGGATCCATATGCATGTTCTCAGATACAAGAAACTAAGTCTTGAAGTATCCACTCCAAAGCAGCATATCCAGGCACTGATTAAAGATTAAAATTGCCTATATAATATTCGAGCTGTCCACCTCTGAGGCAAGTTCCTGACTGAAGCTCTCCAAAAAAAGTGACCATCTTGATTTTCCTATTGCACGCACAAGCTATATGACTGTATCTGAGCTCTGATTAGCCCCAGTGCAAGTGGTTGCACAGTGCTCAGAAGAGTGGTGTTTGGTATCATACCTTGCCAACTAACTACATCTTTTTGTTGTAAAGAGTCTAGGTGGAACTGTTGAAGATGCATAAAGTCTTAGCAGGCTATGGGCCCCAGTAACACATGGCAATAGATCAAAAATAGTTTGCTGAAGCTGATAACATCACTAGGTGTCTCCCCATTTCTCTCTCTAGCACAGGCATAGCTAATCTACTGTATTTATTCCAGGGCTGGGTGAGAATAGTATTTTCTGCTGTCCAACTTCAGTTGACTCCCAATAAATGTTAGCATGCTAAGGCTCACTGTAAATTGAAAAAAATGAGAAAATGGCCAAGAGTCTGAATGCACTTTATTGGTTTCACTCCTGAGTTATGCTAGGCTAACATTAAGACAATCCTGCCCAGATATGGAAATAGATCCTACTTTACTAAGTAAAGAAGTGTTTTTAAGTTCCTGTGCTTTGGCATTGTACAGCTTGCCCAGCTATATCTTTTTTCCAGATAAGGCTATAGTAAAGGCCAAATTATTTCCCTCTTATGACAGAGTAGAATTTCTCCCTTTTGGCAACTTCCACCTTCTGCAAAGAACCTGTAATTCCAAAACTGTCAGTTCTCACATTACTCCTGTAAATATCATAAAGCTTTGAGTAATTTAAAAAAAATCCTGTGTGGTGGTGGTGGTGGTGTTTTTCATAATCAATATTCTTATAAAACATGCTTGCTGACTTTCTGCGTTTATTTCAGTCTTGGTTAATGTTGGTGTTGTGTACTTCCAACAGAGGATAGAGGGAGAAGACAGACTAAAGAAAATATGATAGGTACAAAAAAATATTCCAGAAGAATGCCAAGAACAAACTATAATACAATGTGTAGGAAACTGAGGAAAATGTAACAAGAATACATGAAGAAAATGATAACAGCAGTGGGAAGCAAAGCAGTATAAAAGAAAAAATGCTATGCCTTAAGCTACACAAATACTGTGAAACCCATTTTTAAAAAATTCCATTTTTTTTTTTAAAGAAAACTTTTGGGTTCTGCTCTATTTCTACCCTTTTTACTTTATTATTGCATGATGGATGGTTTCTTTGAAGCCCTAGCTATTATAAATACAATTATAAATACAATAAAATAAAATAAAATAAGGTGAACACTGAGTTTTTGAAATAGACATTTGATTCCAATCCTGAAGCTTTAAAGGAGGCACAAATGTCTCACGGTCATCTCTAAAGTCATGTAAACTTACAGTCCTGGAGGAGGAGGGAGAGAGACACATGTGCTGGAGAAAATAAGAGGCAGAATCAGGACTGAGAGTTTTAAAGGGGAAAGGGAGTTGTGGACATTAATTTGGAAGAAAAAATAGATGAGGAACAGCAATATTTCCACAGGGAACTAACAGTCCTGACATGAACAGGTAACAGAGCTGTTATTGGGAAGGGAAAGCAGATTCACACTGGATAATACACTGAAGGTGGCTATCCTAAGTCATTACAGCAGTAAGGAGAACCCTCCTGTTAACTTACAACTTGTTCTTCGTAGTCTCTTGATGGCCCTAGAGGTTTGTCATCCTTCTCTATTTTCTGCTATCCTTTGGTAGCTAACACACAGTTAAAGTTTCTTTTCATGTATTCTCTTCTCGTTTGCCCAGGAAAGGCTCAAGAGCTGTCCTCTTTTTCTGAAAAGGATCTCTCTGCTCTTGCTTCAGTCCCACCCCATCTTCCTGCTGAGATTACTGATTTTCCTGTAAGGGCACGTCTTTTCTTTACTTCTTTTCATCTTTTTTGCACCTTTCACCAGTTTTCTTTGTACCTTTCACCAGTTTTCTTTGTAACTCTTAAGACAGAAAAAGAAGGGGCTGAGTGAAGAGGCTAGAGGAAATGATCACATGATACTTTAAATCTTCCTCGAAAGACTGTGATTTGAATCCCATTATTTTTTGAAAGCACAGAGCTGTCTACTCTAAGTTTTTTTAATGGCAAAATTCTTGTCCAAGTGTCTGCATAAAATCATGGAGAAACTTCTGTAGTTCTCTGAGAAAGAAAAGTGAGAGGCAATTGATTTCCAGACTAATATCTGTAACATTCTGCCACATTCTGTGCTGCTGTTGAAGGCATGCAGTGGCTACATCAAACCAGGACAGTTGCTAAATTCTTTYAGCTTTTTTTAATGTATTTTTTGTGTATGCATTTTTAATTCTGCAATCTTGTACTGTTCTTACTCATTGAGCAGTAACAAACACAAGTAAAGTGTGTGTGTTTTAGAAGGGAGATGCTATACTTTGGAATCAACCATGGACAGATCCAATACTGAGATTTCTCTGCTACGGCCCACAGCAATGACATAATCTAGTTTTTCATAGGACTGCTATTTCTGATATATGTCATCAGCTGTATCTTACCCTCTTGCCCAAACATATATTTGGAAAACAAGGCATTTTTTTTCTGCTCATCCTGGCTTGATGTATTACAATGACTCCCTATATTCTAGAGATGGTGACAGTATACTTTGTTTCCTCTGTTTGTTCAGCTCTTAAGTGCAATCTACTCTCCACTAAGTACACAAAGGAAGTTTTCACACAATTGGGATTCTCTCGATGAAAAAGTATTGAGATAAATCTGAGGGAGAGCAAAGCTTCTTGTCACTACAAAGCAGTTGGTATTCTTCAAAATACTACATTGTATGCTGATGACATGCTAAACTTTAATTTACTCTCAAAACAAAGAAGAAAACAGGAATACTCTAATGAAAACAGTAGTGTATGTTATCTGCTATCACTGTGAGGCCATTACACTGAACAAGCAGAGAACATACCCTTGATTATAGAGGTTGATTGAAACATTTTTCAACTGCTTCGTTTGCATGCAAAACATATCCTGGTATTTCAAAGTGATGGAAAAAGAGTTAAGACAAATTCACAAGTCCAGTTTTCCCTATTGATGTAATGGAAAACATTTAATAAAATCTCGTGGGATTTTTTTGAGAAAAAGCTTCTGGATATACATGCAATGATAATAGATAAAGTAACAGTAGATGAAATGGTCATGAACAGAAAGTAAGTGGTTTTGTATTTGTGGTGTATGGATGATGATATATGCACGTGTCTGAAGAGTTGATTAGACTTCATAAAGTAGATGGCGCATCAGCAGCCAGAATTTAAATATTTGATTATATAAATCTGAAAGTGAACAACTCTAAAAAATCATCTCTCTGTGATGAGGTCATTAAAATGAGATGTGTAGGTTTATTTGTAACAACTAAACCAAGCCCAGAGTACCAGTATTTGCACTGTAGGAAGTTCCTCTCCATTGTCCCTGAGGTCTGCCTACTGGCTACTCCCTCCCTTCTCCTCTTTCACAGGTCCTATGTGAGGTGCAGACCTCTAGCTCCTTTCTCTGTCTCACATCTTCTGCTCTTGACATCCTACGGCCCCTACAAGCTCCTCTCCTTGAGTATACCTGCTTGCTCCCCAGGAAAAGTGCAATTTCTTCCAAAACAGAGGTGCTTCCATGATAGTCATATAGTCAGTGATAAGGTTGGCATGGACTTCTGGAGATTGTCTAATACAGCAGGCTGCTTGGGACTGGGTCCAGMTGGGTTTTTAATGTCTCCAAGGATGAAGATTCCACAGCCTTTCTGAGTAACCTGTGTTTGACCACTCTCCCACTGAAAACCTTTTCCTTATGTTTAAAGGATTTTCCTGTATTTCAGTTTGTGCTGATTGGTCTTGTACCATCACTGGATACCACTCAGAAGAGTCTGGATCCTTGTTCTTTACTCCCATCCATCAGGTATCTTTACACATTGATAAAATCCCCATGCCACAAAACCCATTCCTCTAAAAGGAGTATAACACCACTGGGAACAAATGAGAATCAAATATAGAGGCTGTCACAGACTGCTTTTTTTTTTTTCCCAAGTCTATTAAAATGCCCAGATGAAATGTTTTATCTGACAATTTAAAATATGAAAAGTTAATTCCCTCACTAGCAGCCATGTGTCTGTCCACTCAGACAGAACCTTCCTATAAAACTTTTTAATTCCTGATAAATATCTGAGGTGTAACCTCCATTTAGGATTTCTAGAAAGACTCCTTCATCTTCAAAGGACACATGCCTACTGCTTATTTACCAAGAAAGATTATACATAAGACCCTGGTAACAAATACCATAATAACCCATATTAATACCATACAAATAATGTAATAATATCAGTTAGCAGTTCCTTCAGTCATAATGTCCTTGGATAATCAAAGATCACAGAATTCTTTTTTTGTAGGCTTCTTCTTCCTACACTTCAGACAAATCCAAAGATCTTTGTTGCTGTGTATATGATATAGTGAGGCATGCATGCTGATCTTTAGCTATCTAATTGTGGATGTTGTTTGCTACTGCTCCCAAATATGTGAGTAGGCATAAGCTGCAGCAATCCAACCACTGAAATTGAGCAACAGTCTCATGAAATGAAAAGCTTGTTATTTCATTTGTTGTTTGACATGTCAACAAACAAAATCAGCTCATACTTCATTACCCCATTTTACATGTGTGCAACTCTTATGAAAAAATAATCAACATGAGCATTTCAGTGGCTAAGACAAACATTTATGCCATTATCACCAAGATTTATATTTATGGGGGACATGGTGAGAGATAATACAAAAAATCCTGAAAACAAAAGATTGGATTGGTGACCCAAGCCTATGGGAGGCTCTCTTGTTTGAATGTAGAGAAATTAATCTCTGATGATAAGTATCTTTATTTTACTTCAGTCTGATGAAACATTTTCTGGACAAAAAATCTGTGGATGTTGAAGATAGTGTGAATGCTTCAATTTTCAGAACTAGAGAAAAGTTCCCCAAATATGTAGAGGTAAACTCAGCTATGCAAGTTCAATTGGAAGTAACTGATTTTGCAAAAGCTAATATTGAACAAAGATATGACGATATGATATCAATTCTTGAGGCCTCCGTAACTATTCCAAATGTATTAGAAATGCGAGTTTAAGATAGTTCCAGGTGCATGGTTYTGTTTTCAGCCGTGATCAGATGATTACTCATCATCATCTGTTGCAAGCCAGCTGTCAGCTCACAGAGAGTCATTGAAGTCAGTTTGGCTGAGCAGACAGAGTTATTTCTGAACCAAATGTCAATTGGTTTCCAAAGCAGTGAAAGTAATAAAAGTGGTGATGTCAGTAACAGCAATCAAGCTGCACAGAGAAGCATTATTTTACTGCCCTAAATCATGTTAAACCATGGTTTTGATTAACAATGAGACAATTTCTGCTCCACAGGTTCAGGCTTCTACTTGCATATATGTTATTGATAGATCAGAAACAGAGAGGAATTGGTTTCAGGAAAGCCAGTTTAATGACTTCATTTGTCTACTTTTATTGAAAGGAGAAAAATGCATTATTTGGTTAAATTCATGGTTTCCTTTATTTTTTTTCCAATGGTCTTTACAGTAGGGGCAGAGAGAGTGCTAAAATATATCTGTTTGGGAATAGCTCAGCAGATATATGTGTACGTGTGCAATGGTGCATACGTTCTGTAAATTCTGATTCATTTGGACATGCATGCCTGCAGATCCTATTCATAAATGACAGTTCTAGGGCTTTGTTTAGGAAACATTGATCATACTGCAAATGTACAGAGCATCTGTATGTTGCTTTTATAATAGATAATTACATCCATCAGATTCATACCTGTCATTTCTAGAGAAGATGCAGGTTGTCTGGAGTTGCTGTGCATTTCTCAGCTGTATGTTCAGAAATGCCAGATACAGCTAGAAAGTTCTCAAAATCTGCCTGGACAAAGGAATGTGTTCAGGAAACTTCAACAACCCTTCTAGTTATGAGCAACCATGAGAAACATTGAAAGAAATATAAAAGCAACAGGTTAAGAAAGAGCAAACTGAGTTTGAATGAAAACAGTGCTGAAAACTTGTATCTATATGGGACTATTTAAGGATGAGTTTCAGACCGAAAGCCATACAAGATTAATGTCTCCATTAAAAAAAAAAAAACAACAAAAAAAMCCCAAAAAAACCAACAACAACAACAACAACAACAACAAACAAAAAACTTGACAAATATTTGAAAACAACTTTTAAGCTTCCTAAATTTGAGGTCAACCTCATGATCCTGCAGACAGTCTGAGTCATGATTTTTTCAACCTGTAGGACCGATAGCTCTACAACTCTCATGTGAGTTATAAGTTTCTATGCCACTGAAAAAGAATTATTAGTCTCACATGCACATGGAGATGAACTTTGCTCGTTAGCTTTCTAAAATAATGTATCAATATGCTCATTTTTCTTAGGGCTGTTCTCTCCCACCACCATTTCTAGAGTCGAAATGGAAAAAAAGAAAAATATTTTAATATAAAATAGGAGCTACTGTAGAGAAATTAACATTAACCCTGTCCTGGTGCACTGAAAATCCATCAGCGTTGACAGTTTATCAGCTAGACTTTGAAATAACATA
Source organism: Oceanodroma leucorhoa (assembly GCA_030449065.1). NCBI lineage: Eukaryota > Metazoa > Chordata > Aves > Procellariiformes > Oceanodroma > Oceanodroma leucorhoa. The sequence continues at coordinate 30,916,494 of JASVER010000001.1, forward strand.
ATATACAAAAAGTATAAGTCTTACTAAACATGCTTTAAAAAACCTCCTAACATTTTTCATTTAGATTAAACAACCATCTGGCTCTCTTCTTAATCGGTTGACCTAATTGCAAGGTGGTCATTTAGCACATGTTTCAAAGTGATATTCAGGTAGATTAAGTTATAAATAAAAACATCTGTTTCATATCACAAATAATAATTAAAGTTAAGCAATTAAAACAGTGATGTGCTTCTGGGATTTGTACGGAGTCCGTTGTTAAAATTCCACAAACTAAATCAAGGTATGATTACACTTAATTTTCATGCCTCTGATTAAGCCTGTTTGCTTTCTGGAGACTGCTAAATCATTCCTGTAGGATCTCTACAGGCAGCTTAGCCAAAGCAAATACTTTTCACTAGCCTATTACCATAGACATAAGAAGGAATGGTTTTCTTTAGGGACTAGTAGGAAAAAAAAATAGATATCTAAATACCCTTATGGCAAAAAGCAGTTGAGAACTTCCTTGCTTACCTCTAGTAATATCACCTATAGTGTTTATCCTACAGTGTGATTAAGTGTGCAGTGAGAAATGGCAAATGTTTTCAGTACATATTTGTTGCCTTGCCTTGTTATCTTCCTTCTCAATTAAGTGGCTGCAAGAAGGTATTCTTTTAGAAGAAGAAATGCATAGCCCTCCCTGTCCCTCGTTTGCCTAGCCCTGTGGAGCACGTGGTTACAGGGCAGTGGCACTCCTGGGCACAGAGCTATCATAAAGCAACATATTAAATATCAGATAATCGTTCTGGTAATTTAAAAAACATCATTTGCTTTTTCCAGACCAGAAGGGAGATCTTTCATTTTCATATCAAACAGCTGTAAAGCTTTTTTAATAAAAGTAAATTGAAATTAAAGGCTGAAAAATAAAGTCAATTAATTTCTATTTTATTTTGATTCTTATTTTGTTTAAATGCACAACAGAGCAAGATTTAGCTAGTTTTATACAGCATCTGGATGTTACCAAAAATGCATTTTTTAAAAAAGAAATGAAGTTTAAATGGACATATTTTACCTAGATCTAATAATAAAAAAAATAAAAAGAACACATAGTAGCAATTGCCATTTGGAGAGAGTGTTGCCTTTCATTGCTCTGTGTCTTTTTACAGCCAGCAGGACTTACTTCTGGGAAAGGCACAAGAAAATTCACAATAGTCAGCTATAGCTGAACCTATGCTTAGCTGAAGTTTCTTCTCTGAAAATCAGAAGGCAGGGTACTTCTTAAATCATAGGAATTCAGGGAATTAATATTTTAGTCTGTATGATTTAACTATGGAAATTTTCATAAACCCATACCACATATCTCAGTGGTATACTGATACTGGTATACTACCAAATTTTGTTGGTCTAATGAAATTTTGTGGCAGAAAGTTGTGCAAAATAGTTATGTGCCACAAACACACAGGTTTTTTAAACCAGTTCTGAAGGATGAATATATCTACTTAACTGAAAGGTTTTGTTATTTCTATGCTAGGAAAGCAGGATTCCACTTAAACTCTTAGAATTGTCTACTTTTTGCCCACATCTTCCTTGTCCTGTTTCAACTCAAATTATTCACAGCCACCTTACCTGCTTTTTGTTTAACATTTATTACCATGCCTCTGATGCAATCATGTTTATTTCTATTATTTGAATGTATATGTTTCAAGGTCCATAACACAGTACAGTATTCCAAGTGAGAATACGCTATTTTTTTCCATGATCTCCATTATGTAAACTATATTCAGGCTTATTTATTTATTTATTCATCATTTTAGGTTTTACCTCTTATACATTAATCCTTCTGTGGTTCATTTCTACCACCGCACAGTGAGAAAATGTTTTTGCTGAGCAATCTAGAGAGGCACACTGATCATTCTTTTGATATATTTCAAATTCAATATGTGAATGTCAATTTTTTTTCTCTCCACTGGATGCTTTCTTGCATTTATGAACAGAAAAATTCACATGCCAGGATTTTGCACACTTCTCCAGCTTTATTGGATCCAGTAATATCTTCTGGTTTCTATTAAATGGGATGCATACCAGATAATTTTCATTAAAGAAACCAATTTAATGATAATTTCCTGATGATGGCACTGAATTATAGCATACATGTATTTTTGTATTATGTCTGCATTTATGTGGACTCTGTTGTATCAATGGAAGAATTCCACTCAGCTATATCATTATAGTACTGTGAGTAAGCTCAAGGACTCGGTATCTTTTCTCTAGCTGATGGCTTTTTGTTCTGTATTTTACTAGGTGAGTTTGAAACCAGAGTTCTTTCTTTTTGTTATTTGCAGAAATAAACATGAGGTAGAGAGCAAAGAATGATTTTGGAATGGTAAAAAGGAATTCTTCCAGCTTATTATCTGTCTTGCCAAGGATAAAATGTCATGTTTGTTTTCAGCTTTCCCAGTGAGCTTGGGAATGTCTAACAAGCTAAGCACATAACTTTGGGTACCATTGCCCAAGGAAGAAAACTTCAGGTGCCAATCATGTAATTGGAACCAATTTTTTTTCTGTAGTTTTCCTTTTTTTTTTTTTAAACATATTAAAATGACCAATGAGTCAGTGAGTGACTAATGTAAAAAATAGATACTCTTGAAATTGCTGCTGGAGGCCAGAAAACTGTGTCACAAATTCAGAAATCAAGACATTTCTAGAACTAAAGGCACATGACATAATTTGTATACTTTCTAAAAGTTAGTGTGCTAAGAAAAACTTTTTATCAAACACTGACTATTTTAAAGCTTAGGTGGTAGGCATATCGCAAAACTAACTTATACTGAGAAGATAACATATTTCTTAAGAAGATTCATGGTTCCAGGCTATGCAGGATAAAAAGTGTATGTGCTATCTTCAGTCTTGAAAATCTTTACAATGCCAGGAAATAAATAGAGTTTATCTATTGGGAATAAAGGGAAGATCCTATCTTATCTAGGTTTCCATTTCACCTGTCATATTTCAGACTTGTCATATTTTTCTTAACAAAAGGTATCCATCACTCCTCTGTGAGCTGGAAAAAAAGAAGATGGTGGTGAGTCCTTTATGTCCAGACATTGTATCCCCCTGAGTGCAACGGTATGTGTCTTCTCATTCTATACTGCATGTGTGAGATACTGGACAATTGCTGCCATGGTTACAGTACTACTCACTAGCTCCATTTTTCTGAATATTGTCTGCYCGTGTTTTGTAGTAGTGAGTGGACTGTTACTGTCATGGTGCTTGTGCAAGGTAGCGAATGGCACATCGTAATTATGCTGCTATGTAAAGAATATTTAAAGTATGGTGTCCTGGTTCTGGCTGGGACAGAGTTAACTCTCTTCCCAGTAGCTGGAGGGGGTGCTGTGTTTTGGGTTTGGTAATGAAAGGAATGTTGATGGCCCATTGATGCTTTGGTTGTTGCTGGGTGGTGCTTGCACCGAGGACTTTTCAGCCTCCCATGCTCTGTCAGGTGTGTGTAGGGGAACATAGCCAGGGCGGTTGACCCAGCTGGGCAATGGGATATTCTACACCATGTGACAACATGCCCAGCTTAAAAACTGGGGGGGCTCTGGGGGGACGCGTGGTTCCTTCAGCAGGGCGCGTGGTTTCTTCGGTTGGGGTGAGCAGCTGCATTGTGTATCGCCTGTTTTGTATATTCTGTTGTTGTTGTTATCATTGTTGTTATCACTGTTCTACTTTGTTTTATTTCCATTATTAAACTGTTTTTATCTCAACCCGCGGGTTTTCCTCCGTGTGCCCTCCCGATTCTCTCCCCCATCCTACCGGAGTGGGGGGGTGAGTGAGCGGCTGCGTGGTGTTTAGTTGCTGCCTGGGGTTAAACCACGACATATGGCTATTGCTTAAAAGAAAACATCTTAGTTGTTTAATGCAGAGGGAGTTCTTTTTTCCATCTTCAGAGACATCCCACTAAATAAAGCATATATTTCCACTCACTGTCCAGAATAACTGCATAGAAAGTAGGTCTCCATGCATGTTCTAGAGCAAAAATCAATACAACACAGAATTTGGGTACATTGTGGCTTGAACATGAAAAGACATCCACTATTTTGAACTTGTGCAATTTTTATTGAAACTGATTGTGTCTGGGTAGGCATGGAGCAGGCTTGACCTAGACCCAACAAAATCAAACAGAAAACTTGTGTGGATATCAACAGACCCTGGAACAATGTCAAAGATCAGACAAATCAGTACTTCTTTTTCTAATTTGGATGGGTAGATGGAGTTTTCCAACAGCATGTAGCCTTGCTAGTGCAGCTAACAGCCCTGGGACCCATGAGTGAAGCACGCGTGGACTGACTACAGTCCTACATACCAATAGCCCTGTATAATATTTCCTGATATTAATTATCAGGCTATTGCCACACAGCTGAGGGCTTTGGTAACCCCACATCTTAGAAACCACACAATTAAGGGCAAAGACTTAACATGTTAGCATAAAACTGTAGAACTTCTGTATCAATAACTCTGTTGAATATGAATATATAAATCTATAACGAAACTGTACAACTGAAAAGGTGTATTTGTTGTACAAGGTGTTGTACAAAAAATTAATTTAATCTAGGTGTAATCCTCTTATTTAGATCCCCCTGTGGATGCTTTCCTTCTATTCTTTTTGTTCTCACATCTGGAACAAACTAAATTCTCACGTCTATTTCTTCTTTCTTTTGGACTGAGAAAAGGAATTACTTTCAGAGAAAGACTTACATTTTAAAACAAACATTTCCTTCACTGAATGCTTTATGCAGAAAAGCTGAGCCTGCGGGATAAGAACCAGATGGAAAAAAAGTTTGGTAAGCTGTTCCTGCCTTAACATTCAGTAGATATTCAGACAATTTTTGATGAATTTGCACAGCTATAGGGAACAACATATATTATGATGTAAATGCCATCAATATGACATATGCTTAAAGTTCTGTGTATAAATAAACAAAACATATTGAAAAGCCTGCTGCTTACCCCAGCTGTTTATTCCTCACAGTGTATAAATGCCAGAGAAAAAGCAAAAATACCCCTTGCTTTCGCAGTGTTTTCATATTGAGTTTGAGTCATAAAGCAATTAGTAATCTTAAATCAAGATTCCTAGCTGCATTCAGGTCAAGTCCCATGAGTGAATTTCTGCATTTGTGCTGAAAAAGATGCAGAATCTTTTACATCAAACTGACAGAAAATGACGTCTTCTTTCAAGATTGCATCCTGACTGAAAGAAGATATATTTTGCCAGGATCTTTTAAGGAACTCTTGATAGTTCATGGGTGAATCGATATAGCTATTCGATACCTTATTGGGGCCAGTGGAAAAAGCTTCAGGTGACATCATAGAACCATAGAATCATTAAGGCTGGAAAAGACCTCTAAAATCATCAAGTCCAACCACCAACCCAGCACCACCATGCCCATTAAACCATGTCCCGAAGAGCCACATCTACAGGCTTTTTGAACGCCTCCAGGGATGGTGACTCCACCACTTCCCTGGGCAGCCTGTTCCAGTGCTTGACTACCCTTTTGGTGAAGAAATTTTTCCTAATACGCAATCTAAACCTCCCCTGGCGCAACTTGAGGCCATTTCCTCTTGTCCTATCGCTTGTTACTTGGAAGAAGAGACCAACACCCACCTCGCTACAGCCTCCTTTCAGGTAGTTGTAGAGAGCATCCATGAGACCTCCATTGGTTCTCAAAGTCAGTTTTCTTTGCAACAGTTTCAGTGACCAAAAAAAGGAGTAATTGAAGTAGAAAGTAGGGAATTGCTATAATTTGCTAGGAAATACATAACAACTGATGAAACATACCCATTACAAGAGTCATATGCAGTTGTTAAAAACTGGTGCAGCTGAGGACTAGCATCCCCAGAGTCTGTGGAACAGCACCTGGAGACTGGTGCGGTGGCCTGCCTTGCCATTCAGCTTGCATTACACTGCCAATGACTAAAGGGAAGGAAATAATCTGATCTGTGATCAATGGACTGTAGCCAAGCATTCAGTATGACTGTGTGTTTTCATAAGTGTAACTGCTTGCATGAAGAGAAGCCTGCTAAAAACATGAAACAGTAGAAAATCTATATGTCTATAAAAAAATTTTCTGCTCTGCCACAGAATCCAAACTTGATATGTTGCATGTTATACAGGCCTATTTAGTTCTAAAAAAAATTTGATTTTTATAGTGATTCAAATAACCAGATTTATTTTGGAAAACTGAGGGTTGAGGTCTGACTTTATTCCCCAAGCAAAATTCCCCTTGCACTGAAGCAGGGTCTTTCTAGATGAAAACATGCGGGGCCTAGCTTTTGTGATTTCTGGTAATGCATCTAAATCACACAAATAACAGAAATGCTGAATTAACAGTACTTTATAGCGTTTTCCAAAATATTCAACATTTAATTTCCTCTATTCCACTGCCAGAGATGACAGTGTATGTCCTATTAATACAAATAGGAGCAGACCTATATTAGCAATAAAGTGTCTTTGAAAATCCCCAAAAATTCTTAATCCTCAATCTATGATTATCAGCTTTACTCTCTGAATGACCAGGATGAACAAATTTAGATCCCACTTCTGTGAAAATTTGTAACTTAATGGTTTGGCTAGGTTTTGGAACACTCACATCTATGGAAACTCTTCATCATAACAAATCCCCTCGGAAATTGCCTCTAGAGTTAAACTGGCAAATCATAGAACATGAATATGCCCAAGACCGTATGTTCTGCAGTGGCTGCTGCTAAAATTCCAGTGATGGAGTGGTGGTCTTTATTGCCTTTTAATAATATCTTCATCATTTGGATTAATGCAGCACAGTTGAAGAGTAAATCACGGCTTACCTCTTCTCAGGTATATATGCATTCGCCTAGAATTGGTAAGCACCTCTGTTTAAAGTTCAAAAAATTTTAATATTAAGTGAAGCTAATACTTTCATTACTACAAGGTTTCTTGAATGAGCTAATGTCCTTCTCTATATCCCATGTATTTCAAAAAACATTAAATGGAGCAGCTAAAATCATCACTTTACACATGTGCTCCAGTTTTCTTTGCTCTTTTTAATATCAGGACTGGATTCTTGTCAGCTTTTGGGGGTTATTCATAGGCTTGCTAGCACCTGACCTCAAAACAGAGCCATAGCTCTGTGTACATAATGCAAAGAAATAATTAATTTTCATTAAAAATTTCATTTATGTTTACATCTCTAGCACATACATTAATCTATGCAATAGGCCAGTTAACATATAGAAGGTACATTTGGTGCTTGTTTCATGAGACACAGGATTGGGAGGGCTGATTTTGTTTTTCACTTTGTTATTAAAGTCAGAATTTGCACAGTGAAAAGAAGCAAGTCTTATCTTGTAAGTGTCTGATATTGAAAGGGGTTTGTTTTCCCCATCAAATTCTTACTTTTCTGTCACTGCTTCCTTCCAGCAAACTGTGTATTTAAGAAGTAGATGAAAAAATTCTAGTTCTTCTATTTTGAAATGCAGTGACTACAATCTATAACTACAACAAGATTAGGAAAAGCCTTATTCTAGCTTCTTAATCTTTCAAGGAATTTGAGCTCCATATAAATGTCCTGGAGACGACGGTAAGTTCTTTATACCGAAATTGGGGGTTGAACAAGTTTCTCCAAAGGAGAGAGAGCCTGCTGCCCAAAATCTGGGAGTTAAGACCTCGTTGTCTTCAGGAAAAGGTTTGAAGTAGCTGAACATTTTTTTCCAGAAAAATATTACATTAGCAGTTCTTCATTCCAACTAGAGACGTGTGCCTAGCACTACCTTGATCACTTTGCTTATTTTTTTAGTTTCCCTTTTCTTCTTTGATCACCTTTACTTTTTCAGTGATATACTCATTAGTACCATACTGCCAAGATGCTTAGGGGATTGGAGCATGTGATAGATGAGGAGAGGAAAAGGGAAATAGATTTTAGTGCAGAAGCAGGGTGACTAGGCAGGGGAGGATCGAATTGCTATTTTCAACTATCTAATGAGTTGCTATAAAGAAGAAAGCAACAGACTTCAGACATTAGTTGCAAAAGGCAACTAGATAAGCAAAAAAATAAACACCATGAGAGTGGTTAAGGACTGGAGCAGGAGCCCAGAAAAGCCACTTCAATCCTTGAAGTTTTTTATCATTCAACTGGGTAAAGCCTTCAGAAACCCGAGCTAACCTTGAAGTTAGCCCTGCTTTGAACAGGGGATGGACTAGGTGGCCCAGAGGTACCTTCTGACCTAGCTTATGCTATGATTTCTTATAGTCACATTTGCAGAGTTCGTCATGAACTGGATTTCTGAGCTTTGCCATCACACAAGTAAATAACAATACTGCCACTCCCCTGTGGTAAATATATATATATAAAAGTATATATATATTAATCAAAGAAACTTTCTTTACAGAGAAAAATAAATTCTATTTATTTTGTGTTAAGCTGGCAACAGAAAGACTAATTTGGAGGATGGAGTTCCAATCTTTCTGCAAATAAAGGACAAAAGAGCAACATTGCAGTCTGGATCTCAATTAGGGTGACTGCTACATGACTTTTTTTATGTGGAGTCTAACACAAAATAGGGGTTTTGTGCCAGCTTGACATTCAGACTCATGAACCCTTGTTCTGGCACAAGGGAGAAAGCAAGTGCAAGAGGCAGAGATTGCCGCTTTGGGCAGCAGTGAGAATTTATGCAAAATTAAAGTGGCCAGTAGTCATGGCCTATTTTTAGACTACTCCTGATATTTCATATCGGAGTCTCAGAGTAGCTTGTATTATTTTCTCTCAAACAATGATTGAAAAGAATGTCTTTCTCACAAAAACAATCTATATAAGGTTGATGCCAACTGATCCAACTATCARGAGGATAACTCTTCTATTCCAAGTTTCTACCACTTGGGACCACATGTGAGCTATATCAAATGCAGGACCAAAGCTGATATGGATTCWTATTAAGAGATTACAATTCCAACGCTTTCCTTCCTCCCTTCTTGATATTATAGGTACCAATTTATATTCATCTCATCCTAGAACTAAGCTCTTACAGCTCTAAAACCCATGGTGGAATCTGTCAGCATGTCTCCTGAAATGGTGAAAAGAAACTGAGTACTTTGATATCTCAGACGAGACACGTCAAGTTCTCCTAGCTACTTATAAACATTTGCATGTTTCTTGTATCTGTTTTATAAGCAGCTACCATGTATTTTGTGTATAGAAAATGTCAATTGATGACAATGTTTTAATTCTTTTCTACAAAGTGAGAAATGTTTAGAGATACAGAAATCCAAAACTAGGTATTTTAAGAGGGAATAATAAAATGCTAGCCTTATTTAGAGAAGAGTCAGCAACACAGGATGTTTTCTTTTAGAAATCTTTGACAAATGCCTTGTAACCATAGAAATGATTTCAGAGACAGCAGGAGTAGCTAAAATAGATTAAATTAATGTGCTAGGCTCACTTTCTCACAGCATGTTTCACTGTAATTGATTACACTATAGCCAAACTTAAATTACTAATATCAGTGCAGATAGGAGAAAATGAATATTTAATAAAATCCCTTTGTGCAGTTGTAATAAATTAACTTATTTGAATAAGCTATAATTTGTGATAAGCACTTAAAGATTTTTTCCTACCTGGAACATTTTTTTTGTGGAACCCATAAGTATGAAAAGAGTAAGACAAAATAATTTAACAAAAGAGAAAAAAAAATGATTATGCAAACTTGTATTCATTATTTACTTGTAAGGATTCAATAATGTATTTGATTTGAAAAATAGATGTCACCTGACTAATATTTTAAGCTTGGTCTTGCAGCCACACAGGCTCTTTAAAAAGATTGGTTTTAGAAGAAACAAATCCCTAAACCAATATCCATTTGGTTTCAACTGCAAAATTGGGGAGAATTATTCAATAAAAACCTGTAATTGTGATTAATGCCTATAGCTGAGCAAAAATCTATGGTTCTAGGGAATACAGAAGCTTTTATTTGCAGCTAGTCTTAATAGAATAAATCCATATGTGTCCCATGCTATAATTAGAGTTAGAATAATCAATAAAAGAAATAATTTTGACAGGGTAGATCTAGTATCCAATCATGAAAGGAAAATTGGAACACAATACAGCAAAACCTGAGTAGCTGACAAACGTAAGAAAAACATTCTAGCAACAGGGATATTACTAGGAACATGGTATAAACAATAGAGGAAAGAAAGTAGTTTCATTCTAGCAAGAATTCAGGTTGATTCTTTTACTTCTCAGAAGCCTATTTCTTATATTCTACTTTACTTTAAAAACATACTTAAATTTTATATGATTTTCCTGTTCTTACTCTTTGAGGAAGACAATGGGCTTATCATAAACTCCCATTTACTTCAATGGAGCTGTGAATTAACTTGGTAAATACTTTGTGCACAAGAGCCTCAGAAAAATCTGCTGGTTTATATCTCCACAATCTGTACACACAGCCTTTGCTTCAGCTTAATTGTTGCATCTTTATTTCATTACATTCATCTAAGTAATGACTCATCATCAATTTAAGTTTTTTTCAGTTTTTAAGAGATACTGTTCTCTGCTTGATTTGTCAGTGTGATACCAAGTGAGCTTTAAAATAAGAGAGAGACGAGTAAGCAGATGAACAGCACGTGCTTTTCCAGGTTTCTTGAACTTCTCACCTTTTTTGTTTGTGTAAAACACCCCTCTCCCCCTTCCTGAACATGTCCGGGTGGCAGTACACAAGTAGTCTAACTCTTTAGAAAGATACAGAAGGAATTTACTTACAACTTTGCTACTTTCACACAATTAAGTATATCTAGTCAGGGTTTTTACTAAGAGCTGTCCACTGAGAAATGTTGAAACAACATCCAGATGATTAAGTAAACCGCACCTATAAAAGCTGCCACCATTTCACAAAATTAACTGCTTTGGTTACTCCAGTTTTAGCTGTTTCATCGTTAATGCCACTTCATCATTCATCAGTAATGGAACTCTGGTTTACATCCCAGAATATCTCCTTTTTTAATAATTAATTACTGACTTTTTTTTTTTCCCTAGAAATATCTTTTTAGCACAGCTCAAATTTTTGAAGTTTTTTTCTATTTTGTTGAAAAGTAAAAAACAAAATGGAGCTTATTTGTTGTTTTGTAAATATTTGTTAGTGTACTCATTTGATTTGTTTTACTTATTTGTGAAAAATAAGGAATGGATTATACCATGTAGCGTATATACCCTATAAAACTGTAAAAAAGATTGATCTCTCCATGATGGTGACATTTTACTGCATACAGAATTCTCCACCCAGACATGTGCTATTCTCTATTATTTCAGTAAAGTTAGGCTATCTCTAGATCAGGACATCAAGAATAGTTTTTCCTTACCTAACCTGGGTTTGCACATTGGTTTGCCCAGTACTAAGTCAGGGGCACTGTGTCCTAGGCAATGTGCAAAGCAGCCGTGCTTAAAGAAATTGCATGCTTGATCTGAGAGTGTATCAGTTAGTGCAGTCAATCAGAATAAAAACAGCCATAAAGAGCAAAGAGAAAACGTATCTTTATTACAAAGTGTTTCAAACATGGGGTTGAAGAATTTACTGCGGTGTACATGAGAGCTATTTTTTAAATAACGTATGCTTTAGGGGCACTAAAAAGTAATTATGATTCAGAAAATTTAGTAATTTTAATTGAAGATTTTCTACTGAGCTTCAGTAAGGTCCGTAATATACTCAAATAACAGCAAAAAAGAATTTATTTAACTAAATAAAGAAAATAGCCCCTTCATGGAGATGGAAAATATGCCAGATAAAGTTGAAGAAAATAGTAGCAATTTTGTGATGGGAAGAGGATGTGCTGTTGGAGCTATCACAGCAATAGAATTACACAAGAAAAACATAAGTTATTTCAGAAATTAGATGGATAAAGCTTGTTCTGAGATGCTGAAGAAAAATATTATTTGACCAGAGAGATGCTGCTTTTGTTTGATTCAACAGATTACAAGTCAGAGAGTCTATTCATGTCCCTAACATTGCAATTTAAATATTTTACGATATAAAGGCCTAAGATGGCAACAAGAAGAAGGTCCCATCTCTTTGGATGGACAAATGAGTTGTTAGTGGAAAATGTTTGAATTCAGCTCAAGATTTTCTGTGCTGGTAGTAACACTAACAAAAAGCTGACCAATCAATATCATAACCACTCAAAAATCACAGTATGCAAAGAGGATATAAAATGTCGAAGAAAAGAAATACTAGATTATGAAATGTAGCCATGAAATACAACAATCCTAACATTATGGGACTTTAAATGAAGGGAAAGAGTGGAAAAGGAGACAATAAGTCTTAATATCCTGCTTAGAGTTCCTGCACATTAGTTGGTTTCAAGAAGGATATGCTCCACTTATAGAAGTTAATTATACAACTGGGGAAAGCAAAGCAGAGTTATTGATGTATGCTGCATAAGAACATGGAATAATCATATGGACGTCTTGCCTTTCTGGCAAAGCCAAGTACGCATTCGGACTCCAGATAACATCATCAGTAAAAATCACACTGAATACTTCTTACAGTACATTTGAAAAAAAATTCAGCTACAGAGAAAGAAGCAGATAACAGTACATCCCATGGACTCACCTGTGAGCAGCCACCATACTAAACTAAGCATATGACCTTCTATATCAAATCAAAAAGCATGGCAAATCAGAAAGTAGAACCTGGCAAGATTTTAGTAACAGCACCACCAATGCTTAAATGTGTAAAGTATCTGGTAGCTTCTATTTTTAAATGGCAAACACGGGAAAAATTATGCAATCCAGCTCACTGAAAAATCATTAGATTCCTCTCTGTGCATTCCTTATGTAAGTTAAGAAATAACAGCTTTGAAATTTATGAAAAAAGTGTTCTTTTTTTTCCCGTTTCTATGTTTCAACAAATAAAATTCTAGCAAAATTTAACAATGAGTTAGTCATTGGTCATCACAAAAATTGTTAAATACAAGAAATGGAAGAGATACAGGCAAAGGAAGGTATTGTCATTATTATACTCACATTCACTGTAACTCAGTACTATTTTTTTTTTTTAGAAACTGATATAGTTCTAAAATCTGTTTGTAAGTAGTGTTGTTGGAAAAAAAGTTCTTTCAACATTATAACTTTATTATTTCAGATAGGGACCACACTGTGCCTATGGTCTATAAAAATGTTGGTCATTTAGAATTTCAAGACTTGCTTGAGGACATAGAGAAAAATTGCAGGGTTAACCATGCAAGAGACCAGATTATCACTTTTGTAAAACAGAGGGTATGTATTAAACTGTCTTTCATAATGATTCTGCTCATTTCCATATATCCTTTTTAAAACTATGTTTCTTTACTGGTACCATTTCTCCTTAATGCAAAAGCTTTGTATATCTATGAGGTAAGACAAAGTTTCAAGTGAAATATTCTTCAAAGATTTGAAGTACTGACAAAAAACTACTGTAATTTAGAGTTGTGAAAGGGCTTATAAGGTTTCCAGTGAGTTGAGTGGCAGCACACTGTACAAAGACTCCTTTTGATTTAGCTAGGTCTGTTGTATTTATTTAAAAGGTTGGGTTTTTTAAAAAACTTAAATTAAAAATCCCATGGGAAAGAGAGTTGCATGCAGAGAAGAACCCCTGTAGTACAAATTTAATTGACTCCCATTATCCAAATAAGCTGGATAATTTAGAAATTTGTATCTGCATGAAATTGCAAAGGAGGTTGATTAYAAAGCAGAAACTGAGGAAAATAGAGATAATTTATTTATGCTGAGAAAATCATATTATATTTTATTAAATAAAAACCAAAATAACAGGGGACAGACTTTTTCTTTGTCCTCTTTGAACAATGATGTTCTACTAATTCACATCTATGTGTCCCTCAAAGGGAGGGGAGATGTTTTTCTAGTTGCTTCTCAATGTTAAAAAAAGGGGGAAAAACCAGGAAAATTCTAGGTAACAAAATAAAGCTGAGGTCCTGAAGTGGAGATGACCAATTAAGTGAGAAGTATTTAAGCTATAAATGAACAGAGATTCATTAACTAACATTCACTAACTTCAGTCTTGAGGGATAGGCCAGCCCATTTCTTGAGGTAGAAACAACAATTTAGATCCAAATGCTTCATCTTTCACTTACATAAAAATGGTGGTTTTCATTTGCACCTTGYGCCTGTCTTCTATATTAACAGAAAGAATTGAAAAGCAGTGTAATAAAGGCTGACCTGGCAACTTGAGCAGAAGGAAATTGCCACTCTTCCTGTAACAATCGGAACAGAAGAGAGTTGTATGATTTCTCATCTCACATTTATTTGCAGGGATGGTGACAATCTTTTTTTTTTTTTTTTTTTTTTTTTGCGTGGTATTTCTGCCACCTGATAAGATTGTAAGTGTTAGTTTGTCATTACTAGTGATTGCAGTCAGGTTCTGGCAGTGGTTAGATGTGTATTGAGAAGGCATGGTTCGTAACCTTATTCTGTTAGTCATTGACCTGAAGTTTCAAGAAGCGTTAAGAAAACACAGTGGTCTGTTATTAGGTGGTGAGCAAATTATTGTTTTAGGCGACCTTTTGTAGCATCGAGGATGGGGAAAAAAAGACTGTCACAGTTTCTGGTGTTAGAAGGTTTAGAATGTTAATACTTATGCACAGGTTGAAATTGAAAAGTTCATAATATTTCTCAAAGGAAATTCAAGAAAAAATTGGTAGAAATTTCAGTGAATTAAAATCCAGGGGGTTTTTTTGCCTTACTCAGGCAGTATGTTGAGTTTCAGTGAAGATGATTTATTTTAGATTAAGCAAAGCCAATCAAAACAATAGAGATAAGTTTTCCATAAATGAAAAGTGGGCGTATTTCCACAAAGATTCGATCCAGTCCACTTAGAGATTAAAGGCCATAAATGTCAAGCTATCTGCTTCAGTTAAGCAGGCTGATACATCATTGTTTACCAGAGAACAAAAATAAAAAATAAGCTTGCAGAATGCATTTCTCTTTGCAAAAAGTTACTGAAAAGCTAGCATACTAGATAAAATGCTTGAAGTCAATGCCAAAAAAAGTTTATATTTTCATCACTGGGACCAGGATTTCACTTCTAAGTTTATGAGCTGCAATATTACAGACTCACAGAATCACTGGGGTTGGAAGGGACCTCTGAAGATTGTCTAGTCCAACAGCAGGGGGTCCTGCTCAAGCAGGATCAGCTAGAGCATGTTGTTCAGGATCTTGTCATTGAGATTTGAATACCTCCAAGGATGAAGACTCCACAACCTCTCTGGACAACCTGTTCTAGGTTTGGTTATGCTTATGGTAAAAAACAAAAGCAAAAACAAAACCATGTTTAGGTGTGAAATTTCATGTGTTTCAACTTGTGCCCGTTGTCTCTTGTCTGTTCACTGGCTACCACTGACAAAGGTCTGGCTCCCTCTTCTTCATTCTCTTGCACCAGATATGTATACAAAATGGTAAGAACCCCCTTAGCCTTCTGTTGTCCAGGCTGAACAGTCCCAGCTCTCTCAGCCTCTCTTTGTATGAAAGATGCTCCAGTTCCTTGATTATCCTTGTGGCCCTTTGCAGGTTAGTCTGAGAAACAGCATATAACTGTAGGGACTCTTGAGTCTCACAATCGCTAGCCCTTGTCCTCATGGGGGACTTCAACTTATCGGACGTCTGCTGGAAATACAACACAGCAGAGAGGAAACAGTCAAGGAGGTTCCTGGGGTGTGTGGAAGAGAATTTCCTGACGAAGCTGGTAAGTGAGCCTACCAGGGGAGGTGCCTTGCTTGACCTGCTGTTTACCAACAGACGATCACATCACAGGGAGATGTGATGGTCGGAGGCCGTCTTGGGCATAGCGACCGTGAAATGATAGAATTCTCGATTCTTGGTGAAGTAAAGAGGGGAATTAGCAAAACCACTACCATGGACTTCCGGAGGGTGGACTTTGGCCTGTTCAGGATGCTGGTTGAGAGAGTCCCTTGGGAGGCAGTCCTGAAGGGCAAAAGGGTCCAGGAAGGCTGGATATTCTTCAAGAAGGAAGTCTTAAAGGTGCAGGAGCGGGCTGTCCCCATGTGCCGCAAGAAGAGCTGGTGGGGAAGACGACCGGCCTGGCTGAACAGGGAGCTTTTGCTGGGACTCAGGAAAATAAGGAGAGTCTACCACTGTTGGAAGAAGGGACAGGCAACTCAAGAAGAGTACAGGGATCTCGTTAGGTCATTAGGTCATGCAGAGAGAAAATTAAAATAGCAAAAGCCCAGCTAGAACTCAATCTGGCCACAGTCGTAAGAGACAACAAAAACGTTTTTACAAATATATTAACAACAAAAAGAGAGCAAAGGAGAATCTCCATCCTTTATTGGATGCCAGGGGGAAAATTGCAACTGAGGATGAGGAAAAAGGCTGAGGTACTTAATGCCTTCTTTGCCTCAGTCTTTAGTAGTCAGACCTGTTATCCTCAGGGTATTCAGCCCCCTGAGCTGGAAGACAGGGACGGAGAGCGGAATACACCCCCCATAATCCAAGAGGAAGAGGTTAACAACCTGCTATGGCACCTGGATACCCACCAGTCTTTGGGGCCGGATGGGATCCACCCGAGAGTACTGAGGGAGCTGGCAGAGGAGCTTGCCAAGCCGCTCTCCATCATTTATCAGCGGTCCTGGTTAACAGGGGAGGTCCCGGATGACTGGAGGCTTGCCAATGTGATGCCCATCTACACGAAGGGCCGGAGGGAGGATCCGGGCAACTGCAGGCCTGGCAGCCTGACCTCGGTGCCGGGGAAGATCATGGAGCGGTTCATCTTGAGGGTGCTCACAAGGCAGGTGCAGGACAACCAGGGGATCGGGCCCAGACAGCACAAGTTCATGAAAGGTAGGTCCTGTTTGACCAACCTGATCTCCTTCTACGACTGGGTGACCCGCCTGGTGGATGAGGGGAAGGCTGTGGATGTGGTCTACMTGGACTTTAGTAAAGCCTTTGACACTGTCTCTCACAGCATCCTCCTGGAGAAGCTGGTGGCTCATGGCTTGGACAGGTGTACTCTTCGTTGGGTAATAAAATGGCTGGATGGCTGAGCCCAGAGAGTTGTGGTGAACAGAGTTAAATCCAGTTGGTGGCCGGTCACGAGCGGTGTTCCCCAGGGCTCAGTTTTGGGGCCGGTCTTGTTTAACATCTTTATCAATGATCTGGATGAGGGGATCGAGTGCTCCCTCAGTAAGTTTGCAGACGACACCAAGCTGGGCGGCACTGTTGATTTGCCTGAGGGTAGGAAGGCTCTGCAGAGGGATCTGGACAGGCTGGATCGATGGGCTGAGGCCAAYTGTATGAGGTTCAAAAAGACCAAGTGCCGGGTCCTGCACTTGGGTCACAACAACCCCAGGCAATGCTACAGAATGGCTGGAAAGCTGCCCAGAGGAAAAGGAACTGGGGGTGTTGGTTGACAGCTGGCTGAATATGAGCTAGCAGTGTGCCCAGGTAGCCAAGAAGGCCAACAACATCCTGGCTTGTGTCAGAAATAGTGTGGCCAGCGGGAGTAGGGAGGTGATCGTGCCCCTGTACTCGGCACTGGTGGGGCTGCACCTCAAACACTGTTGTTCAGTTTTGGGCCCCTCACTACAAGAAKGAYATTGAGGTGCTGGTGTGTGTCCAGAGAAGGGCAACGAAGCTGGTGAAGGGTCTGAAGAACAAGTCTTAGAGGAGTGGCTGAGGGAACTGGGGTTGTTTAGCCTGGAGAAAAAGAGGCTGAGGGGAGACCTTATCACTCTCTACAACTACCTGAAAGGAGGCTGTAGAGAGGTGGGTGTTCATCTCTTCTCCCAAGTAACTAGCGTTAGAACAAGAGGAAATGGCCTCAAGTTGTGCCAGGGGAGGTTTAGATTGGATATTAGGAAAAATTTCTTCACYGAAAGGGTTGTCAAGCATTGGAACAGGCTGCCCAGGGAAGTGGTGGAGTCACCATCCCTGGGGCGTTCAAAAAACATGTAGATATGGCACTTTGGGACATGGTTTAGTGGGCATGGTGGTGTTGGGTTGACAGATGGACTTGATGATTTTAGAGGTCTTTTCCAACCTTAATGATTCTATGACGTTCATTCTATGACCAGAGTTAAGTATGAGAGTATTAGAAATTTGCCAGGGATTTATTGATTCTTTCTGATAATTAAACCTGTATAACTCTATTGTCCTGGTCATTAATTTGCAATTCAGAAGACCCCCCCAGACAGTCACATAGTAGAAAATAAATTAAAGTGCAACTGCTTATGTTTAGTTGTTTATGTAAAGTCTGTGGTCCATCTGCAGTGAGACTTCATGAAGAATTAGGGATTTTTAGCAACACATGCGACTTCCAGTTTGCTGTGACCTAAACTGTCTTTGAGAATGCTTTTGATCCACCATCCCTCCTTATCCTGAGTAAATACTTAAGGTCCACTAGGATATGTGGATTTCATAATGCCTTTAAATGCCTTTTAATGCCTTCGGGGGATGAATTTTTTTAAAGTCCTCATGTGCCATTAGCTCTGTGCCATTTAGCTCTCTGTAAACTTTTGATAATTTATAATCAGCTGCAGTTTCATCTGGGCGGAGTTAAGTAAAGTTAGATGCTCTGGCTGTATCTAGTTGAAGAGTCAGGGAGGTGGAGAGAAGGAGGAGGGAARACAGGACTGTGAGGTCTCAGCTTATTAGGGGACTGGAACATAGCTGGACTGTGCAACAGCTGGAATTGGAGCTCTGCATTATTCTGGTGTTTCTTGTTTTAATACTTGATATTAATATCCTGATTTAATATCCTTTAAATACTTTGAGAGTACTTTTGAAACATTTGTAACATATAGTCTGACTGTCTTTTATGTTTTAATGTATGCTGTAACTGACCAAGGAACTCACTTTCTTTAAAATAGATAGAAAAACAGCACAGGGATTATAATTGAAAATTGCTTCCTCTTAAACCATGCAGTGAATATTTTTTCATCAAGCACAGCTTCCATAATTAAAAAAAAACCAACAAAAACAATCTTCAGTAGTTTGACACRTCTGGGTGACTATCTGCAACTAAGTTTGAGTGGCAAATACCCTATCACTAGAAAAAATGAATACAAGTTTGCACTTTGAAGAGTAGATCTGTGTTCCTTTTGATGAAGGGGAAATTAATAAAAACAAAGACAAAAAGCACTTTAACTAATAGGCATTCCTGTTACAGTGATGATCTGTGGAAGGTACAGGCTGTTTTCTGTAAACTGTAAGCAGAAACCAGAAAGCACACAGTATAAATGCTGTCTTTTGTACTCAACTGTCTCCAGCCTCTCATGAAAGTAAGATCATCTAAAAGAAAATTATTAATTAATCGCAGTCTATATTTCCACAAATACCTAAACTTCTTATTTCAAAAGTGTGTCTACAAATAAGAAAAATAAAATGGGTACTTTCAAAGAGGAAAGGCAGAATTTTAATTTGAAAGGTATTTATTTAATGCTCAAAAAATTTTAAATACTGTGAACAGTCTTTCCTTTTCAAAGAAATCCTTCTTACTCATGAGCTGTAATCCTGGAACTATGCAGGCTGGATTGATTTTGCTACCTAAAGCTTTCTACTATATGTAAATTAACATAGCTTCAAGTTCTTGCATGTCAGGATTTCCGCCTCTGTACAATGTTGACATAAGAAAGGAATGAGATATCATATATATATTTATTTGTATACATTTAATCTTAATTTAGCATGTATACATAGGTGTTGTCTTACAGTAAATTACAACTCAAATTGAAAATACTGTCACCGTATTCCTTCTACTGAGCAGTAACTCTGAATATAAAAAAAAATCACAACTCCTGTGCAATATTTCAGTCTGCCCTAATTAACCATGAGATGTAAACAGAATGAATCAACCCTTATCTTATAAAAATGTAGCTGTTTTAAAGCTCCATGACATTAAAAATGCATGTTTCTGTTAATTTTATTTTTTAAGGAAAATAATGTTTTGTTTTTGTTTTCCTTCTTGGTATTCGTAATCATTACAAGTTTTCTGACTTCTCAGTTGAGATAATAAATTATTCTGTAAATCCTGGGACTTTACTCTTTTGGCACAGATAGTGAAAACCCCATCATACAAAGTAGAACTGACCAAAACAGCCGAATTACCTTTCCAGGGAAAAATTGCCAACTGGAAGGTTAGTTCTACTCCAAATTGGAGTCGAAAACTGAAATATTAAGATGTCTTACGAAAAAGAAAACAAAAACATTAAAACAATTGCTTTACACATATAGATGCTCATATAAAATATGAATATATTTTATAAATTTATTATGATAAGAAGTGAATTTGATGCCAGAAATGAAAAGAATAATGACATGATTTTTTTAAGAAGCTTCTTGAATGGAAAACATAATACAAATTGAGTCATTAGTGAAAAACTGTCTCAACTTTCTCATGCAATCTTATTTTCAAATGGGAAACTGGTCCATCCCTACTACAGGAGGGGAAAAAAAAAAAAAAAAGTGTAAAGAAAATTAAGCCTTCTTTTCTGGGTATGCATTTGGCCCAGCATTTCCTCAGAATGGGTGCCCTGATCTTCCCCGTAAGCAAGAATTGACACTGTAGATTTACCCCAGCAGGTTATGAAGAGCAACCTGTTCAGATCTGCTTCATTTAAACTACCTACTGAAGACTTTTTCTACAGATGAAGAATAAAGACAGGAAGATTTTTTCCCTAGAGTGTTCCCTCTTGGAGCTTCCAAGGTCTGAACTAGGTGACTTCCCTCCCCCAAACATGTCAGCAGTTTACATCACAGTTTCACCTCTCTTGAGGGGAGGAAGAAAAGAGAGCTTACCAGCATAAATAAAAAGAAGAAAGCTGATGAAGCCTGCTTTCATTTCTGAACCAAGGGGAATTGTTTTTGTAGGAAGAGCGTAAATATGTCTCTCAGCAGAGTTTTCACAGAGCCCACCTAACATAGTGTATCAGAATGAGAGGAGGGGCAAAATAAGTCCTACTAGACTTTCTCTTTGCTGAAAAAAGGAAGAAACCTATACTTTTATCTACATTAGGGGTATGTTTTCAAAGGGATGTTCAGGGATTTAGTTGGAGAACTTCCATTAGCATCACTGGGAGTTGAGAGGATTTTTCTTTGTGCTCTGCTTTGAAAACAGACCTCTGTCTGGTATAGGCACAGACACACTTACATAAATAGTCTCTCTCTCTTTCTCACTCACTCTCGTTGTTATTATAATAATAATTGCTAAACAAACAGGCTTTTGATTATTATCAAAATGGGAAATTTAGCTGGTCTCTTCACGCATTGTAAAATAACATATGTTGCTAAGTAGGGTCAGAGTGCCCAGCTTTTATAATAGTAACTATTAAAAAGGCATCATAAAGGAGTATCTATCTCTTGAATTTTATATACTGCAAAAATTCACTGTAAAAAAAATAGTAATTAAAAAAGGGAACAGTGCAAATAGAAGAAATTAAAATACTTTAAACATTGTTTCTACACAGATGAAAGYTCCTTTTATAGTGCAAATACCTCTTAATTAAAAACCAACATTTAATGATCATGTTAAATAAAGCTGCTCTTACTGATATTAGCGTAGGGGTAATTAACACTAGCTTAAAAATGGATTTTTAACAAAAACATAATATACTCTCAAGCATGTAGACAGAAGGTAAAAATTTTGTTTGTCCCTCAGATGTGCAACATACATTTATTTGTTCCTGAAAATTATGCAGAATGTCCACTGAAAGGAGATTTTAAAGGCAATAAAGACCTCACTGATAATATTTCTTCGAAGTGTTCCTAGTCAATTAGATCACCGTGATTTGACGAGCAGTAAAAAGCTGGGATAATTCCACTTTCCTTGCAAGTGAAGGGTGAGCTGAAGAAAGAGGCAAGGAATCAGCTCACCATTGGTATCTGCCAGGAGCTGCTTTGCTCGTGGTGACATGGAGTTTTATAAGCAGCAAGAGCTTGTGACAATACTTTGTGCAGCATATACTTTGTGCAGCTTGTGACAATACTTTGTGTCATGCTGGAAATCCAGATGCCAGAACATGCTGGGCTGTTCAAGGTCCTACGATAGCAAGAAGACACAACAGCCTAGCTAGGAGATTAAAAAGTAGAATTGTCATATATAGGTATTCCTTTTATTATACCGTGAGCTTTTACACAATTTCTAAACACTGTTAATGGGTGCATTTATTCCCGTCCCTGCCAAGGGAAGAACTGTTAAGACATCAGGGATAAAACATGCAAAGATGCAGCTAGAACTCCTTCAGTTAAAACATCACCAGGCAAAATTACATCATGATTGCTCAGGAGAAGCATTTTAGAATCATTATATTGACTTGCAATCACATGCTTTTATTTTCTATTTCCCGGGTCATTGAGTACAGGTGAGATGTATAGATCATAATACCAAGGTTTTCTCTGCACTTAGGGTAGCTAGGGCTTTTTGGTGTTTTTTTTTTTTGATTGTTTGTTTTTAAAGGACAATAAGTTGTTTTACCGAATTACCTGCCTCCAGAATAGGTTTTAGATGTAAGGCTGTATAAAAATGACAAAAAAAAAGAAAAAAAAAAGACAGTGTCCAGAGCTACAAACTGTAAGTACTGTACTGAGAGCAAGTACAACAGCATAAATGGCTAACAAAATTGTAGAAAAAAAATATGAGCTAAATGGGAAACGCAAATTGCAGCTGTACTTTGAGCAAAAACATCTCAGAGCATTTCTGAGTTCCTTTCTTTAATGACATGAGGGATATTTTCAAAAATATAACCAATTTAGAATGCAAAAATAAAAGGAAAAATGTTTTAAGGGACAATTTTCATGTAAATAGTCTTTCATACCTCTCTCACTGAAAGACATCTGCTGTGTAGTAAAACATGACACAGTGAGGTTTGTTGCATTTTGCAGCATACCCAACCTCTTTTTTGGAATTAATTGATTCTTCATGACAAAAATAGCCAGACAAAAACATAATAAGCACTCAAGAGAGTAAATACTTCAAAAGCTAGGGACAAAATGCACTTAAATTGTCCTATAAAAGTTCCATCACTGACATGTAACAGGTGTAAATCACCTTCTATCACCAACCAAGGGTTTAATTTCAAAATGTATTTACGGCCATCCAGAGAGGCAATTGTAAGGCTGAAACATTTAATCACATTCTTGAGCTAGGATTTTTACTTAACAGAATGCAGTGACCAGTTTCAATTAACATTCAGCACAGGCATTTCAACTTAATCGCAGAAGGATTTCAAAGCTCCTTAAAACAAACAAACAAGAATACAAATACAAATACTGAGTCTTAAGAATAAGACTTGACAGCATTTTTGATATTTAAAACTCCAATGAAAATTTTTCATTTGAAGTTTGTGTGTACGGAAAATCATAACATTTTCTGATAAGAATATCAGAAAACTCTTGCTTACTCTTTCCCACTCTTTCTAACTAATAAATTCTCACCACTTAAGGATTTAAGGACTTAGGCTTCACTTCAAAGAAAAGACAGTGAATGTGCCCTTGAAAACCTTAAACTAAATTCAGCTGAGAGAGGAAGGCAGAAACACAAGTTCAAAAGAAGGGGGAATTCAGGAAATTTGGGAATTTTTCATAATACTCAAAGGAAGCACTAAGGTTTGCAATCAAACAAATCAAACAAATTCAGAGTAAACATCTTTTACGTACTAGTTTTTCCTCCAGATGTCTTAATAGATTTGATTCTGTTTAGCTCAAAACCTTATTCAAGCTCACAGCATTTTCATTCTGGATAGGAAAACCAGTCCCTAATGGAAGCCTTCCCTAAATTAAGCATTGAATTCTGAACGCAGCTAACTAATAAAATGAAAAGTTTTTAAAATATTAGCTTCTGCTTCTCTAGCTCTTTACTCCTATTGTATACTTAAGGCTCAAATGTCCTGTAGGTACTAATTTCTGTTGGAAAAATTGTTCGTCCAGCCCTCCGGTGTTTGGGAGAAGCAGGTCTGCTGTGACATTTCCACAGATGTGCAGTGTGCTGTATGTGACAACCAAAGGGTTTGCGGAGAGAAGAGGTTGTGTTACAGGTATGGAGAGGCTTCCTAAGTCTTCCCTATTTCTTTTCTGTGACCATTGAGGAACTGGATTTTCTCTAGTTCAAGAGGACAAAGGTGATTTGAGAATTGTCATGTATTTGGTAAGATTTTTGTGACATTTACATATATAAGAGACCTCTCATTTTATTTTGTTTCTCTAGGGAAAAGTAATCCATCTCATCATACCTACTTCGTTAAAAAACCAAACCAAACCAAACCAAACCAAACCAAACCAAACAACACTAGAAGCAATGATTTGAAGACCTATGTTCTGCTGGTAATTCTGACATCAGATAATACAAATTATTCTAATGAATCCTTGCTACATTAGAAGTACCGGTAGAAACACTGTACTGAAGCAGGGTGGTGATTTTTAGTTCAGTATCCTGCTTTTGATGGCAAAAGTGCCAGACATTGCAAAGAACATTCTAGAAAACAGAAGTAGACAGTCACCTCACTCTAAATCAAAGGGTAGAGAAATTTTAATCTAGAAAGCTAACCTTTAGAGTCCCTTGTCGGCATTGACACAGAATGTACAGTTCTGCACATGAGAATAAAGGGAAAAATTAAGTTGTGGTTCCACAGCTCTAACATTACCTATAAGGAAAGGAAACAACTATATGTGTGCTCTGATACATTCTTGTGTACCCTCATGTTTGATTTCACTAATTTGAGTGCAGCATTTTTCCATTTCTGTATCAAAATAATCTGCGTTATAAAAAAGGTTGTATTTTTACAGTTCAGTGACATGCAGATGAACATGCATGGGTGCAATTGGTGCTGTTAGATATGGAAAATCAAACTTGGTATTTACAGATATGTGAGCTGGCCCCAGAGACAATAGACTACAACACTTTTAAAATAAATTTGCCACCACATGTTTAAAAGCTTTTAAGAGATCAGCTGCAGAGAGTATGGGCAAGCTTTTAAAATCCTCTGGTTCAAAACATCCTTTGACCATGCTAGGAGCCCCACAGAGAGCTGGTTGCACAGATTCCCCTGCTTTCTAAAGGGTTGCATTCTCGAATGTATGTTTCTTCCCTTTTATGGTAACAAAGGCTTATATATCTCATTTTGACTCAGAGTTCTGCTTAACTACCAGCAAAGAACACTAAATTCCCTACCTGCTTCTAACCTGAGTATTATCCCCTTATTCTAGCATGTTCCTGTGCATCATTCCTGAACCACATGGAGAGTGAAGGTATATTAGCTGCTGCTGGGGTAGTGCTAGGATGTAGTGGAACAGTATCTCTAGCACACATGTGCATTTTTCAATTAAAGGTACATATATGCTGCAGATGTCAACATCTCTCAGGGGAAGGAACAGCCAGAATCAAATGACTGCAGACTCTTGAGGAAATTTAACTTATCCATGAAACACAAGATCCAAGACCATAGGAGCAAAGTCCTTAAGAACATACACTAACCTGTCACAAAATTGTACAAAAGTTAGTGCAGAGACAAGACTATCACAGACAGTTCTTAGTTAATAATTACAAAGTGTCACGGCCTGAAATGTCCGATTTACCCCACTTTATACATCTCCAGGATGAGTGGTTTGAAGGGAAAACCATAAAGACTTCAGTTTCTTGTCTTTCAGTCATGTTTCCTTTGCAGAGTTGCCAGCTTGCATCCTAGTTAGAAAGAAAGACTTACAAATGAAAGCTTCTATTGCATAAAAAGTATTTTATCTTGATAGGAAAACTATTGATTATGTTGGAGATGTATGGAGGGGTATTTACATCATATTTAACAATACATGTGACAGGCAATTACAAAATATCAGTGGTGAACTTACTGCAGATGTGTAAATGACTAAGGGTCAGCCTCTTTGGTTAGATTTTCCCCTAGGTAAAAAAATTTAAAATGTCACATTTACACTATAATAACTGTATTAGGAAGTCAAGCAATTGTAAGGAGTGAATCCCCATTTGTTCCTTATTGGGTATTTTCACATCCCTTTCTCAAAAAGAGGGAAGCATTACTGAAGTATTTGGCATAAGGGAAAAAAAGTAAAAAAAATGTATCACTGGAACAAGCAAACACATCCAGGAAATACTCTGTTTCTGTTTGTGTTGCAGGGTTTTTGGTCGGTTGGTTGGTTGTTGTTGAGGGTTTTTTTAGTGTATTATTATTAACAACTAAACTGTATCCTAAAAGGGGTAAGCACAGAATACAAAAAAAAAAAAAAAAAAAAAAGCGCTGCAAACTGTTATTTCAAATCAATAGCTAGAGTATAAAAGTTTCATGTATAACTTTAAATTGCTTTCTCCTTCACTCTTTTGCAGCTGGTGTGTGTTAGTATTCTGCACGTTGGTAACTTAACATCACACAATACATCCAGCTAATGAGATTGCAAGAACATTGTGCTCCTCCATCATTTTCTTATCAGTGACAGTCAGTCCATTAAAAGCTGTAACCCTGAGAAGTGAACTCCAGTCTTAAACTTTTGCATTCTGGAAATGGTCTTCCCTAGGCTGTTAATAGATAAGATGGATGCAACATTTTGTGACAGTTCAAGACACTAAGCCTCCAAGAACTGTTCTGAAACCAACAACAGACCTATTATCTCCTTTTAGAAAAGTTTTTTTATCCAGGACAATTAAGTGCATTGTGTGCTGTTGCTGGGAGCTCCAGGCTCATCTTCCAGGGTTGCATCTACCCTCATGGATACAACACCCTTGTCCTCTAAGCTTTAATGAGTTTCTTCTAAGTGAATTCAAAGGTTTTAGAAATCTTTTTTTTTCAGTCATATAATAATTTACAGACAGCTGGAGCTACTGAATGAGAAGATCTTCATTCATAAACTGAGAAAAATAGAAAGGTCATATTTAATACTGAAGGTTGTTGTATTATCTTCACTAGAAAAAACACCAGGTAATTGAAAGTATGGGTCAGATTCTGCTCTCCATGAGCTTACTGTGTGTGATACTCTGGATTTACATCAGTGTACAGAAGCAGAAGTTGGCATTATAACAAAGAATTTTCAAGCAAAGATTTGCTATTGATAATAACGGCAACCTATGAGTGTTTGCTGAATCTGAGAACATACCTATCCTGTAAAGAAGAACTAGACAAAAAATTATTCTCTCCTCTCGTCCAAAGGCTGTTCCAGGAGGAACAGCTGCTCATACTGAGGGGCAGGGCTAGCACTCTCACTGTTGAGACTAGGATTTGCCTTGAGTTCAGTGAATCCTTGCCTACCTAGGGAGCCTAGGCTCCTAACCTAGGAGGAGCTAAGTAAGATGCCTGGAGTAGCTAAGATTAGATTCACTTACTAACCTGTTTCTGGTCGCAGGTATCTTACATCCCTGCTAAGTGAATTTGCAGCTGAAGCAGTTCTGAATTGTTTGGTCCTGTGAGTGAGTGATACTTGTCAGGTCCTGAAAAGGCATCATCCCCAGGGAAAGAGGAACTGGTCACTGGACAGTCTCTGTCACAGTGCCTTTTACACACTGAAGCATATAGAACAACCTGATTTTTGTAGACTGTTGCAATATGTGGTGAGTTTGCTAGTGCTTTTTTAGATAAATTTTAATAACTCAAGAGAAAAAGGGATCACAGATACAAATGGGTCTGTGTGTTTAGTGTGAGAAACTGAAGATTTCACAGGCATTAGAAATTCTTGGATTTCATTCAACATTATTATCTGTTTAAATAACAATAAGATTAATAAGAGGTTCTCTACAACCACTGGGAAGGGAAATTAATTGAGAGCCTGGCTTGTATGTGGCATTATCAACAAATAAAAATGCTGTCATTCCTCCAACTCAAATTATTTGTAAAACAAAGGAGAATTACTAACCCACAGTTAAACAGAGCTGCTTCTTTGATATTCTGAAGAACCAAGTCTCCTTGTATATTACATCTATAGGGAAAGTATGTAAAGTTCCTCCGCTTACAATTAGCTAGGTATGGTTTGCTCATTTAAAAGTGAGTATATTATCGATTACTGCAACAAAAAATTTCTTAGATGTGCTGCATCATTTAAACAACAACCTATTAAAATTCAATCCAAAAGAACTACCCAAGTTAACTTTCTCATTAAATGTACCTGGATTTGACCTATACTGTCTGTCAGGGGGATACCAGGTAGAATCTCAACAAAACAGTGGCAAGTAAGCTTCAATGTAGATAATGAGAAGTAATGCATCTAGGGAAAAGAATCTAAGCCATATCTAAGTAAAGCTGAAGTCAGAGCTGGCAATTACAATTCAGGAAAGAGATCTTGGAGCTGTCATTAGCAATCCTCTGAAATCATTAGTTCAGCTTGCTGTGGCAGCCAAAAAAGCCCCCCAAAAGTTGCATAAAATCAGAAAGGGTATTCAGAAAAAAATTGAAAGTTTGGGTGTATTTTGCTTCTGAACAAAACCTTTTCTTGCTCATCTCGAGCAGTGTGTACAGTTCTGGTCCAAGAAGGGTGTAGAGCAGTTTGAGGTGTTTCAGGGAAGGACAACCAAAATTATCAAGGAGATGAAGCAGCTGCTTTACAAAGAGAGACTAAAAGGCTAAGACAGTTTGGAAAGGAGACAGCTGAGAGGGATGGAATTAAGATTTACAAAATGACGTGCGGAAAACGGACTCCACAATCTGTAAGACTGTAAAGTAGGTATGTTTATTCAGCGCTGGGCAGCACGGGGGGTAGTCCCACCAAAGTCGTGCGCGTCCCAGTGCGGCACTCATCCAAACATATACAGCAAAGTGTTGCATATGCATAAAGTTTCGCAATACACCTATACATACGCATGACCTGTCCCCGCTTTGTATTAAAATGAGTTCCCCTCCCATCTGCGCTTGCGCACTGCAGTCTGGTGGTGGTCGTCGGGGGTCGTGGGGATGAAGGCTAGTGGTTCCTCTTCATCACCGCTAGTAACCTTTTGTTCTTGCGCAGACTCAGTTGGTCCTTGGCTCTTATCCAAATTGCAGGGTCGGTTTCTTAAGGTGAATCTCTGGTTCTTATCAGGAACTGGTCTTGCAGATAGCTGGCAAAGCACAGGACTCACCCAGTAGTTAGCAAAGTGTTAGACTTACACAATAGAGCATTATCTATTATCTGGATACTGGAGCCATCGGGGATTTTGCTACCAACATCTCCCTTAGCCCCTTGTCTCAAAAATCATAAATTGATAAATAGATTGAAAATGTAACAGTAAAACTAGAGGGCAATGGAAACTAATAGGAGATTGGTTTAAAACATAAAAGTAAATACTTTATGTAACAAACAATCTTCTGGAACTTGCTGCAACAGTAAATTCTGGAGATAGACAGCATCAGCAAGCATTTAAACAACTTGATGGACAACATGCCGGTTGTAAGAGGACAAGGCAGATACGTATGTCCCCTCTGACATTTCTCATCCAACAACTGAGGATAGTGTTAAGTTGA
This sequence comes from Oceanodroma leucorhoa, assembly GCA_030449065.1. Classification (NCBI taxonomy): domain Eukaryota; kingdom Metazoa; phylum Chordata; class Aves; order Procellariiformes; genus Oceanodroma; species Oceanodroma leucorhoa. The sequence goes on from JASVER010000001.1 coordinate 30,945,919, forward strand.
TGGGAACAGGCTGCGCGGAGCCTCCAAGCTTGTCTGCTTTCTGTAGTGACATCTTTTTTGCCACTGTTGGAGACTGGATGTTCAGCTAAATGGACCCCTTGTCCAACCCAGTTGAGATATCTTCTGGGAGTTCTTCTGGCATGACACAGCTGGGAGGGAACGGCTTCCTACATGGTGTGGGAGTAAGTTACAGACCTTCCTTTCTTAAGAGCATTTTAGAAATCCTTCTAACTGAAATAAACATAACATGGAGCTGACATTCAAGAGCTATGAGTATGAGAAAGATCTTTGTTAGCTATAGTACAGTTTTTCATCTTTGAGTCAATTTGCATCTACTATACTGCTGATGAGTGAAATGACAACTCCTATGTAAAAGCCCATATGGGCAGGGTAATAGCTTTTTCATTTTTAAGATAGAGAAAATAAGTTAATAAATACATTTTTGTAAACCATTTCTACTTTTCAAAAGCAATGCATTTTAATACCAACTTTCAAAGTGCAAAACAACACAATCATTTATTAAAGCATTAAATACATTGTAAATACCTGTCTGTGTAGCTTATAATGTAAGACTAAATTAACTTCTATTACCTTCTGGTTCTTAGATGTATTCACAAATAATTCTCAATGCTGTAAACGAATGAGATTCAACTGTGACACCTCACAAGAATGTAAAGTAGCTTTGCACAAACAAGTAGTCAAGATTCCCCATATTTTCACCTAAGTTATCCTAGAGAAAAGTCAGACAATTGGCTGCTTTCTGCATTCCTGTGGTGTTTTGTTTCATGGTGCCCTCAGATGAATGCATTCATTAGCACAGAAGAGTATCTCTCAGGGTGTCTTGAAGAACATAATGAAGGAAAATAACACTTCTTATTCAAAGACTTTCCTTTAGCTGTCCACAAGAATGGAACACAAACCCAAACAAAACATTTCATTTAGAGCAAGTTTTGTCATGTGCTTGTGGAGGCAGTATATCAGGTCCTGGGATTATCAGCCAGTGGGAGCAAGCACCTGAGGAAAAAAGATAATAAAGGTGGACTTGCAGAGAAAAAGCTAGAAGCAGAAAGTTCTGGGAAAGCTTAAGGTAGGATTTATGATTTTTTTTTTCTTAAGATAAGCCAGCAGAGTTTAAAGGCCATTGTAGCATGACTAATATAGTGCACGTGTTCTATGTTGATAATGTGGTATCATCCACTTCAGGGGGTTCTGCTGAGATTCAGGTTGCTTCAGAGAAGAGCTATGAAATTGAGAAGTAAACACTGAACGTTTTTCTACTGTCTTGATCCTTTCACACTGTGGTGAGCACTTGTTTGTATGACAGTTCAAACACAGGTAGGGAACTGCTTGGACAGAGTACTGAGTGAAGATTGCATGGAACCATTAACTGGTGCCTCACTTTGACACAGACTCCTTTTTGTGGGATTGCACCAAACAGACTATTTTCATGGGCCCAGTTTAGATTATTAGGCCAGAAATCTGAACTCATCAGAGAGGCTCTCTACTATATCTACAAGTTTAAAACTACAACCAAGTCTAAAACTACAACCAAGTCTAATGCTAACATTGTGGAGGTAGACAGAGAAGAAAGTAGTTTTTAGCAGATGTTTATTAGTCATAGAAAGTGATGTTTTTGAACTTTATTCCTGTCCTCTTTATGTTGCCAACACTGTAGTGAAATAAAATAATTTTATATTTCAGAACTCAGACGTATTTATTGAATACACATAAACACTTTTTCATTATTCATTGAGGTAAGTTAACCAAACACGCTTTGCGTAGCTACCATAGAAAAATGTCAAGGTAATCGTTTTCAGTCACAATCAACATGAGCTGACACTCTGCTGCCTAACGCTTGTAACTAAAACACCTACAAATTGAAAGTGTGCTGATAAGGATGTAAATAATATTAACTTGCCTTTAATCTGATTATAAGCAAACTAAAATAGTTTAACAACAGTATGCTCGTATTTTGTCTCATGGCCTAGCCAGACACAATGTATAAGCATTTTACTAAGTATATGAGCAGTATGACTACCAAAGGGGCAAGCAAAGAGGGACGTGGTGCTGTGTAAAGGGCATCCAATTAACACAAAAGTGCAAGACAGAGAAAAGTTAAGTACAAAGGAGTGCAAATAGGACGCGCTGGATACACAAAAGGATGACTGGCAAAACAAAGGAAAATAGATAAACAGGATTGGGACAGATTAGACTCCCCTTTTGGGGAGAGGAAAATGGCATAAAAACATCCGGCATAAGTGCAGAGTATCAGAGAAGAAAGAAGACAAAACCACTTTGATTTTGGCCTCTCATTAAAGAACTCTCCAGCCTGATCACTTGGATGTCAGTGACTAAAAACACTAAGAAGCACGGCCGTTGTTACCAACTATACATGATCAGCTCTGTGGTATTGTATACTCACAGATAATTCAGAACATAGGTATAAAAGACTAACAGTTTTGCATATGTAGTGACCATGATTAATAATTTGTAAGTAGCAAGAAGTGTGCCACTAATTCATTCAGTAAAGTCTGAAAACTGGCCTGACTTGTCAGTCTTCTAAACAATCCCACCACAATAATCTCTGATTACCTAACTGATATCTGTCTATCTACTTACCCGTGTATTCAATTGCAATATGCTGAATTTTTGAGCCATTTACTCCTTGTCTTATAAATACGAAATGTCATTTCGTACCTGTATTATTTTCATGGTTGGGAAAGGGAATATCAATATCCAAAGTTACACATATCAGTATAAGAAGCATGTTGCCTTGCAGTTTAGACTTTCTGTTGTTATCAAACAAATAGATTTGATATAGGCTGCAACTCTTACCTTGTTTTCCTCCCTACAACTGTATGTTTTTTCAGAAATGCTTTAAATGCAATGAGGTTTACCAGGCTACAACTCAACAAGAATGGTTGCAGTATTGCTTTCATTTTATTACCATTGGCAATGTTAGGGTAATTAGCTAATTAATATGGTAATAATATTAGCAAAAACATCAGATGGGAATTAATTAGTCATACTAAATGCCTCATATTTCATGAGTTATTTTATGGCCCAAGAGAAAAGGAAAATTAAATGAAGGCTTAAAAGCCTAGTTAGTAAGTAGTTCTGTTATTTTCTTTTAAAGCAATACATTAGATGATGTTCCTCCTATATGAAAAGTAGGAAAAAAAAGAGTTACAAATATACATTTGTTATTATTTAGGGATGTGTACTAATAGAATAAAGTTATACATTTATGCAAACCCGTTCTGCAACTGAGTATCTAACTGTGCCTGGTTATCCATCTCTCCACAAAATGGAGTCAAAGTAATTGACATTGAAGCTGATTATTTATCACTGAGGAAAATATTTTTAATGGAAAAAAAGATTATCATGTCACTACTAATATTGAAAGGTATTTAAAGAGAATCAGCATCACTGGGTGAACATACATTACAGAGCTTTATGAAATGCCTTTAGAAATTAAAATAAAAATGGAACATCAGAGCTCCTTTATTTATCTCTGTGTGTTTAATGGTAATGAAATATGCAAGACCAAGCCCTGGATGCTGAAGGCTCTTATTCAGTGAATAGGGATAGCACAAGCAATGACAGTTTCCTCTGAGTACCTTACTTATAATAACTACTTGTAAGAACTACAGAGAGGGGATATGGTGCAAAATGGATTATATGATTATCATGAAAAACCTCAACATTTTATGTTTTATTTGTTATAGTGATCTGGCTCATTTTGAATGACAACATTTTACCAGTTTCTTGTAAGACTAGTGGAAACATCCTGTGGTGTTTATTGTTTTGTATGAGCTGAAATGCATCTTCCAGGGACAAACTCAGCAAATCACTTCAGCATTAAATAACAGTTAGTAGGATATTGGCATATGAATCAGTTATTTGGTGCAGACACACCACTGACCTTGATCTGTTTAGCTTTTATTTTGTGTCAATTCTTGATTCCTGACTTTTGCAATGATCTCTGTCATCACTGAGTTCATTGCAAGATCATAGCCTCGAACTACCAAAATTGAATCAGGATATTTGGGCCATCAGCTTTGTTATGTATTATCAAAAAAATAATATTCAAGACTCTTGAAGCCTTAAGAGCACAGTGAAATAGATTTCATAAAGAGTAACACAGGAATAAGTCAAATGAATTGCTTGTTTTATATTTAATTCAATAGAAGTCATGGAATTTTTTGTGGATGGGGGGAGGGGGCAGGGGAAATATCAGTTTCTGGAATCAACATTCCAGTCTCTGTACCAGAAGGCTGGAGGTAAACACTTGCAGAATTTAGATTAAGATTTTTATCAGCCCTAAATGTCATACTTCTAGATTTAAAATCTAACATACCAGTCCATTAAGACTAGAAATGTACAGGACTATAGTCCAAGCCCTTAGACAATGTTGGGGTCCAGGAATGTTGATGACAAAGCCTAAAGGCAGGATTCCTGGATAATGCTCTTTCCAGTGAGGCAGACATGTTACAGCTTTGTCTGTTAAGCCTAAAAGTTGACARCTCTGGAAGTAACAAGTAAATAGATAGATTTTGGAATGGCTGGAGTATTAAAATAATGAACTAAAGAGGCTAAACATGCTGGCAGCAAGAAAGAATGTGTGAGATTGGCTGCATCTGCATTCCAGTTCTTTACTTCCACCAAAATATGTAAAAAATTTATTTTTCCATAAAATTTTCCATAAATGTCATCATGATGCAGAATCAGGTTTTTGTACTTTACATATAATGTGATATAGTTGTTACCTGTAATTATGCTTCCTAGCAGCCAGCGAGCCGTAAGAAATATTCTGATATAAAATTTCATAATCAAGACTTCATTTTCAGTCCAAGGAAAGAAATAGGGCAACCTCACACAATTAGCAACAACAATGGCAAATTCCTCTAGATATCCAGCAGCAATAAAGGGAAACTTCTAAAGGGAAGCAAGAATGGGGAACAACTCTCTCCATTTTGCACTGTTTAATGCTTCTCCACTTGAAAGACAAGTATCTTTCTTCATGGGGTGGAACAAGGTGCCTTGTAGATGCCTATTGCTGTGCTTAGTTTTCTTACTGAACAGGGCTGCCTACTATTCTCTGCTGTTAATAAAACCATAAGAAATTAAAGGAACTCTGTACTTCTGAAGGAAAAAAACCTGCAGTGCTAATAAAATTTTCATTCACAAGCTAGCTGTCATTGCTATCTCTCAAGAAGTAAACCAGGAGTAAAACTATTCTTACTAGCCTAGAAATCTCTTCCCCACCTCAAAAAGTGTTTTAAGTGAAGTTTGTTTGGAAATCTCAAAAGCAAAATAATTCCTCTAATAAGAGAGGGACTCTGGCAAGGCAAATGTTAACCTTTTCCACAGCACATATGTACACACTATATGATTCTTAAAATTCTCTTCAGATACCAGCAGTATCTCTGGAGAGTTTATTACACTTGATTATTCCACTTAAGTATTCATAAATATTTATGCACCAATTGATGTTCTCGATGTAATCTTTCAGTGGCTGGTACAAATATGTCACTAAAAAGAACAGTGAGGGAATCTGCAAGTAGCAATTAGTGATTCAAACATATCATGTGAAAAGTTGAAAATCTCACTTGTGTAAAATAAGCTTCTGCATTAAACATATGGATTAGTTTAGTTTCCAAATGCAAGTCACCACCAGAGAGCTAAGCCTGTTCTCTAAAGACTGTTATGAAGCTACCGTAATATGTAAAGGCATAAACGTTCACCTGAATTAGCTTACAAAAGCTTTGTTTACCCAATAATATGCAAAGTTTCCATGACTGTTCCATTAATCTTAATTTTTTTCATCCTTTCTTCAGATACATTTACACTTCTCTTGACCAGTATGACACTAACCGCCTTGTATAGTATCCTTACCAAGCACTTCTATGTTCTTGGAGTATATTACTTCATACAAACACCTGCTGATACAGTCTGTTTGCTTGATTTAGAAATTTATATGAGCTTGTTAATTTTGTCATGGAGGTAGTAACCAGACGTTATCATTCTGCTTTTTTTGAGAGGAACCTCACATGCAACATGAAAGTAGGTACAAAGTATTAAAACATCATTTCTTTTTATGTGTCATTTATGATCAAATACAACAGTGATTTATGAAGCTCTAATCAGGCAGGCCATATGTTATCACAGTTTGTCTGGAAGGGAAAGGATGTGTAATCATACTTTTTAATTGATTGCCTAAAATGTATGACTGGATTTTTTCTTTCCCCCAAAAAAATCATACTATCTAAGGTACCCTTCACTTCAGTGGAAGCTTTGGGTTAATGTCAGATCTAAATACAAAGAATACAGTGCATGCCTATGTCCTGAAGATCTCCATGCGGCATTTCTTCCCCTATTCAGATAGATTGGGCTTGTACCCCTCTTCCAGATAACTGCCCTATGGGTTGCTCTTTGCTGTCACATCCTGACATACGCAAAAAAAACATTTACTTCATGATTGATCTCATTACACCCGATATCTGCCCATGACTTCTTTTAATTTGGAAGCTCAGCCATGAGAAGGCTGCAAAGGAAAAACTATGTGGATTAGTTGAGTGAAGTTCATCACCCTGCATATGCCCTTACTTTACAAAGTTAATGTCCCAATTGTCTGTGACTTGTCCCTGACTAGATCTTAACCAAACGGACCTGTCTTGCTATGATACTGCCACAAAGGTACAGATCCACTTCAGTGCCAGCTTTACACACAGGCAAAAGAAGAAGCAGTTGATTAGAGCAAGCTGGCTGCCAGACACGGCAAAACAGGAGTTGCAAAAATGTTAGTGCCAGAGCCCTGGGAAAAAAAAGGCGTGCTGCTACTGTTGTGGTTCTTGTTCCTCAGGGAACTGCTATGTGTCAGCTGCTGTCCACAGGGAGGCCTGATGCCCCCGGCAGCTCTCACTGTGGGCTTACTTTTCTCACCTACAGCGGCAAAAGACTTAAGCTTTTCCAGGGCTGTCACCAACAACACATTGCTCTCTCTGTGGCTTTCAGAGTCAAGAAATTCAAAGAAACAGACAGTAGAGCAAACATACTCTGACCAATTATTTTTTTTGTCCTCAAGAAAACAGATGTTGCAACTAAAAGTGGTTTCTGGAGACTTTAGGAAAAGCCTGGCTTCATAATAGGTCAGCAGATGGTTCTAATAGGCCTAAGTCTTTTCAGGCAATTGCACTCTTACCAAGCTTGGTAGCCAGTAATACTCCTTTTAGTGATTGTTTTCCTTTGTACTATATAAACACCTTCTTTTACCTCCTATGATTTTTATTGCAAAGAACAATGATGTCTTTGCAAAGGAATATGTTTTGAAGGTGAAAACCAATCATTTAGGACATGGAAAACATATATTTGTTGTTGTGAAATAGAAATGTTCTTCCAAGACAAAATATAATTGGGCCAAATATTAAAATAACTGTTACTTATAATCATACAATCACAGAATCGTTTAGGTTGGAAAAGACCTTTAAGATCAAGTCCAACCATGAACCTAGCACTGCCAAGTCCACCACTAAACCATGTTCCTCAGCAGCACATCTACACGTCTTTTACGTACCTCCAGGGATGGTGACTCCACCACTTCCCTGGGCAGCCTGTTCCAATGCTTGACAACCCTTTCGATGAAGAAATTTTTCCTAATATCCAATCTAAACCTCCCCTGGTGCAACTTGAGGCTGTTTCCTCTTGTCCTATCGCTAGTTACTTGGGAGAAGAGACCAACACCCACGTCGCTACAGCCTCCTTTCAGGTAGCTGTAGAGAGCAATGTCTCCCCTGAGCCTCCTCTTCTCTAGGCTAAACAACCCCAGTTCCCTCAGGTGCTCCTCATGACTTGTGCTCCAGACCCTTCACCAGCTTTCTTGCCCTTCTCTGGACACACTCCAGCACCTCAATGTCTTTCTTGTAGTGAGGGGCCCAAAACTGAACACAGTATTTGAGGTGCGGCCTCACCAGTGCCCAGTACAGAGCAACGATCATTTCCCTAGTCCCATAGCCATGATGGCCACACTATTTCTGATACAAGCCAGGATGCCGTTGGCCTTCTGGGCCACCTGGGCACACTGCTGGCTCATGTTCAGCYGGCTGTTGACCAATACCCCCAGGTCCTTTTCCGCCGGGCAGCTTTCCAGTCACTCTTCCCCAAGCCTGTAGCGTTGCCTGGGGTTGTTGTGACCCAAGTGCAGGACCTGGCACTTGGCCTTGTTAAACTTCATACAGTTGGCCTCGGCCCATCGATCCAGCCTGTCCAGATCCCTCTGCAGAGCCTTCCTACCCTCAGGCAGATCAACAGTGCCGCCCAACTTGGTGTCATCTGCAAACTTACTGAGGGTCCACTCAATCCCCTCGTCCAGATCATTGATAAAGATATTAAACAGAACTGGCCCCAATACTGAGCCCTGGGGAACACCACTTGCGACCGGCCGCCAACTGGATTTAACTCCATTCACCACAACTCTCTGGGCCCAGCCTTCCAGCCAATTTTTTACCCAGCAAAGAGTACACCCACCCAAGCCATGAGCCGCCAGCTTCTCCAGGAGAATGCTGTGGGAAATGATGTTGAAGGCTTTACTAAAGTCCAGGTAGACCACATCCACAGCCTTTCCCTCACCCACTAGGCGGGTCACCTGGTCATAGAAGGAGATCAGGTTAGTCAAGCAGAACCTGCCTTTCATAAACCCATGCTGACTGGGCCTGATCACCTGGTTGTCCTGTACATACCACATGGTTGCACTCAAGATGACAAGCTCCATAACCTTCCCCGACACCGAGGTCAGGCTGACAGGCCTGTAGTTCCCCGGATCCTCCCTCCAGCCCTTCTTGTAGATGGGTGTCACTTTTGCTAACTTCCAGTCAACTGGGACCTTCCTGGTTAGCCAGGACTGCTGATAAATGATTGGAAGTGGCTTGGTGAGCACTTTTGCCAGCTTCCTCAGTACCCTTGGGTGGATCCCATCCGGCCCCATAGACTTGTGTGTGTCTAAGTGGTGTAGCAGGTCTCTAACCATTTCCCTTTGGATTGTGGGGGCTTCATTCCGCTCCCCATCCCTGTCTTCCAGCTCAGGGGGCTGGGTACCCAGAGAACAACTGGTCTTACTATTAAAGGCTGAGGCAATGGTGGCATTCAGGTTAGCGACCTGCTACACCTCTTAGACACATCCTTGGAAGTATTTAAAAGATGTGTAGATGTGGTGGGACATGGTTTAGTGGTGGACTTGGCAGTGCTAGGTTAACGGTTGGACTCGATGATCTTCAAGGTCTTTTCCAACCTAAACAATTCTATGATTCTGTGATTAAGTACCTCAGCTTTTTCCTCATCCTTTGTCACTATGTTTCCCCTTGCATCCAGTAAGGGATGGAGATTCTCCTTAGCCCTATTTATAGAAACATTTTTTATTGTCTTTTACCGCAGTAGCCAAATTAAGTTCTAGTTGGGCTTTGGCCCTTCTAATTTTCTCCCTGCATAACGTCACGACATCCTTGTAGTCCTCCTGAGCTGCCTGCCCCTTCTTCCACAGGTCAGAAACTCTCCTTTTTTTCCTGAGTTCCAGCCAAAGCTCTCTGTTCAGGCAGGCCAGTCTTCTTCCCCACTGGCTCGTCTTTCGGCACATGGGTACGGCCTGCTCCTGTGCCTTTAAGATTTCCTTCTTGAAGAATGTCCAGCCTTCCTGGATTCCTTTGCCCTTCAGGACTGCCTCCCAAGGGACTCTGTCAACCAGGCCCCTAAACAGACCAAAGTCTGCCCTCCGAAATTCCAAGGTAGCAGTTCTGCTGACCCCCCTCCTTATTTCTACAAGTATCAAAAACTATCATTTCGTGATCGCTGTGCCCAAGATGGCCTCCAGCCATCACATCACTCACAACTCCTTCTCTGTTCGCAAACAACAGGTCCAGCGGGGCACCTTCCCTAGTTGCCTCACTCACCAGCTGTGTCAGGAAGTTATTGTGCACACACCTCAGGAACATCCTAGACTGTTTCCTCTCTGCTGCATTGTATTTCCAGCAGACATCTGGTAAGTTGAAGTTCTCCATGAGAACAAAGGCTACAGAGAGGAGACAAAGACTAGCTAGAGTGAGACTTCTCCCAGCTGTTTATAGAATATTTCATCTGCCTCTTCATCCTGGTTGGGTGGTCTACAACAGACTTCCACCATGATATCTGCCTTGTTGGCCTTCCCCCTGATTCTCACCCATAAACACTCAACCCTATCGTCACCATCATTAAGTCTAGACAATCAAAACACTCCCTAACATACAGGGCTACACCACCACCTTCCATGCTCAAAAACTATCCCTTCATTGCACAGGTGATGAGCAAAAGGGAAAAATACCTTACTTGAACTTGTGTTCTTTCCAGTACATAATGAAACCATACTTAAGTACTCAGATTCAGATAAGCATTTTTTCCAGCTTTTTTATATTTCCTTAGACCATGAGAAATAAATTGAATTTGAGAATCTCATCCCAGGAATTGTTCAGGAGGATGGTTATTACTTTTGTTAACATGTTTTTGGATTGGATATATTAATACACTTTCATTACGGTCATACCATTTCTAGCTCCCTAACTCATTCAGGCAATGAAGCAATCGTAACAACTATCATTTGAGGTGGCAAACTCTGAGTCAGGGAGGGTTATTTGTATGTGTTAACAGAGTTTCTATTTTATCTGAACTAAAATTTGATGTCACAACACAAAAGTGGGCTTTTTATCTATTGCTACTATCTCTCTTATTTGCATAATCTAAGTTATAATCAATGCAATATTTTATTGCAGGTTTGAAGCATAAGTGTCTCATCTATGAAATCAGATGGTGAAGACATCCTATATACATCTTTCAAATGTGCATGAAAGATATGAATAATTGACAGGAACTCCAAAGATTCATATGTCMCTTGAATGTCACTTTGGGACATAAATTCACAGCATCCTCTTCTGAGATTCACAGTCATATTCCAGTTTTGGCATTACTGAAAACTTCAGCAAGGGAGAAGTAATGCAGATATGATATCATCAGAAACAGTAAGCATATTCACATTAAACAACTTTTGAATACTCTTCTGTCAAAAGTGCAAGTATAAGATGACACTGACTAGAGAAAGTCGGTGAGGCTCCAAGTGATTTAACATAAGAGACAGATAGATCTTTTGGCTAAGAAAAGCAAGTACCTAAATGAAAGGAAAAGGAACAAGAACCCAGTTAAAGAAAATACTTTATATGCAGGTGGAGTCGTGTAAATCATTATCATGAAGAAAAAGGTAGATGAGGTCCTCAACTTACACAGTAAACATGTTGTTGGTGAAAAACTTCTTTCTCATCAAAAGGCACATTTGTGCATCAGCAGTGAAGTCAAAAATAACAACAGAGAAGAGAGTGACATAATCCAGATTCTGAACATTCTAAAAAACAGTATGTGAAGAAATGGTTTTGTTCATCAGAAATAATCTCTTTGCTAGTCTGAAAATATTAAGAATTACTGACCTCACAGAAGGATTAGTGTTGTTTAGAAGACATATGAAAGTCAGTGAATTAAAAAAATATCCAAGAATATACGTCATAACTAGAAGGAAGGCTATAGGCATGCTATACGTTGTCTTGTTGAAAAAAAGGGTATTTATTGCTTATCCAAGAAAGCTTTCTTAAAGTACTAAAGAAGGAGTTGAAATGATCCAAATCAAAAATAGCAGACATACAAGCAACTTTAAGTAAAGCAAGTTTATAGTTGAAAGATGACGTTTAAATACAAAGTGTGAATGAGTCATGGCCTCCTTCCCTCTAAAAATTGAATAAAGATTCAATAAATATAAGTACTCCAGCTAGATGCTTTTTTTTTTTAACACTGTCATAAGGACAGAGGAAGTGCCCAGTTTATCAATCTAGGTAAAACAAATATTAATATTCCTCACCCACAATTCTGTAACCACATGAGTAAAAACATCATAGAATGAAAAATATTTTGTTTTGAACATACAAAATGTGAACACTCAAGAACATCCTGAACATCTGAATATTCAAACATCAGGAACATTTTTCGTCATTGAATTATCACAGGGACAGATACAACCCTTTCATTGCTCAACAAATATTCAACCTTTTCTATACAGAAACAACTCCAGCTTGGAATAAAATTGACAGATCTGAGGATAGAATGCTGCCTTATGTAGAGAAAGTTGCTTTTCTGTCTCCTTTTACTAATCAACATCCAGAAAGACATTAGCTAATAGTGCAAAAAGCAAGTGCAGAATAATCAATGCAGCCATATTGTTTCTGTCCTATTGAAATGCTCAGAAAGGATTGAACCTTCTCCATTTCCAGCACAGGAAAAGAATACTGTCAGCATAACACACTGAATAAAGAAAAAAAAAAAAAAGATTGACATACTGAATTCCTATGTCTCTTTGCCTGCTTCTATACCAAAATAATCCCAGACTTGGTTTATGAGATAATCCCACTGTTGTTTTAGTGAGCTTTGACAAGAAATTCTATCTGTTCCACTATTGATTCCCCTAAAATAAACCTGCCCTTCATAAGCTGTTATGAACCAGTCACTGGAGAACACGTAAGTGCTGAAGTTGTATAAAAAACACTTCTTAGATTAACATGGAGTGAATTTTCTCCTTGCCTACAAGATAATTACATTGCTGATGTTGCCCACTTGGAAGATGTACTTAAATGTATCAGCAGTGCTTGAGATAACATCTGCTAAGTGCTTTTTGATTAAGTCTTTTATAATTACTCATTTTCACAAAGCACGCATCTATTTGAAGGGCACCTCAGTTATCAAAGAGAGGATGCTAATGGAAACCTTTCACTGTTTTGGATTGCTTACACTGATTTGACGTTTTGCTTAGGTTTATGAGAAGTGAGAAAAGGGTGTGGATGTTCTGTGTGAATCCCACCCATGCCATGATTCCCTGAATTTTGATATATAATCCAAACTATATCTCACATGTATTACGTGACTATGCAGAGATGATGGATGTATTTGTTAGCTACTCAGCTTGGAAGCTTGTTGGCTCAGACTGGAGAATCACAATACATCAGGCAATAGAAGAGACAAAAACCAAAACCACTCAGACTATAGGTCTTAAATAGAATTTTTTAATAGGTACTGCTTAATTCCTAAGCAATGAAGCACTTTTATGATACTGCTGAGAAATCTGACATAACTGGATAATACCTTAGTAATATCTGTAAATCTCTAGGAGTCTGGCATTTGAAAAGACCAAGGACACTTTCAAATCTTGCATGAAATATTTGAGAAAACTGAATAATCCAGTGGGTATTACCAGAAAGACCTTGCCAGTCTATTAGCTGGTCAACTAATCCCACCAGATGTTGTTGATAACTTAATGAAGTCACTGGAGGGATAAATGTATCATGATTTTAAAAAGAGTCATCTCAAATGTGAGATGATTCTCACCATCCTTACAGAAACTGTATAACCAGATGTCCTTAAAATGTTTTCAGACATCAACTCAAAAAGGACTTGCGAATATCTTAGGAAAGAACGTTATATTCAAAGCAGACAGGAATGCATTTAGAAACACATTTGCTGTTGCTCAAAGCTGATGGTGGGACATTTGAGAAATACTGTAATATCTTTTTCTCTAGGCATCAGCAATATTAGGTGAAACACTGAAAAACAAGCAAGATATTTCTGGGTAAACGGGTAGTATGGATTGTGAACCCTATCGAAACCATCCCCAGGCCCTTTGTTATACCAGCAGCCTGAATGATAACAAAACACTTGCAGAACTTTCGGAACATGCCTGGTGACTAGCAGGACAAGAAGATGCTGTAGGTCAAATAATGAATATAGACCTCAGCATGCACTGGGAGATATTAATAAAAGATGCTGAGACATGCAACAAAGAGCCAGCACAAGCATTATTTTGAGGAAAAAAAGCTGCAAGTAAAAAGGTCCAGCAATAGTGAAATCATTTGTGCGTCTCCACCAACACATCAGGCTTCATCAAATTATTTGTTAACGGAAACAAACAGAAAAAAAGAATACAGAGATAAATTACATGGCAAAGATCTGTCACATGTGACTTGCAGACTAGCAGAAGACTAATCTTGGAAAACCAAATTTSTGAAATCTTCTTAGGCAGAGGAGAACTTATGTTATTTTGCATATATGTCAAGACACAAACACTAACAGTACAATCATAATTACTGCTTTAAACTTTGAGTGTAGTAATGATATTGGAACACAGACCCAAACAAGATTTTTACATTAACGAAAGAGAGGACTTCCTTAGGATTTATGTATGCAGAGCATTGACTGGATTGCACATTTTTCCAGTTTGACACTGTGAGTGCTTCTGCAGGAAAAAGAAACTTGAGAACACAGTTCGAAACAGACCTTTCCAAGCTTGGACAACTTTTTGGGGAAAAATTAGGAAATCATTACTCATCTTTTTATTCCTAGAACTGTAGCAATGGATAAAACCATAGATGCCATTGCTAGATTTTCTGTGCCAAAACTGACACAACCGACTCTAGATGATTTCTGCCATGTAAAGAGAGTTCATTTCTGCATGCAGATTATCAAGAGAAATCTTGGAGATGAATGCCATATGAGTCCATCATACTGAGTACAACAAGAAATGCAGACGTCCAATGCATAGCTGCAWCATCCACATCTAGTGTTACTCTGGAACTTGTATCTGTGTCCATTACTAATGAATAATTACACATTAGTAATGTAGTTAAGTGATAGACACATCAAGCTGGAAGTGTGTGCCAGCCAAAATAAGAATAAAGACGAGGAGGTTGTAGGATACTGATTAAGTGAAGATTTGGAGAAGAAAAGGAGGGAAGAGGAAAAGAGTAATTATGTCTGAAGTACCCAGTCTTTAGAAAATGCCTTTTAGAACAACTAGTATGTTTGCTGTCCTTGTTGATGGTACATTTAAGCAAATAACATATATTTTTAATTCTAAGTGTTACTTTTTGAGCAACAAATATGTAAAGTCTGTCATAATATAAAAATATATCAAATGGGAGGGTAAGAAAACAATATTTGCTGCTAAGCAATGATTGAATCAAAGATATTATTTTAAACAGAGTCTGTTGGCAGATGTCTTTGTAGAACTTCATCAATTTACCACCTCAGTGAAATTTCTGTTCTCAAGTTATTGATTTAGCTTTACAAAACACTATACAATGCTATCACTATGTAGTCTAGGTGTTTATTATAATACACCTTCCCTGGTCACTTTGCCTACAGGCGAATCTAGACAGGAAAATCTGATAATGGCATTCATTAATATTGGTTGCAAGGCTTTTAAGACATTAAAGATAACTCATATTCTTGTTAGGCTTCCCATTAGGAAAATAAACTCCTTCTCTTTCGCCTAAGTCCTGACTTCTTATTTAAGTCTTTCTACAGAAAATATTGCCTCAGTTGATAATATGGGAACTAAAACAATTTGAAGAAACTTCTGAAGACCAATTTTAAGCTGGAGAGCTAGTTTAGCATATTTTTATAAAAATCCTATTACCCAGTCAAACAGTGGTCCTTTCTATGTAATCTCATCCAACGGTATAAAAATTGTTATGCCTTATTATCAAGAATACTCAAAGATAGATAATATGCACACATCCTGGGTATATGCCATTTGTTGTTAATGACACCTTGATGAACAACAGCAGACAAATTGCAGCTGCTTGCTGCAGCTGCCCTTTACTGTAAGACATTGAAAAGAATTTATCAGATGCCATCCATTAGGGATATATGTACTTCAGACACATCTGATGACAAGCTGCTTTGAAATTTTTGGCTTCAGATGAGGAAAAGAGAGAGGAGGAAAAAATGACTCCCAAAGAAAGAAATCTTGTCTTGACTTATAGGAACACAAAACTATTCTTTTGGCAAGTCTGCCACTCAGGATTGCTAATTATAATGACTGCCCCACTAGGATTTCCTGAATTATAATATACTACCTATTTTGAATGAACAATTGGCTTAAGACAGAAAATGACACATGTCATGAAGATGTGTATATTATCTACCTGTCTGAATGACTATGCTTGATTTTTCTTTAAATTCTTTAGATTCTTTAGATTCTTCTTCAGAATCTACCAAGTACTGAAAGCTTCAGTCAAAGAGGAACATTTAAAAGCAAGACTATCTCCTTTTGAAGCTGTGAATGCAAATAACACTGCTGCTTTTTTGAAAGAAATGGTCTCCAGAGTTTTGATTTCCAAGTGAATCCAGTCCTTTCTAGAAGATATGCCTTTGGAAAGTTTGCATAATTTTAGGGGGGAAAAAAAATATCATCTCCCCTTGTACCCATAGAAAGAGCCCCAGATTATGATTCATTGCTTGGTACATAATGTTGATGCATGAAATACTCGGCACTCACTTGAGGCCTGTGTTTTCATCTAGAACTTTTTCAGCCAAAGAGGGTAAGAGCTCCCTACAGAGATGTAGTGTTTCCACATGAAGATATCTTAGTCTCCAGCAGATCTCCACTGTAGTGTGCAACTGCAGTCACGCAGGCCGTTTCCATTGCAAAGTCTGCATGACTGGTTTGTACCTCTGATGTTGCAAGGTGCAATATACACATTGAAAGTAATGATCTGAATCTGACACAAGCTCCATGTATACCAGGTCCTTCATGTTAGCCAGAGTGCTGAAACAAGGTATCATAATATTTTTAGTAAAGAATTGAGTACAAGAAGGCTGGATTAGACTATTTCCTAGGTATTATGTAGGTGACTGACTGCTTTGGTGAAAGCTGTTATTTATATAAAAATATTCCCATTTTGAAATCTTTTATCATAATTATACCATCTTATGAATAATTGTATCTGTGACTGTTGGAACTGGGAGTGCATCCTGGTTGCTGGCACCAGATGCACCCTCTGCCCCCATCCTGATTCGTGGTGGGAGGAACTCTGCACAGCTATTATGCATTGTCTGGTCAAGTAGCTGACCTGGCTAAGGAAGGGACCAGGAGGATCTGTAGCATACTGCAGAGCAATCCCTGCCCTCAGAGTAGCCATATCCAATACGAATTAGAGGGAGAAAATCCAATGGCACACAGCTAGCCATAGGCAATGTGTAATCCCTTTGCTGGAATCCAAGTGCGACCTGTATGACCCATCCACGCTGAATAATATCCCAGGTGTGAGTCAGTGGTTTCAGGGATGCTTTAGCAGAGATGTAATTTCCAGTGTTTTACTGAAACAGTAATACTTCTAATATACATATATTAAGCAAATAGGCCATTACTTTCTGAACTAAAATAAAGGCAATCTCTTCTGGAATACTGATGAAGCATTTCATATGTGTCAAACTGTAAGTGCTTAGGATGCAAGATAACAGACTGCAAAGTCCAGCGTTCGCCTTTTAAAATTTAATTTCCATATTAATATGAATGAGATCTTCGGAGATTTACAATTAAGATGTTCGTCAGCATTTTATTGCAAATGCTCCTTGTTGCTTTGAGCACAATAATTATTTGTCAATGGTGTGGCGATAGTAACAAATGATGCTTAAAAATAATGGCTTTCTTGAACATTTACAGAAGAATGAAGAGAGTTGATTGTAACTTTTTTCTTATTATTTACTTGGTTTTATTAAATGTTTATTAAATGTGTGGTAGTTTTCTCTACTGTGCTTTTTTTTTAATACATACATTAAGATTTTTCCATAAAAACTAGACTCCATATTACAGTGTTCCTTATGATTATGGTATTATCCACTGTCATCAGTTTTTATGGTCTTAGGACTTGAAGTCAAGTACTCTAGAACCAATCTAGGATGGGGAGTGTGTCAAAATGCTTTGTCGGATAGAAGTCAGAATGCTTAGCAACTTGAGGTTGTATCTGGACTTACTTTTTAATGCACGTTTGCCCCAAGGGTCAAGATGTCTAGTCATTCAGATCAGCATCCTTTTAAACTGCATTACAGCTCCTGCATGGATTGAATACACTACTTCTTTTGAGTGAAAATCTAGCTGTTGCAAAGTGGGAGTTAGTGTAGGATCTGAGCAAGGCTCAACACCACCTTCAAACCTAAGAGCAGGAAGCATCCTTGAGTACTTTTAAAAACCCCCGGTTCCATGGTATGGTGGGGTTAACCTTGACTGCCTGCCAGACACCCACAAGCATGGTGGCACAGGGGGGTGGGGACTGGGGGCTGCGGTCAGTCCACACCAGCTCCTCTCTGCTGCTCCTTCCTCCTCTCGCTGCTCCCCGGCTCCAGCCCGGGGCCTTCCCGCGGGCTGCAGGGAAATACCCGCCCCAGCGGGGTCTSTGCCGGGGCCGCCGGGGCACCTCTGCCGGGGCGCCCGGAGCCCCTCCTCCCCTCCTCCCGCTCTCCCCTCGGGGCTCGCAGGGCTGTTTCTCACAGGGTTTCCCTCAGCCCTGGCTGCCGGGCAGCGTTTTGCCCTTCCTTACCCAGGCTGTCCCCGAGGCGCCCGCCCGTGGCTGAGGGGCTCTGCCCTGCCCTGCGGTGGGGCCCGTGGAGCCGGCTGGAACCGGCTGTGTCCGGCACTGGCCAGCCCCGGCCGCCCCGCACAGGGGCCGCCCGGCAGCACCCACYGCTGCTGCTGCTGCTGCTGCTGCTGCTGGCACCTGGGCACCTGCACTGGGCACGTATCTTTCTACTGACCTCCGAAGACTAAAAACTTCTTTAAAAATTATTAAATATAGAGATAGCCACCTAAGCTGTGGCCAGCCCATTTAAGTATAGGCATCTATCTTTCCAGTTTTCTTTTCAATGTCTTTGCTGGGGATTTGGGTGGGAAAGTGAAATAAGGTGTTAATTTTGTAATTTCACAATTTCAGAAAGGATTTTTCTAAACAAATTTAAGTGTCATTCATTACGTAAAGCACTCCAAGTACATTCTTCCTGTCTCTGGTTTGTGGAAATAGAAACAGTTGTACACTATTTAAGTCAGTGAGGATATCTGACTCCTGGGGCCCTGCCAACAGATGAGTTATGTGGTAAATTATCACCCAAAATGATAAAAAAGAAAAACACCAAATGGGAAATTTAATTTTCTCAGACTATGCAGCTAAAAAAAGAAAAAAAATAATAAACTCTTGTTCTCAAAATAATCACAGTAACAAATGAAGGTTCCTCAGCCAAAATCTTCCTTTTAGGTTTTTTTTCATAAGAAACGTATGTGTGACAGAAGGACTAAAAAAAAAACATTTTATTGCTGATTTTAAAGATGTATTTCAGTAATACAGTGTAACTTTATATTACATGTAATAGTGATTCAAACTTTGGTAGTCAGCTTAGATACTGGTTTTTGTTCTAGTTGATGGACTGAAGTTAAAAGTATTTTCCAGCACAATTAACGACCATCCTTTTGCTAAGCAAATTGGGACAGACATTGTCCTCAAAATCCTGTAGAGACTTATCGCAGTTAGTGATTATACATGGAAGTAAATAAAAGAAGAATCTTGGCCTTTGCTTTGGCAAGGATGTGGCTGGTCCACAGCATGTTTACAGACCACAGTTTCTGATGCACTGTGCTCTACTGTCCCCAAAGTCCCTTCAGCTTGATATTTGCCTCCCTTTCACCAACGAGTACCAGTGTAATTCTACTGACATGCAGCACAGAGCAGAATCTGATGCCAGAGACGGACAGAGGTTCTCTCCTCTCTTCAACAGGTTCCATAAAAATTTAGCACCACAGTTTCAACCATAGTTTTCAATTTTATTTTGTTTTTATAACGAGGTACTATGACACCTACAAGCTGGATGAATAAATTGAACTTAGGTATGGAATAGTAAATGAAGACTTTTCTAAATTGAAATTTCTGCATGGAAATTCCTGGGAGGTTTTCATTTTTTTCTGATTGAAAGTGAGTAAATAATTTGTTTTATATTAAAAAATTTGAATCTAAACAAAATGTTTTAGACGGTCCATGTCAAGTACAGTTTTCTTACGAGTTATTCAATGTGTATGTATGTACTAGCGTGTATTGGGTTCGCGTGGCAAAGTTTTGGTAGCTACAGGGCTGGCTTATGTGATAAGCTGCTAGAAGCTTTCCCTGTGTCCAATAGAGGCAACGCCAGCCGGCTCCAAGATGGACCTGTCTTGTCCCAGGGAAACAAATCTTGCTCTCTGTATTGCTGAGCTCTGTCTCCTTGCTCTGGCAGTGACAAGAGTAGGGAGGTTGAAAAGATTGCTTCCATGACACTCAGGAGAGGAAGGGAGAGTGAAGTGGGCTCCACTGCCCAGTTTTGAGGCAATGCAAAGAAATCAGGGAGTCCCTGGGCACTCCTGGACTGTGGAAGAGATCCCCGCCCCCTTCACTGGAAGGTAGCGGTTAAAATACTGATCATTCCCCACACTGAAAACAGTCGCTACCGCAACCTATTGAATATCCTTACATCATTCATGCTTCATTTTGGCACTCTGGAGAGGGGTAAAATTCACTTTTGTGAAGTTTGATTCAATGTGAGTCACGTTTTAAAACAGAAGTGAAATATCCAGACTTCTGACAATCAGCCTTGCAGGTATCATTCTTGAGCGCTTCTTTTTCTTAAGTACAAGACATGCTCATATATGTCCTCAGATTTAAATTCAGGACACATTCCTTCTAAAGTAACTTAGTGTTTCTGTGAGATGATGAATGGATTGAAGTAACCCATCTCGACAGAGAAAGATATCATCTTAATAATCTGATATTTTATGTTCCTTGTTATAATTACTTTTGCCTCAGATTAATGAATTCCATTTACAGTAGCAAGCTAGCAAATTAAAACCATTCAGTACAAGTATGAAACACAATGGAAAGATGAGACTATCTGGTATGCGAGGCATAAATTGAAGTATTGAAGAGTCATTATTTACAAAAAAAAAAGGTTTTTTTTCCTGGTGTAAATTTTATTAAAAAGAAACCTCTTTCCCTCAGAAGAAATCAAACACATTCACATTCTCGAAGACAATTACCAAAGCCACAGAACTGAAAAACTAAGCGTTCAATTTTCTTCTCAAATCACTCCCTTTGTTCCTACTTATTTTTCTGTATTGTGAGTTATGTCCTTCCTATCTCAATTTGTTCCATCTGAAGTCCAACCATTAAAAGAAAAAATGAAAAAAATCCCAGTATCTTTTAAACAAACTTCTATTTCTATATAAATCCTTACTTGTTTAGAAATGCATGGCCTTATCTCCTGAGGAATGCACATCTCTTTCAAACAGGGTCCCCTTTTAACAGCTGTTCTGCAGCCTAACGCAGCTGAGTGCTGCTTAATAAAGCCATTACACTAACAAGTGAAATGGAATGGATCCATAAGCTGGAAAGGAGCAGTACCAAGGAGCTGGGACACAGGGCTCCCGGTCACACTGCTGAGAGCAAAGGCATCAACACAAGAATCAAATGCCACAGGTAGAAGTGTCCAAGGAAGTCAGACATCTCCAGATGTAAGTAACTCCATAGCAACCAGAGTCTGAGACAGGCAGGTTTCCAGTGAAGAGGAACCAGACAGCACCCTGGTTGTGATTCAGCAGGCTCTAAAGTGGAGTAGCAAATGACACAGAGAAATGAGCCTACTGTTGGAAATATCAGAAGTCTGGTCATTTTACCCATTAGTTCATCCACAATGAAACCAGCAGTGGCCAGACTAGCGAAAATATGACCTATGTGTAAATCCAAGGTCCTGAAATATTCTTCCAGCCAGCAGCATCTGACTTGAAATTTAATGGGAAAGATCCTAACAGTATCTGGAGCCTCAATTTCTATGTTACTGGAAAGGCTACCCCCACCAAAAAAAAAAAACAAAACCCAACAACACCCCTCCCCACCTCCCCCCAAAGAATCAAAACCATTCCAGGGAAAGGCTATAGAAATTAACTTTATAATATGAGGCAGAGTGGCAAACATCAAAGGATAAAATTTTATGTATGTAGCTGACAAAACTCTATAGAAACCGAGACTTGATGCTGGCATGGAATTTTACTGTGGCAACAGATGTAACACTACCTGTCAGGCTGTAAGGCGACCAAATCAGACAATATACATACAGCAGATAATGACAGAGAGCAGTGTGGAGTTACCCTGTGGACATTAGGAGATTATGTTTTCCCAGTAATGTGTGCTTTCAGAACTACAAAAAAGTACATATAAACTACAAAAAAGTACATAAAACCAGCAAAGTGCAGGTCCAAACAGCTGAATATGCAGAAGACAACACAATATTCACTTTGGCAAGGTGAGAAAAGGAGCCTGTGACTCTATATCCCAGAGTCTACCATACACAGGTGAAAGAGTAGGAGTCTCCAGCACCCAGGACTGCTTTTGTGTTCAATCCACAACTGTTTAATGTGAAATACATATGGTCCTGGGAGCAGTAACCAGAAGAATAAGCAACAAGACTGTGCCTGCTTTTCTGGTATTTGTGCTGCTGAAAGCAGTGATGTACAGAAGGTAAAACAGGGACGTGTACTATTCATTTTCCCCTTTAGTGTGCCTCAGCTTGTCGTCTGGGAGTATCTCCATTATTTCTGGGATACTGCAAACACTGTTTTTGTCAACTTCACTTTTTGCTGTGAAGTACAGGTACAAAGAGGGGAAGATTTCATTTCAGCATGCTGATGCTCTCTCTCCCTGTACAATTTGAATAGACCTTCCTATTTCATTCTTATACCTATTTTCTGAACTGTCTTAGCAGTGCATCCATGGAAAACCAAAAGGAAAAAAAAGGCAAAAAAAAAGGAAACAAACAAACAAAAAAGCCAGATTTTTATAACCAGATGCTTAACTCACTGTTGCCTTTTCTGCATGGACCTTTTATGACATTATATGCAATCTGACATCTGACACTTCCCTGCTTCCTTACAGCAGAAAATGATGCCAGATTTATGCAGTACAGTAAAGTCTACAGTAAAGTGCTATTTCACTGGCATTTAAAGGAGAAGATATAGCATATGGAAACTTGTGAAAAGAGTAATTAACCATGCGTGATTCCAAACTCATAGCAGATCGTGGGTGATTTGGAGTGGGGAGTGGGGAGTCATGGTCATACTCCAACAAAGTGGCCAAAGGGCAGACAATCAATCCTGTTCTTTGAAGTCCTAATATGCAAATTTCATCAACAGTAATATAAGAAGTTTGACTACACAGAAGTCTCAGTTTCTTATAGGCTGTTCTTCAAGGCATATCTTTTCTCCCAGCTTGCTTGCAAAGGGGAGGAGGGAAGGAATTGAAGTCAAGAGACTATAGCTGTTCAGACTGCGAGACTTGTTAGATATTTGTCATATTTGCTTTGGTAAGACTGTCAGTGGTTAATCGATCGAGCCTGCTTAGGACTACTAAATGTATTCAAGTTTGTCAAGGGCATTGTAGCTTAGGATGGGCTCCCTTTTATAAACCTACTGCTATCATAAACCTACTGTTATCAACTTGCAGAATTTTGCAAGTCTCGCCCTGTTTCATCATTATCTTAAATCCCCTGCTCTCAGTTCCATGTAGACTACATGAGAATCTCAGGATTCATTTTAAAAGTAGCATGAGTTTTGGTCCTTGTAGGACATGGAGTAAAGCTCTTTCTCTCTCTTTTGAAAAAGAACCCCCACATTCTGTTATTTTTAAGATCATGATTACTAAGGAAAACTCATCATGTTATGACTTTTAGTTAAGGTTTGACTAAATTTGCAGTCTAAAAACGTATTTAAACTAAGTATCTATCCAAGTATCAGCTATTATATTTTTGATAYGAACATATGTTTCTGCTGATGAAATTCAGTGAACAAGACCGATCAAAAGGAAAAAAGTTTGCATAATATGTTTGTGAAAATCATTGCCACAGGAACTCATTGAGGCAAACACTATAGTTACCTTCTAAAGAGGAGTGGATAACTAATAGCATTGCTAAGAATCCATGCCTATGCAAGCTAAGATGATAATAAGGTAATCAGATTTCATGCTTGAGGGTGTTAGCTAATCGCCTGCTGAGGTTTGGCACTGCACAATTGGCTGAGTGCATCTTGTTTATTTTTATGCTTGCTCTGAGACATCAGTTATTCACTGCCACTGTCAACCGCTTACTGGACAAGATGAACTAAATGGTTTTTTCCAGCGTGATGAACTCTATGTCCTGTAATAAATGTTATCATAAATATAGCAAGCCATCCGTTTTAAGACATCAGTAGTACGTTATAGTGTAATAACTGGTTACTGGGCATGTGTACTGCTGCCCTCTGCTGACTTACAACCATAGGCAAGTGGAGTGATACTCAAATTTTGTGTTTCTGACTCCACCAAAAATAAAAAGATGTTACCTTCACCGTTGATGCTACCTGCATGCTACTGAACGAAACTCTCTGTGCTTTAGTAGATCTCAAGAGAAGAGCTGGTAAGAAAAGGTAAAGAAAAGCCACACAAGATGCTCCCATATTTTAGGCATAAAGATGGAAATACTCTTCTCTGACCATCTCATCACCTAGCCTTAAAAACACCCACTGGAAAAACTTCTGCTTCCTTGTCAGCCATTCCCTTTACATGCCAGAGAAACGGGACCCCTGACCAGTGCCACAGAGGGAAATAAGCTGTCCCCTGCTCTTTGAAGCAGTCATCTCTTCAAAGCTGAAAACAGTCCTGATCAAGATTAAGGTAAAGGGGAAAATAGAAATGTGAAGGACTTGAGAATGAAAATTCTGAAATTAAATGCCCAGAATTTAAAAAATGAAAAAGGCTTTGATTGAATAACTCTCTTGCTAGAAAGGGAAATACAAGCTACAAATAAATCTATGTAAACGATGAGTGAAGAAAAAGGGAAAATGGTAGTGATGACTCAGTCCCTATATTCTGGGGTATCCTGAAATACTGATGTTCTTGTCATACCCAGGAGAGGATCTACTAGAGCAACATATCTCCATTCTTGTTTGTGCACTTGTTCTAGTTCACATCTCTTTGAGAGAAGCTGGACATACAAGTGAATTTTTCCTCCCAGCATGGAGCTAGGATGGAGTAAGGCACTCTCAGAGCCCAGGATAGTAAAAAAACCACCACCACTATGCTTGTCCCATAGACAACACTCAGTAGCACCTAAAACAGACTATAGAGTCATATATTGTAAAGCCAGGGAAGACTGTTATGGCCCCTAAACTGTAACACCTCACCCTTTTTAGCAGCCCCATGTAATCTTTCAACCTCATAGTAAAATTTGTACTTGATCAGCCATTGTGTGTGAAAACTGGGTTTGACTTAACCTCTTCAGACTATATATTGATGCAGTTTCTTATATGGTATCTTTATGATAGAAATTAACATATGGTTTGTCTTTCCCTTTGTCCTGCTAACAGATAGATCACACAGACTTCACACATTCTAAAACACATTTAGAAATGGCACAGGCAAAAATAAATGGCAGTGTATTTTGCTATAGTCCTTCACACTTAACTTTTAACTTGTCAGTTATATTTCAATAGGTGGAAGGTACTGCACTCTTTTAACAATGTCCATAAACATTTTATTGATTTAATTGCATTCCAAGTCATTAAACAAAATGGCTTTCAATTATCATTAGATAATGAGCAAAACACTATACAAACAGGAACCCAACTGACTACAGAAACTGGAGTGTTTTCTTTAACCTACTATGTGTTATTCGTTAGGTCTCACACAAAAACTATATTATTGATTTAATAACATGATTGATTTGAAAGCCAGGGCGGACCAAACAAGCTTCTGGAGTGCTGTGTATTCTCAACCTTTTTATTCTGTGGATAGATGCAGAGAAGTTTCTTCACATTGGGCTTCTCTCATCTGGCAAAACATTAATTTTGAATTCAATCTATACCTAGTTCATTTTTTTTAAGCTACTACTTACACAATATATAATACATATTTTCCTGCAATTTAGGACAATTTAGGAGAGTTACAAAGCCATAACTGAAGAAACCATTTGAAAATTTTGCTCTCCTTTTCAATAGCCCTCCATTATGCAGGGCTGTCAGGTAACTGTAGAAATTAGTATCTCAGAAAAGCACATGGAGTCCAATAAAAGAATTTTGGCTGGTATCTACCATTTTGTCAACTATTTGATGACCAAACATAGCTGTCTTTAAAAGAGTTATATTTAAAGTACTGACAATCTGGTCAGTCACCCCTCAGAGTGGACCTGCGTTGTGCATAGAGTCATAATGCAGGTGTAAATAAGTTGCCTGTTCTAAGACATATTTGAAGCAGTACTCAAGTTGTTAAACATATTTTTCTTTTCCACTGACACAAGAATGTACAGGAGAAGTGTAATTAATAAATTATATTGCTTGSGTTTACAAATTATTACACCTCAGTCTGTCAATGTTCACTTCCATTTCATTACTATTCTTTTACCCTAAGAAGATCCATACACATCCATTACAAAAGGATACTCACCTAGTTTTAACATTGGACTCTACATCAAACATCTAGGATATTATAAACATGACAAAGTACTCTCTAATGGACATTAGAGTAAATCATGCCTTCGGTTGGAGTCAGAAAGCCACAAGGTCAAAAGAAGAAAGCCTTCAGTGCTCTATCAGCTCAGGCCTTCAGATACATCTCAGTGACACAGTGCATTCACTCTTGGACAGCTAGCCAAGGCTGAGGTCCATACTGCCATTGATACCTGAACTAGCTAGCTTCAAGCTAATTTGCATATATTTGCACACAGATTTTTTAATGCAGTGTAGATGCATGCATACATATGCACAGTATTAGCAAGCAGAAACTTGTTGTCTACTTTGCTGAGCAGACACAGCCTGCTTCAGCTGTGACAGCCTACCTGTCACTAGCTGCTGCATGCAGAATGGCTTATTTAACAACACAACACAAAACAACTGCTCTTGACTGCTCTTCTGTTGCAGGTGCCATTTCTGATTGAAACTACTGGAAACTGAAAGTCCCTGTGTGGCCAGGTTCATCCCTTTGGGAATTCTACAGTGACGCAGCTACAGCACTGCAGACCCATTCATACATGGACAATGTGTTAGGTTCAATGCACCAAAATAGTCATACACATCTGCAAAGTGCTTTAACTCTCGTATACTTGGCTAACAATTAAGAAAAAAACAACCAATTAAGAAAAAACAACAAGAAAATGTACAAGCCTACACAAGGCTTTCTTGGGGATATGAGCTCAAATCACAGAAACAGTAGAAACAGCTGATCCATCACTCATATTCAGCTGATTTCAGCTAAGAGTAGTGTTGAAAACACAAAAGGACGTGTCAACAGTGATAGCCATGAGTATCCATACACAATTCTCTCTATAACTGAATTAGCATCAGTGTTTTGTCACGTATTTGTTGGAACTGTCTTAGCGCTTTTGTGCTTCTGAGTGCAGTTAAAGTTAATAGTGATCTGTTAAGGCTCTGAACTCCCACAGCTTGGACTAACTGAGAAGCCTCAGCCATGCTGCTCTCCTGTAAGCTATCCTTACTCTTTCCCCAGTTTCAGTTGCATCCCACCCTGTTTCAAAAAAGGCACCTCTCAGCAGYGAATTTGTAGCTTTGAATTTTACTCCCTTTGGAGTCTGTTAGAACCAATATGGCATATAATTCATGATGTCTTTACAAAACTAGTCATTAAATATAGTGTCCTAAAACATCCTAATTTCAATTCTTGCCACCCCATCCTTTAGACACAGAAATCTGCACCATAGGAGTCATCTTGATTTTTTTTTTCCTAGAAATGCTAAAAAGCCTCAGAACCCCATGTCTTTTGCCTTGAAATATTCACTTTTTCAGTCAAAGTCTGGAAAGATAATGATGGACTAGGGAGACAGAATTCACAAGATAAGGAAGCAGACCAATCAAGCTGAAATACAGGAGTTTGCATACTTTACCCCTCGCACACTTCACAAAACCTTATCTAGATCTGGATCCAAATTCTCCAGCTCAATCTCTTTTTTTCTCTTCCTTGACTTCAAAAGCCTCTTTTTAACTTAAAAAAATTCTGCTGTGATAACAATGCTCCACCTAGTGGAAATAAAACTGTTTTTGAAATATTGTAAGACTATAGTATAAACTCGGAGAATTCGTCTCTCAGTGCCTAAGTAGTCAATTTTTCCCGTGATAAGAAGTGCTAGTGTGACTATTACAGTATAGTGCCAATTTAAGAACACAAAATATTGTCATTTTAAAATATTATAGTGAACAAAAAGAGCAAACCTCTTGGGGATCTGACATAATTATGAATCTATCACTAATTTGCTTATTATGACTCCTTGATACAGATATAGTTAAAATAGTTACCTTTACAAAAACATTTCTTATTCATTGATTTTTAAAGAGTAAGTAGAGAAGATCTGTCAGATCATGTTGTCTAAAACTAATATATTGCAGGGCAGTAAATTTCACCTTCTCGTCTCAGTAACTTTTGTTTTATTAAAGCATTTTAGGTTTTGTGGTAGTGCCTGGGGACTTCAGCAGGGGATTGGCATCCCGTTGTTCTTTATGTTGAGAACAAACCTAATGAAGAACTAATCTTCCCTTCAAAAGTTTGTAATGCGGTGGTTTTTTTCTCAGCACACAGTGCATTCACAGCTCAAACAGCAAGGTGGGTATTTTTCATTCCAGAGGGAATTTCACATGAAGAGGTGTAGGGAACAGTCAGAAGCCTTTAGGAGCCTCTGAAGGTGAAGTGCGAGACAAGGTAGTGAAGAATCATTCATTGTACTATCCATGGGAAAAAATCTGCAGTACATAGTGGCCTTGTACCAGTGAGAATTTGCACATACTCTAAATCAGTATCAGGCTTACAAATCTTTTGATAAATTAAAAAGAACAACCACAAAACCCCCACTTTTCTTATTGCATTACTGCAGTGTCTTGGAATTATAATACTCCAAATAGCCAATATGGGGAGGACACTGAATAGATTACACAGCTGTAAATAGTCCTCTAGAAAGGGAAAGTTGCAGGTGATTTTATATTGGTTTATTGCTTTTCCTCCTAATCTAGCCCAGCAGCCATGGTGAATCAGAGAGAACCAAAATATATATGACTTTGTTTCTTCTTAATTCCTCTGCATTTAGCAGTAGGGGCAGGTAATTATAATATGAAACACTGAAAAGGCAGAACCAAAGACACCAGATGTCCCTTACTTCCTTAGAGTTTTCTTGGCAGCAGACATTATTCCTCATACATGTGAAAATACCTTTTCCTACAGTTTAGAGAGATATAAAACCTCCATTTTGCTTGTATTGACTGGAAATGCATACCTGGAAACCTGAAAATGACAAAAATCTTGCTTTCAAAATTGCTTGAAAGCTAATGTGTGAAAGGCATTATTCCTATGACCTGTTTACAAAGCTAGAAAAGACTATAGAGAAAAATGGACACTGGTGAACTCAACCCACAAACAGAGAGCACCACAGATGAATAAAGTTGAAGGAAAAATGCATGCCAAGTAATTTTACCTCCATGTCACACATGACAGCCCTGAAGAGTAATTGCTTGGACACTCTGGCTATTTCAAAATTACTTGCTCTGAACATTCACTGCATCTCTTGGGTGAAGTAAGTGCCATTTTGTCCCTGATTAATTTTATGGACTGAGAGGAACTAACTGATTATATAGGTACCATATTGATTTGTCTGCTAACATGGGTAATGATTTTAATTGTGCCTCTTTATGCTAACTACTTTTGACTAATTGGGCATCAATTCAGTAGGATCTGTGAAGTGCTTCATTTACTATTGTATCTCAACCAAATATTTTAGCTTCCCCTTTCTTTTCTTTAAATTTGAGTGAATAACAGTAAGACCTTTAGCAAACAGGAAAGTTCAATAAACTGAGGAAAATGGAAGCAATTTAAGAAGAGCAACTGTCTGAAATGGACATGTAGACATTACAATGATGTGCAAACCAAAGCAAAGATAAAACCATCGTTCTAATTAAAACAAGAAAAAATGTGAAACAAACACATTAAAAGCAAGATGCATTTTGTGAAAAACCAAAATGGCAAGAAGAGATTGGAGATACCAGCAGTAATGATCAGTTTTGCTCCCTGCACTTCCATCTTTCTGTATTTTCCTCTTCAGCCTCTTCGTCCCTCTGCGATATAAGAATGGAGACATAGGGAAGGAATTGGTTATTGTAGCCAAGGAGTATGTCCTATCTTTCCTGATCCTGCAGGATTAGAAGATTGTTACTTGTGTCTGCACAGTGCTCTCTGCAGGACCATGAGTCTGCTCTAAGAATAACGCCCAACTCTACGTGCACTCGCTTCAGTTCAGCCACATGCTGAAGAAATGCTCTACAGCTCAGTATTTTTCCCAAAGTGCAGCTCCTTTCTCACAGCTCTTCCTGTTCTTTGCCAATGCCTCTCCCCAGCTGCTGCGACAGTTGCTAGAATTCAGTACTTTCTTCTGTAGGTCTATCCAGATGCTGTCCAAGAGAAACTCAACCCTCAACCACTAAGGCACAATTGCCATCTTCCCACCTGCTCTTTGTCAGCTCTCTGTACTAACATTTTTTATTTCTCAAGCTGCATGTAAGATGAAGACACCACTGTCTTTTATCTGCCTAAATGGTGTTAGATCACAATCTTTATAATTCACTCATGTTTCAGGTAGAAAACTCCTCAAACCTCAGACCTTATTCATCATAAAACAAGACACAGGGATTTACTAGCAATTCGTTAGGCAGGTTATGTGGTTAGATTTTCCTATTGATGTACCTGTGAAAGTTGAGAGATACTTAATACTCATCGTTTCCCTTGTACAGTTTATCTTCTTTCTATAAATACAGTGTAGATATGCTTTGCAAGATTTAATACATGTGGTATATATGCATTTAGACTGTTAAGCAGAATTTGTGGCAAAACTCTTTGCCAAATACAGTAACATGATAAGAATTTTTACACTAGCAAAAGATGTCTTTACAACTATGGACATAGTTATTGTTACTAACTTTGTCTAGATGCCCCGAGATTGTAATTATTATCATACATTATTTATTTTCTTATTACTGTTATTAACTTTGAATAGATAACTTTATGACTATTTACTCCATTTTATTAGTCCATTATATTTTTATTACTTTACTACTCTTTATTGTTATTGCCATCATGCAGATGTCTTGCATTGCAAATGTCTTCATTATCAGTGAAAACTGCAAGGAAACAGAGAGCTCTTYGGTCACCATGTCTAAAAAAAATCATAAACTGCCCTTGCTAACTCAAAAGACTCTATATATGCTGAACCAAAAAATACTCAAAGCAAATACCAAACTTTCACCAATCTTGCAAGAATAATCCAGCAACCTGTGGATACTCTGCCTGCAATATCAAAGAGAAAATTAATACTAATCTGATTCCATTCCTTGAGACCGTAGTCTAATAAGAGAAAGTAATCACCCATGAAACTGTTATGCATTACATATCTTTATTATATCCCTTTCTGCTCTTCTCTGTATCATCCCTGGAGGTGTTCAAAAAACGTGTGGATGAGGTGCTTTGGGACATGGTTTAGTGGGCATGGGTACTGGGTTGATGGTTGGACTCGATGATCTTAGAGGTCTTTTCCAACCTTAATGATTCTATGATTCTATGATTCTATTATAGCACCTGTGTCAGCTGAGAAAACAAATTGAGCTTCTATTTTTATCAATCATACCTCAAGACTGATTATTTTTTATTCTGTCAAGCATGTATCTAATTTTTATTTTTAATTTTTAAAAAATGAAATTAATGTTGTACTGAGTATCTACCAGGTTGTAAATTCAGAAACTTCTGAACAGCCATAGCTAAAGAGCTATGGTTTCATGAAGGGTCTTAATATTCACGTTATGTGGATGAGGCTAGTCAAAACAGTTTTAACTGTCTTTATCTGGAAGGACTTTTTAATTTTCTTTGAATGGATAAATGTTTATGCAGGGTTTTACCCCACACTGAGTAAATGTTGCATAAAGCTTACTGTTCTCTGCTCTGATCCAGCCACTGACTTGGTTCCTCTTTCCTGACCATAGCTCCTTTTTTGTTTGGTTGGTTTTGGTTTGGTTTTTGTTTTTGTTTGTTTGTTTGTTTGTTTGTTTGTTTTCATTGATGGCAACTCATTATAAAATATCCCTTTTAGTTGACAAGATGTATGTCTTTTCTGATTTGGGGCAATACTTCAGGCACTTCTTTCCATCTTCCTTGCCTACATCATTTATTTTGCTCCCTTCCAAAAAGAGGTGGTGCCCAAGGATTGCTCAGATTCTCCTTTCCAGGAACTCTCCACAGCAAACTGTTTTTCTTGGATCCGTTATGCTGTGGGAAACCTGTTTTGCATAAACTACTTCCTTGTTCCTCCCGAACTTCCATTTCAAGGATCCTCTTAGATATTATGTTTCCCAGATTCACCTTGTTATGTGTGTAAAGTCAAGTTACACATATAGCTTCTTTTAAAGGACCAAAAAGCCTACTTCTACTATGAATGGTACCTTTAAACATTTTCTATGACCATTCACTTAAGAAAAGATCTGCTATATCTGTGCATCTAGTATGAGTATAAAAGCAGCAATAATTTATGGAAAAAACTGGTTTAAGTGAGGAGTAGAAAACCTGATAGCCTTCTAAGACTAAATGACCGGTTTGGTGGACGAGGGGAGAGCAGTGGATGTTGATTATCTTGACTGTAGTAAAGTTTTCAACACTGTCTCCCACAACATCCCCGCTAACAAACTGATGGATTGCAGACCACATAAAAGAACATTTATGTGGAGTGAAAACTGACAGAACTTCTGGTGTCAAAGGGTTGTGATCAGCAGCATGAAGTCACAGTGACAGCCAGTCACTAATGGCACACCCCAGGGATTAATAGCAGGGCCGATTTGGTTTATTGTGTTCCTTAATGATCTGGATGATGGGACCCAGAGCACATTCAGCAAGTTTACAGGTGATACAAAACTGGAAGGAGCAGTCAATAAACCAGATGGGTGTGCCACCTTCCAGAGGGACCTCCGCAGGCTGGAGAAATGGGCTGACAGAAACATCATGAAGTTCAACAAGAGGAAGTGCAAAGTCCTGCATCTGGGCAGGAATAAGCCCAGGCATCATTTTATGCTGGGGGTCACCCAGCCAGAAAGCAGCTTTGCAGAAAAAGGCCTGGGGTCCTGCTGGACACCGAGTTGAACATGAGCCGGCAATGTTCCCTTACAGCAAAGAAGGACAATAGCATTGTGGGCTGCGTTAGGAAGAATGTTGCCAGCAGGTGGAGGGAGGTGATCCTTCCCCTCTGCTCAGCACCGCTGAGACACACCTGGAGCACTGTTTCCAGTTCCGGACTCCCCAGTACAAGACAATTGGACATTGTCTTGTAAAAAGCTGCAAAAATCATTAAGCGACTGAAGCATCTGACATATGAGGAGACAGCGAGAGAGCTTTCAGTCTGGAGAAGAGAAGGCTCAAGGGGATCTTATCAATGTGTATAAATGCCTGATGGGGAGAGTAGAGAAGACAATGCCACACTCTTCTCAGGGGTGCCCAGTGACAGGATCAGAAGGAATGGGCACAAATTGAAACACAAGAAATTCTATTTAAACACAAAAAGAAACTTTTTTTACTGTGGGGGTGGTTGAACACTGGAACAAGATGCCTAAAGGTGCTGTGCAGTGTCTGTCCTTGGAGATATTCAAAACCCAACTGGCCAATGCTGGTCAACTTGCTGTAGCTGAATCTCTGTTGAGCAGGAGTGATTGAACTAGATAATCTCCAGAACTCCCTTCCAACCTTATTCATTCTGTGATATTACAGAAAGTAAATTTGAATTCATAAATGAGAGTATTTGCTTAACATTTATGGCCTCCAGTAGAGAACAGATTCAGTGTCTCATGTCCTAATAGGTGTGCAAATTGTACCTGTAGTTGTAGATACTGAAGTGATCAGATGTTGGCCTCTGCCTTATGTGAGAGATTAAATATCGTAAGATTCAGACCATTACATAAACTGAAAGGTTCCTAGGATCCATAAGCCTTTTAAGCTATCAGATAAACGTATTCCATATTGAGCCCAGTGACTATGCTTCCTAATGTGTATCTGGCTAAAACATGACTATAGGAAAGGCATCCAGTTTTAATTTTAGCACATCAAGAGATCTATCACTTGCTTTGTCCTTTATTCTTGTGGCTAGAAATCCTCCTGATTGCTACTTATTTTAATATCTAAGCGAAGTACTCAAGTTTCTGTCTGCTGCTATTTGTCCTTTTCACATTTTCTTTTGTAAGTTTACAATAGACTTTCATGAACAAAACCACACATAACAAAAGGAGAAAATAAATATAATCCTATATAACTGATCCATTGTTACACACCAGCACTTAAGCACACACTGAATTAAGTCATGGACTTGTCTAATTTCAATAGACTTTTAGTATTTTAAGTCCCTAGTAGATTTTTTCCCCTTTATCTATTCATTAAATCTTAGATTGACATCTACAAATGATCAGGGATTTAGAACCAACACACACCTCCTATTAACTCCTATGCACAACATCCATGTTTGAAACATACTTTAAAGTGGTTTTTGTCATTTCATTTCTACTTATGCAACTCAAAAATAGCTGGGCAAACTATCTTAATATCTTCCATATCACTGCTTCTCTGGAACAGTCCCGGTATTTAATGTCGTATGTGAAATTTTCTGAATAGCAAAAGGAAAAAGAATAGACTTCAGAATACATAAAGCAACTTCAAGCAAAGTAAGAGTGTTCCTTATATATCTTGTCTAGGTAGGAGCTAATGGGATCACACAATGAAGTAGGTTTCTCTCTTCTGTTTGATCATCTGTTTTACATTCCACTAACTAAAAGCCTTCCTTCTTAAGCTACTTCAAACACCATTTCCAGTGTGCAAATTTCAGTGATGTTCCATATTTTTAAAGACAGCAGCCACAAAAATCTTCTCAATTTTTTTTAAAGCCAAACCATTCTGCAGTGCAGCATAGTCAGTGTTGAATACTGGACCAGCAAAAAGCATTTTATATATGGTCTGGTGTCTCAAAACTGATGAAGAGGACAATCATACTGGTAAATGGAGAGTGGGAGAAGGGAGTGGATGGAGAGAACATTCTAGTATGCATATATTACTGTCACCAGAGGTTTTTTTGTTTCTTTCTGAGATTTTAATATTTATTTACTCTGTCTCCAAGGCCTGTCAAGCTGCACTCATAATAGTGAAGCTGTCCAGTTGAAAGGATGTGTGTATAAGAGTCCAAATAAAAATGTTTGGAATAGTGTGAAAGAATTCTAGAAATATTTTCTRACAAAAAAAAAATTCCTAAGAGAATACATAGCATTTTTATGTGGTAGAGTGTCTAGTTCACCCATTTTGAAAAAGATGGAACTAACTTGTGGCTTTTCAATTTACAAGGAATATAATTATCTCAAAATGAACGTTAATGAATTTTTTATAATCTACTACCACCTCTGCATCCATCTATCCTGAATATACATTATTCCCTTACTATGGATCTTTTTCCAAATATGTCCCACTAAATTAATTAGCCTAGTATATCATATATAGAATACAGTATTCAGTATTGTAAGGCCATTACCCACAGAAATAAAACATATAACAGTGTCCTGTGTTATTTTCAGGCAGGTTATTTTATTTTGAATATTTTCAAACCTCATAGTTCAGTAAAGATATTTTAAAAGTTTTGACTGGGATTCACTTATATAATTCTTTAGATCTCAGAAGTACATTAAAGTACTTGTAAAGTATTAAAACTTATTCACTGTCCCATTAAAGTTAAAATGTTTTTTAATAGCCATACAATTGTTTCTCAGAATTGGAATATAGGATTTAACTTTCACTTTTTCCATAGTCTTCATCAAGGCACATGATCACCCTGTGACACTCATGTAGGCACTTACATGCTTCTGTATAAAATATAGATATTATATGTATGTATGTATATAAAGAAAGTGTGGAATTTTAAAGCTTTAATGAATGAACCTTTGTAACATCACTGTAAGGCAGCAGTTGGAATGACTCATTATGTATATTAGAACATAAAAAATGCAAGGAGCTGAAAAGAATTTTTGAAGGTTATGAAATACTAATTTGAAACCGACAGAGTTTAGACTTGAATTTCCTTTATCTTCATACAGAGGTAAAAGTATAGAACCATGATTTATTTATTTGTATTAATGCCTAGGGTTCCCAGCCATGGATGAAGATCCTACTGTGTTAGGTACTAACCAAACACAGAGCTGGTCCTCACCCCCTACACGCACTTTATTAGAATAGAATAGAATAGAATCAAACAATAGAATAGAATAGAATAGAATAGAATAGAATAGAATAGAATAGAATAGAATAGAATAAACTATTTCAGTTGGAAGGGACCTATTACGATCATCTAGTCCAACGACCTGACCAATTCAGGGCTGACCAAGTTAAAGCATGTTATTACGGGCATTGTCCAAATGCCTCTTAAACACTGACAGGCTTGGGGCATCGACCACCTCTCTAGGAAGCCTGTGCCAGGGTTTGACCACCCTCTCGGTAAAGAAATGCTTCCCAATGTCCAGCCTAAACCTCCCCTGGTGCAGCTTTGAACCATTCCCATGCGTCCTATCACTGGATACCAGGGAGAAGAGCTCAGCACCTCCCTCTCCACTTCCCCTCCTCAGGAAGCTGGAGAGAGCAATGAGGTCGCCCCTCAGCCTCCTTTTCTCCAAACTAGACAAACCCAAAATCCTTAGCCGCACCTCATAGGATGTTCCTTCCAGCCCTTTCACCAGCTTTGTTGCCCCCCTCTGGATGCATTCAAGGACCTTCACATCCTTCTCAAATGGTGGGGCCCAGGACTTCACACAGTACTCAGGGTGAGGCCGCACCAACGCTGAATACAGTGGGATAATCACCTCTTTTGACCGGCTGGTTATACTGTGTTTGATGCACCCCAGGATGCAGTTTGCCCTCTGGGCTGCCAGGGCACACTGCTGACTCCTATTGAGCCTGCTGTCGACCAGCACCCCCAGATCCCTTTCTGCAGGGCTTCTCTCCAGCCACTCCTCTCCCAATTTATACTTGTGCCCAGCATTACTCCATCCTAGGTGCAGAATCCAGCATTTCAACCTGTTAAATTTCATCCTATTAATCACAGACCAATGCTCCAATCTATCTAGATCCTTCTGCAAGTCATCTTGTCCCTCAAGAGAGTCAACAGCACCTCCCAGTTTGGTATCATCAGCAAACTTGCTAATGGTGCGTTCAACTCCTGCATCCAGATCGTTGATAAATATACTGAACAGAACTAGCCCTAGAATTGAACCCTGAGGAACACCGCTGGTGACTGGTCGCCAGCCAGATGTAGCCCCATTCACTACAACTCTTTCAGCCAGTTCTTCACCCATCACACCGTGAACCTGCTCATCCCACAGCTGGACAGCCTGTCCAGAAGGATGCTGTGAGGGACAGTATTAAAAGCCTTACTAAAATTCCAGCAAAACTACAACCACCACCTTCTCTTCATCTACTAGGCGGGTGTCCTTATCATAGAAGAATATCGAATTAGTGAAACAGGACTTTCCTTTTGTGAACCCATGTTGTCTGTGCCTGATSACTGCATTATTCTTTAAATGCTTTTCAGTAGTACCCACTATAATCTCCATAATTTTTCCAGGAACTGAGGTTAGACTAACAGGTCTGTAATTCCCTGGGTCTTCCCTCACATCCTTTTTGTAGATTGGGATAACATTGGCTAGCTTCCAGTCAGCAGGGACCTCCCATGACTCCCAAGACCTTTGGTAGATGATAGAGGGGTCCTGCCATAACACCCGTGAGCTCCTTCAGTACTCTGGGATGAATCCCATCAGGCCCCGTGGACTTGTGAACATTCAGCTGATACAGCTGGTCCCTTACAATTTCAGCGTCCACAAATGGGAAGCCTTTTCTTTCTTTCTTTTTTCCTTAAAACAGTTATTTAGACACTCATCTTTAATAGTATTTGTCAACAACAAATACTATTAAATAGCTTTCACAACTCTATATTTCAAGAGCTGCAAACACCAAAAGCATGGATATATTTTTTGTTCTATCCTTTCCCTACTAGTCCCAAAATTGTAGTACCATGTGCGTAAATAAAAAAAAAAGCCCTGTAACTTTTCTAAACATGTTAGTGGGGCATTCACATGCACAAATAGTCATAAATGGTCCAAGGACTTCTATAGGTTGTCTGCATAATGCAAAATTTGTTCCGATAATTTCATTTCTTAAGTATATTTGGTTTTAATTCACATAATAAGTTATGCGAGGGGTCCTTCAGCTCTAGTAAAAGAAAAATACAACATTATCTACATTATCTTCATTTAGTGCACTCAGGGTTTGATGCAAAACCTATTGAAGGCAATTGAAAAGACTCCAATTGCCATCAATTGGTTTCGGAATTAGTCTCTTAAGTATGTGCTTGCTATTTTCTGGTTTTTGTGGGTAGAGTAAATGATGTACCATTTTGCTCACTGCTTGCTCAAGCTAGAATGGATCTGGCATGCTTTCAAAATTCATCCCATAGTGGGTATCAGAACGAGCTGTTCTACTTCTGTTCGAACTGCACTCAGTATTAGTTTCACTAGAAGTTTCAGACATAAGATGTTGTAACTGGAAGGCTCAAAAGGCATAAGTGTCATTTTCTATCTCATGCTCCATCTCAGCCATTTGTTTTTGCTGGCCATGAACTCATTAAGAACTGAATTACCAGAGTGGGAAAACAATCCTGATTGACTTCAATAGTGATGATACGGCAGCAGTCACCTGTAAAATACTGACACCTGCACATAGTATTAAAATTTTAACCACTGGAGACTGTGTTTACCGAAGAGAAGCACATTAACATAACATTTGACATTCATGCCACAATGATGACAGTCAAAGAAGACAGAAAGACAAACAGATTGTATTTGATATCTTTCTCCACATGTGGTCAAATATAAAAACATTAGCCATTTATTTCATCTTTTAATTAGGCACAGAGGTGAGTAATATTGCAATCATCCGAGCTTTAATTTCTAATCTATTTTCTACATGGTTAGACAGAGCCAGAAAGATCAGAGAATAACTGGAGTTAGCTCTGTTCCTAACAGGCGCCAAGGGTTATAACATAACATTTTTGAGAGGTGTCCTTAGATGTGCACTTTGCTGAGAGAAAAGAGGAGATCCAAGAGGCATTCTCAATACTCCCCCTGACTGTTACAGCTCAGCTTCCAGAGTGATACATGGGAGTCAGCAACTTTCCACTGAAGGATCCTCTGATTTATACAATCTGCTGAATGCTTTAGTCCCAAATTAAGGACAGTGCAGTCTACAGTGTACTATGTAGTAAATATTTTTTTTCTTCTTTTGGAGATATACCATAGGGTAAGGGTACCCTGTTTAAGTTCAGTTTAAAACTGTTTTCTCTATATGAATCCATAAAGATAAGGAATCATCTAGTTGAAAAGGATCTTTCTTTCTCTAACATTAGTAAATACAGTGAAATGTCAGCTTCAGTGCTACTGAGTTGTTTAAAAGCAGCTAAGGCCCTGGCTGTCAAATTTTGGTCACTGAAATTTAAATGAACCAGACTGGTCCTGGGAATAATGTTTTATGCTGCTTAGAAAGCTGCAAAACTGAAACTGGCTTTCAAGCCTTTGAAGGCTAAAAGTTAGGGAAAAGTAATGTTTTTAAAGTACAATAGGTTCAATAGATTTTTTTTTTATCTAAAAGCTTTTATTTGCATCTATTATTTATGGCTATTAAATGACTTATTAATACGGAAGACTAATGCAAACCACAATATATGGTTCACTTTTTCCACTAATTAAAG
The DNA here is from genome assembly GCA_030449065.1 of Oceanodroma leucorhoa. Taxonomy (NCBI): domain Eukaryota; kingdom Metazoa; phylum Chordata; class Aves; order Procellariiformes; genus Oceanodroma; species Oceanodroma leucorhoa. The sequence continues at coordinate 30,985,693 of JASVER010000001.1, forward strand.
ATTTAATTTTTTGAAAGGAAGAAAGCAACACTAATGCCAATTGTTACAGTGCAAAGTGCTTTGAGATGGAGATAGAATAAATGAGTAGGAGTGCTCTGCTTCCATAAAGAGAGTTGCCAACAGATTGTTCAGTTAATTGGCCACGTAACTTGAAATCAGATAGCTTCAATATTTACTGGCTACAGCTAGAGAAAACATGTCATCATTGAGTATGTCTGTACTTTCACCCTGAGAATGATCTCAAGGTTGTATTTGTTGTCATCCAGACAGCAAACTTAGAAGCACAGGCACATGGAGCACAGTTTCCTCATGCCCCAATATACACTTTAGGATATCATTATTAATGTGTTAAGTGTCTTACAAGGTTTCCAGTCATGCTTGACACCAATTATTCTCTGATATGCTTGCAGAAACTGTATCAGTGAAGTCAGTGGGATGTAAGGCAGGTAAATGTGGGAAGACCCCATATTCCCAGTGTACTGCTTTTGGCTGGGATAGAGTTAATTCTCTTCATAGTAGCTGGTATGATGTTATGTTTTGGATTTGTGACCAAAGCAGTGTTGATAACACAGGGATGTTTTAGTTATTGCTGCACAGTCCTTAGACAGTGTCAAGGCCTTTTCTGTTTCCCATGCTGCCCTGCCAGGGGCTAGGCTGGGGGTGCACAAGAAGCTGGGAGGGGACACAGCCGGGACAGCTGACCCCAACTGACCAAAGGGATATTCCATACTATATGATGTTGTGCTCAGCAATAAAAGCTGTGGGGAAGAAGAAGGAAGGGGGGGACATTTGGAGTGATGGCGTTTGTCTTCCCAAGTAACCGTATGCGTGATGGAGCCCTGCTTTCCTGGAGATGGCTGAACACCTGCCTGCCAGTGGGAAGGAGTGAATGAATTCCTTRTTTTGCCTTGCTTGCATGCATGGCTTTTGCTTTCCCTATTAAACTGTCTTTATCCCAACCCACGAGTTTTCCCACTTTTACCTTTCTGATTCTCTCCCCCATCCCACCAGTGGGGGAGTGTCCTGGTTTTGGCTGGGTGTTGCGTGAAAGGCTGGAGTAGCTAGTGCAGTTATTCAGCCCAGTCGCGTTCGATGAGAAAAATTAYGACTAGATTAAYGAACARTGCRATTYATTAAAGCAACAGATACACAGGTTCTTTTGGATTGCCGGTGATAGAATTACTGCAAATGAAGCTCATGCAAATGCCT